>NW_010585116.1:377323-398774 GCF_000705375.1 Tinamus guttatus
ATAGCAGGGTCTGCTACACGACCTTCTCAGTTGCTTCCATTCTTTGTCACTAGAGCTGAAAAGTCACAGTCTTGTGATAGTTGGCCTAGAAATGTTGAAGTTAGGATTTTTTTTGTACTGTATGAATGCAAAATTGAAGAACCCAATGGTTTATGTCTGGAAGAAAACATATGTGCTTAGCATTTAGGTTTCCTGCTGGAAATCTCATTGTGAGAGCTTCCAGGGCAGTGTTCCATGGACATCCCTAACCTGCCACCAGGCAGGGTGCCCTTCCAACCCCACATTCACATAAACATTTGACTATTCACTCTCTAATGGAACAGTGTAGACTCTAGCTTCTCTATGTGACAAAGGTTTGTTTTCAGTTATTTCTTTGCTCTGCCAGTCTTTTACAGTGCATCTTGCTGCACAGACAGACAAAACAATCTGATCTCTCTGCCAGTTTGCATATGTGGTTTTCTGTATGCTTTCCTTAAGAAGGGTACAGAGTAAAGGATTTTACTGTGCGCTTTTTTTTTCCTCCTTTCTCCTGCTATTTGTCAATGTTTTCTCATCAGACAGTGGCATCTTCCATGATTTTTTTTTGAATTTTACAAAAAAAAAGTCCTGGAAAAAAAAAAAAAAAGATATTTACTGTTATTCTAAGTCCTCAGATGACTTTCCTTGTGGTGCATGTGAAGCAAGATTTCAAAGTTTTCACAGGTCTCTGGCTTGATATTCTGACTCTATTTATATGACTTCATGTCTGAATACTGATTGCACTGATATATTTGACTGACACAGCGGTGCCTAAATAAATCCTGGCAGCTTATGACCATCATGTATCATTCGCTCCCACTGAAGTTCTTCTCTGCGTAAATCATGTGAACATTCATTACAGAAGGAACTCAAATGCTATTCTCCCATCTGCCAAAGAATATCTAACTATTAAGTTGATTGATCAGCTGCACTCCTCCACACCTCCCAAAATATTTAATATATATTAACTAAAGCATTTCAGTAAGATCAGAGCACCCTCATCTCAGAGACCTGGGAGCCGGAGAAACAAGCTCTCAAAAAACAAAGCAGAAAGCACTTTCAAAAACAAGTAGTCACCTATAAGAAGAGTGCTTCGAATACAAGGATGAGATTTCTCTTGGCCAGTTTGGATGACATGCTTAATTCAAACACCAGATTCACAGTGGAGAAACCTAAGCAGAGTTCAATGCCTTACTCTAAGGAATACAGCTGACATCTTGTTGCTTTCTCTGGCAGGATTTAGCTTGCTAGCCTCCAGAGACACTACTCTAAGCTGACTTAACTCTTCCTCTAGATTCATCAAGGAAGAGGGGTGCCAAACCTTGCAGCAAAAATGCCTATTAACCAGCAGGATGCCTTGAAGTTAGGTGCTACAGAACCAGTATTGTATTCTTTGCAGATTTAGCCCTGAATTTCTTGTACGTAAACTTGCTCCCTTAAAATAACTGATTAGTTAACAGTTAACTAGAATTAGCCTTCAGTTAACATTCTTTAAGCAGATCATATAAAGATGCAGGTACAAATAATTTGTGGCTGATGTGTAGCACTGAAATCATAATTAAGAATAAATGAGATATCGTAAAAGTTTCTGAGTTTTTCCTATGGTAATATTTTCTGAATAGCTATAATCTATACATCACACATTTTCTATTTTTTGTACAATAGATATTCTGTATTTTTACTTATACACATTTGTTATGGCATGCTAGCAGAAGAAAACAAACCTTCTTTTCATTTTAATGATCAGGTGTACGGCATATCATTTGAAATTGGAATAAATCTCACAATAACATTTTTGAACGCTTCATTAAAGCCTAGCTTATGAACATGTTCTACAATGCAAATTTTTATAGTGACTGTGTGGTCACAGTAATAAGGTTAGACCTATGCAATCCGTGCCACATTTAAATGTCCACAACTAAGTTAGAAGTTTTTCACACAAGAATGATCCTTGCCTAAGTGACGTATTTGAAAATTAATCTGACTTGTGAATAGCATCAGTTATTCTGGAACCTGGGATTATCTTAAAACACACAGTTTCATAGTCAAAGAAAATATGAGCAGAAAGGGTCAATTTTGCCAGCTGGCCATCCACTTTTTCCCCTTCTTGGCAAGAAACTCTCTTATGCAAACTGAGCAAGTGGATGCTTACACAACAGTTTTTGTGAGCAAGCTTCTGAAAAGAGTGCATTTTGCCAAATGTGTCAAAAATCATTATATGCTCATCTAATTTCCATTCTTGACATTCTTCTAGATGCACTTAAAAAGCACATCTTTCTTGTCTTTACTTCAGTAAGGTACAGGTCAGAGGCTCCAGGTTTTTTTTCCACCATTTGGAAAGAAGGCAGATAGGCCGAGGAGATTTCATTATTTATCGATTAACTCTCTTGGAAAGGTGGGATTAAGAGTTCAATTTCAGAAGCAGTCAATATTGGCCTGATTTTTTTTTTTTATTATTCATTTATTTATTTTATTCTATGGGAGTTGATATTAAAAATTTCACTGACTTTTTATGACAACAGGTTCCTGGTCCTTTCTGGAAATATTTTATTTTATTTAACATCATGCCATGCCTTCTTTTTCGTACTGCCAAGCCAATGGCATTTGCTAATGGCATCTCACATGGACAGCTGCAAAGGAGGCCAGGCATCTGCTGAGATCTGCTTACCTGACTTAGATGAAAATATCCTGGCCACCTCATTTCCATGTACTGCTGATTTGCATCCACTGTTTTAAAAGCACCCACAGACTAGTGAAGGGACCTACCGTACATGTAATCTAAAGGTAAACTGGAAAGTCTCCTAGCGATCAGATGAGAAGCCCTTAAAATTTCCAAGGTGAAAAGCAACCTGTCTCCAGAGTTTCCAAGACACTGGATCCACGGCAGGCTTTGGAACTGCAAGAGGAGAAAGGGACCATTAGAAGAGGGTAGAACATCTTCCCTTGGGGCACAAGCCCACCCTTCTGCAGGGGTCCTTTGTGGGAGAGGCAGTTCAGCTCTAGACTAGCAGCACCCTGGATCACAGTGCAAAGCCAGTGTAAATCTCTACCTGTTTTCTCATCTGTGCTACACCTCATGAACTAGCAGGAAACAACACTTAGCCTCTCATCTTTTAGCATCTCATCTGTGATGGATAGCACAGCACTCATAAGTTTATAAATTTAACTGATTAACTGGAATAACCTAACAGTGTCACTGCAATAAAATACTGATTCACTCCCACTATCTCCTTATCCTTCCTTCCTTCCCAGGCCATGACTTCAAATAACAAAATGATGACTTTGGAGAACTTAATAACACTCATATTTTTAGAGCAGTCAGAAGAAATCTTTTAAAATGCTGTTCATAAAATGCTTCATGTATATTGGTTTTGCTGAACAACCTAAAAATTCAAACAGGTTATCTGCAGCAGTTAAAATAACATATCAAAATATGGCTTAAAATTTTTGGAGACATCATGTAAAAGATAGAATATATGTTAATACCACAATGTAATATTATTAAGACAGGAAAAAAAATAAAGCTTAGGGACAGCACGAAAATCTAAACATTTCTACTCTGAAATTTGGAAGCTGTCCTTGTAAATATCTACTCCAGATGCAAGTTTGCCTCAAGATTATACACAAGTGAGTAAACTTGTTGAACAAAATTCTCAGTGTGTTTTGGATAGTAATACCATCAGAGGGAAGAAATAATTTAATTAAAAATACAGAGCATTGCAGATTGAAACTCAGTTCTCGTGAGCACACAAAGATGAAACAAAGCATTTCACTTTATCCCAAATGAAGCAAGCATTTAGTTTAGAACAAACAGAAACATTTTGAGGAATCAAAAGTGGACTTGAATTCACTGCCCAATTCATCCACTATCTTAATTCTACCCCCCGCCCAATGCTTCCAAAATAAGGCTGTTTCTTTTCCAGCATAACCTCTCCCAGTCTTTCTGATGGCCATGACAAGAAAACATCCCATACTAACTCCCCTCTAGCTGACACCATATAAGAGCACTCATAAAGATTCTTCAGACATTCCATTAATCTAGGGGTGCAAATGTGCAACTATTCAGCAACTTCTAAGAACAGTTACATCTTTTTCTGTTTACTTACTTTTTTGGACCCTAAATACATATATATGTGTATATATATATACACACACACACAATATTGACTCTTGCTAAATTTTGGAGGAAATATATATATTTATATATTCCTTCCAAATCCTCCTAGTGAATCTTCACTAATGTAGTATTTTTTCCATTAATTAACTTACTCTATTATTGTAAATTGAGAAAAAGAAACCTTTCCATGCCCACTGGGTCCAAGCTGTAACATATATAAAATTAAGTCACTAAAAAATTTTATCTAGGGAGTATATAAAGGAAATTATCTAGGTATTTATGTGTATCTATACTTATTATATTTGTCACTTGACAATCATTTCAGTAGTTTAAGCTGACAATGTTCCTGCAATTACTATGCATAAAGAAGTTTTAATTTGGAGAAGAATACGTGATAGCAACATCTAATAATATGATTTAATAATGTGATTAAAAGCAAACATCATTAATTTTAAAAGTGAACCACTTGACACATTTCCAAATAATGTCGATCAGATGTATAACAATGCACGTTAGAAAAGCGCCAAGCAGTGATGCATTTTAGCTCAAAGATGTCTTAAAATCATCAAGGTGCTTACATCTGTCGATCCATGTTATGCCTCTTCTCAGGAGAGCCACCTTTTGGTCCTTCTAATTTGTAACTACGGAAATTTATTGAAACATGCAATGCGCTTTTTTTTTAATTATTAACTAGACAAAGGAAATGTGTTAATATTGAGCAGTGGTTTAATTCCATTGGTTTTATAAGTAATTACATCTCATTAGAGAAATTATAATTGCTATTAGCTGAAGGAAACTTAGAAGGTATAGACTCTAACTCAATTTATTCTTAATGGCAAAGGATGCAATGCTATTATTTTTGGCCATGAGCGATCTTCATCTCTGAAAATGTCTCTCTTGAAGACAGCATCCTTTAGTTTGTTTACTGTTGAAAGAAGATTACATTTAAGCCTAAGCATAGTAAAAAATTTGACTTTTCCAATTAAATACATACTCAAGCGATTCTCAAATAACTCATGTAGGGTAACACAGAACTGGTGCTAAGATAGAGATTATTCACTGTTAAAAACTGTCCTTGAATACAATATTGTGCAACGAATTAAAAACTGTAATAACAGCAGGGAGAAAAGACTGATAAGAAAAGAAAAAAAGATGAGGTTTTACTTTGAGGCAGAATATAAAATATTACCACACTTGGGGAGTACAGGGCAAGGGAAATGGCACAAATATGTGAAGAATCCTTTTACAGTAAAATAAACATATTTTTAAAAAGGAAAATACATTGGAAAATCTTAAACTACAGAGAAGTGATATATCTGCACTGGAGTTATATATGAATATATTGCTTTTTTATATTCTTAGAGTTGATTCACTGATTTAAAGGAGACAGGAATTAATTGTATTCAGACACTCACGACAGACATACAGAGCAAAGCAACAAACTCAAGCTATCATACCAAGCGAGGGAAATAAGACGTCTAGAAAAGTAACCTGCTGCCACACAAGGAGGTATTCATAACACCAATAGCTTCAACCTTATGTTTGCATCAGAGAGATAAGAAAAGCAGCTCTGCACTGTCCAAAGGGCACCCAGAAGTCCCTATTTCCTCCAGGACAAATTCCCAGACATGTGGAACCTGGCAGGGGGTCAATTGTGAACAGCTCAACACCAGAGCAAAGCCTAGGGCCATCTCCCAGCAGGAGGGAGGCAGAGGATGCCAAATCGATCTGAGAATGGTGCACAGGGAACGTCTGCTGGCAAGAGTTATCTCATGTTGCCAATAGCTAGAGGAAAAAGCTGGGGATTTTGGAAGGAGCAGATAAGGAATGGGGAAGGCAGGGAGTGAAGGACTTTATAGCATATATACATATATATATGTTTACACATATGTATATATAGTGTCAGGTGTGCATACACAGGCTTATATGTATATAAGCTTTTTCTGGCTTGAGGGTCACAAGAATCTATGGCTGTCACAAGAAGAGAGTTGAGAACCTGGCACTCCTCTAAAGAAGGGTAAGTGCCTAAGAGAGGTTTTACTTTCAAAATCCCTAGCTCTAAGTAAAAACTACTAAGCCAACTGAGCTGGGGCTTATAAAACCCCAGAGAAATGAGTAGATACTCAACGCTTTCATGTTCTTCTGCAAGAGAGAGCTTTTGCGAAGACATCTCACAACAACCCGAGTGGATGCCCCTTGCAGCCCTAGACACCAGCGCCTCTGAACAAGGAAGCCTGTGTATGCACATCTGACTATTTCCATGTGCACGCAACCAGTCAACTGTTTAAATAAGTGTTTTGCTCAGACATGTTACCGATCAACACATATTTGTAGACGCGTACACTATACAAGCCTGATTTTGACAATCCAGCCCCTCTGTACTAAGCAGTTCAGTATATCCCTTTTCATCTGCATTCCCTACGCCTCAGCCCTACGCAAAAGCATAGGCAACACTGGAACTAAACTAGCAAAAATGATTTGGTTCATTGCTACATTTCAAGCAAAGGTAAAAATACCCTGCTCCCACCTTACTACAGCAGCAGAGCAGGCTGTATAAACTAGCTTAGCATGCAGACTCTGACTCCAGCACATCATTTTAGTAAATAGGCAACGTACAATGCAGTCCTGGTCTCATCACAAAATGTGGAACATCTGGGAGAACTGCCACTTGTCAAGGCAATCGGGACCCCGCTGACAGACAAAGTGAACATTATAATGAAATGCCATTCCTCAGCTGTTTGCAGAATTAATTTCCCTGTAGACTTTTCTAATTAGCTGGCTCTTTCCAGCCTGTTCCCCACAGAGGAAGCAGAAAGGAAGCAAAAGGCTAGCACCTGCTCCTAAAGCTCTGGCTGGGAAAAAAAATTAAATTTAAGGATGACATATACAGTAAGTATTTAGGCACTAGAAAGTCTTCCATCCATGCAGCTGTGGGGATGAAGTAACTCTGTTTGAAAGCTTAATGGAGATTCTTTTGTAGGGAAGAATTTCCAGTGGCTCACATTCCAGACAGTTAACCACATTACTGAGGGGAAGAAAAGGGATTTGTTCAAGTGTCAAGAACCATCTTTAAAAAAAATAAAAGAAAAAAAATAAAAGAACTGATCTGTAGAAAAGAAAGATAAATCCAGGCTTGAGGATGATTTTATACGTAGCTTTTTCACTCACCTACAGGCTATTTTTGATCACTTTATTTTTTCCATAATTTCAAATTAAAATCCATTATTATGTTGGAATGCAGCATATGATATTATCTCAGAAGTAACAGCTAAAACCACAGAGTTTGTTCCTAACTAAAGTGAGTCATTGGAACAAAAGAAATAACATGGTGATTGCTTTGAATTCACATGCAGTGGGTTATTGAACAGGAAGAACGGATGAAGGGTATTTCACGGAATACAAACACAAGAACAAAACAGTCCAAAAAAAGCAGTTTGCATTTATGACTACACATGCAATTTCACAAAATAACCTCTAATACTGGATATACAGGGGAGTGATGATTTTCTAAGGGCAGATTACATGAGAAAAAAAGCTTTCTTATTATGGCTATCAGAATACCTACAAACACTTCAATAAAATTTTTCTTTCATTTTCTTTACAACTGATAGATTTCAAAAATATATATGAACGATTATAAATATAAATGAAGGATTTGCAGTAAGATTATGGATATTATCTAACTAAATTTGTTTGGTGTATTTTGATCAGCACAATGTTTGAACTAGGTTTTGAGGCCAGCAAAAGCTATGTATCAATACGGCAAGAATTTGCTTTTATTGTAAAATACTCCTTACTTTTTGTACAAATGCAAAATATTCATTGAAAGTTGTTTTTAATAGAATCACTATATACATAGTGAGGGAGGTGGAATGGTCTGTATGATTAACAGACTTTTTAGCTAATAATGTAATGATCGAGATGCAGTGCTGCAATTCTGCAAGCTCATAATTCTCCAATAAAGTTTTAAATAACCAAATGCAACATGGTGCACAGGCAGAACTACGAGTTTGCTAGGCAAAAGACAAAAGCAGCTAATGTTGTCTGCCTGCGACAAATATCCAAACCTTGTTTCCTACTCAAAGACAATTTGGGAGTAACAATCATAATAAAATAAAAATTGGAGGTGCAAGGCAAGGCTATTCCTGCTTCTCACAGACACAGCGCAACAGCATTTTCTGGTATGCTGTTTGTCTGTGGAAAATTATTAAATGAGTGACAACCTTCTCATAACAGCTGGTGGTAACAGTTTTTTTCAAATGTGCCTGTATATGCTCCCCCATGAAACCTGCGTTGAGGGGGAGAATTTCAAACTTCAGAAAAAGTGAGCAAACAACAGTCACTTACGTTCCTTGGGACGGGTATGTTTTAACTCCACACACAACTTCGTAACGCTCCCATGATAGTCTGGCCCATTAGCTGCACCTGCCCAATTGCGGGTGTCACGCTTTTTAAGGATGCGCAGAATATGTTATTTCATGACTGCCTGGGCATTTCCACTGACTTTTTTTTTAATCCTATTATTCTCCCTTTGAAATTCAAGGTAAGAAGTAGGAAGTTTGTGTGTGTTTGGAAAGTAACAGGAATGGTAACTCACAGAGAAACATAAAATGAATCAATACATTTGTTTTCTACTAATAATAATATAAATTTTACAAGTTTACAGTTTTTTTCATTTCCATCCTATTACTTCTGAAAAGGAAAAAAAGTTTCCCTGCCTTGCTTTGAATAGCTTCTAATTCGAATGCACACTTGTTAGAAATATAAGCATATAAAAGCTATCTACAGGCAGCTGTTCTCCAGAAGTCCAGTCCTGAAGAACTGGTTTCAGTTAAGTTTAAGTCTCATGGCTCATTCAAATAGGGTCATTTTTTTCTTTCTTACAAGACGGTAAAGAAACAGTGAACAATTTGAGAGCAAAGAGGGCAGATTGTTCCCAGGTGATTACAGTTGCATAATATTTCTATCTAAGTCTGAAGTCAAGCAAACAAGCTAAGGGAACTTCAGTTTGTCTGAATGAAATTATCTCTGCTTATTTATTACATAACTGAATTAAGAATATATTAAAATAAATAAAGTTGTATCAGTGACCTTTAAAAGCATGTTTGGGTTATTATATTACTTGTGTTTTATTTTGCTTTTGATTAGTTTTGATTAGTTTGTCTGTAAATCTAGAGCACATGACCAAAAGAATGGTCCCCTTCCTAGAAAGACAAATAAATCAGATTTACTCTGAGAAGCCTCTAACCTGCAGCAATGAAGGCTGCATTAATATGTAGCAGATTCAACCTTCTTTCTCTCAGTTCTTCAATACCTTAGCAAGCACATTTTTTTATGTTTCAAAAAACTTAGAAAAATATTGTATAAACCACAGAAGATGCATATTTGACTCAAACATCAGGATACAGGAACCATTTGTATTGTGAGTCCTATTGCTATGCTGCTATTGATTGGTGTTATCTGTATTTTAGGATAGCAAAACCTTGCCCGTGATAAAAGGGAAAAGTGAAAAAACACAGTCTCAGCTATACTGACAAATAGCTAACAGAGTTGAATGCAGAACAGAAATCCAAACGTAAGTGGTATCGTTTGATGCCAACTGGGTCATCACTTTCAAAAGTCTGAAGCTATCACTCTCTCTTCTTCCACCTTCCCCTCACAGATTTTCTCAGCCTGCTCCAGAAGACCTCAGACACACAGTGGGCTCGTTCCTGCTCATGCTCTTCCTTGCTTGGTCACTTTTATATATATATATATATATATTTCATCTGTTTCTCTGTTCTGATGACTCATACTGTTTTCCCTGAACATACTCATCTGGGCTAATGTTACTAAACAAATGACATGGCCAGATCCCAAGTTCTTGAGTAGACGGACTGACCCTTTCTATTTACAATGCAAGACACAGCAGCCCAAGAGAGGCTAACAGGTTGCGACACGCATATTAAAATCACTTTAATTCTTCATATCCTTATCTCTAGCAGCAAATCTATGTAGCTCAGGATATGAACTGCAAATGAGAGATGAAGAACCGGTTACTGCTTATCAGGAATGATGGAATTTGAGATGAAGGTTGCCTTTTTTTTTTTTTTTTATGAGAGGCCCAACTGATGTTTATCGTTTGACCCCTGCTTCAGGTAATGGAGCAGTTGGCAGGGAGCTATACATACTGATTAGATTGAGTTGGTATTCAGATTAACTTCTGATTTCCCCAGTATTATTTGTACATGTTTTTTATTGCTCTGGATAGTCCAGCCATCCACTTCCTGGTTAAGGAAATGAAATTGACATCCTGTTGGAGCACCACTACCAGCTTTCCATACTTTATTATGTGAAACAACACATAGTGACTGGATGGCAATAGTCACCCAGCCTCTTACTATTTTTCTGTAGTAAAATTAGGTTCCTATAAAATCTGCTTTGTTCTGACCAAACTGCAGTAACATGCAACTTGGTGATCCAAGAAAAGATTTATGGTAGTGGGATAATCAGGATATTACTTTTAACCAACATTTCTGTGGCTAAGGCAACTGCTGTCTTCTTTCAGGAACTGAATATTTGTGTAACCAGAGTGGCTTTCAACTCTTATGTGTGCTAAGAGCCTCAAACATGCTTCTGCTCTGTCTTGCAGGAGTTACCATATTACTTCCTTCTCTCTCTACTGCTAAACTCATGATCTGTGGCATATTTGGGCCTCTTTCCCCTCTCCTAAATATCTTGTGATTTGTCCAGTTTTTGTCTCACTTGTCTGCCACAAAAGATCCTGGAAGAAATCCATCCGAGGGGCAGATTCACAACCAGTTACCCAAAAATTTCCCTCATTGCATCTGCAGGCCTAAACCCAAAAGACCCTGCAACTACAGCCGAGATTCCCTGTAAAACAAGTAATGAGTTATCACACATGTACGTACAGATTTCTACTACACCAGTGAACACATTTCCATTGACATTTCCTTTTCCACCCTGGCTATTAAACCTCATATTTCACATATCTGTACAGAAGACCAGGTTTGGTTTCCATGAATGGGCCACACTATGGCTTTTTTATGTTATTCAATCTCCTACAGGCCTCTATCCAAACCAAGCAACTAAAATAAAACATGGCTTCCTTCCCTGAGAGAGTTTCATAGCCCAGCTCTCCAACTTTCTCTCCTACCACAAACACGCAATGCAGTTGTGCAATAGCCTAGGAAGGAATGGTGAGATCAGAGCCGTGACTGCAGACATCCTGACACGGGGATCTGGCAGCTATTCAACACAAACACAATTAGAGGACTTACCCTTGCGTGAAGTATTTGCTTTCCTGATAGTCACCAGCCTTAACCTCTAGGAATGCTTACGAATCAGATAGCGTTCTTTGAGGAGGGCGAGCCTTTTCAAGCTCCTCTGTCTGACTTCAGCCAACACAGATATAGAGAAGAAAGAAATACCACAGCATCATACAACATCTCCGAGTGAAAGCATTTTAAAGGAGAGGAAGAGTCATGGTCTCAAGCCCTGCCAAGGTTTCATGTACCAGAGATCACATTTTACTTGCGCCTCACCACTTCCATTTCCATCAGAAGCAAAAAATAACAACACAACCTACAAACTTTGAAATTCACAGCAAATGTGAACACAGGAGGCATTTTGAGTCCTGTTTGTTGGCGTTATATTATTGTAGGTGTCTCTGGCTGTGGTGATACCACAGCATGATGACAGGGCTTTGCATATCGCATGAATTTTTTAAGATACATATCTGTACAGCTCTTTGAATTAGATACAAAAATATTCACACATTCACACTTCATGAAAATCTGTCCTAATGTACATGTATGTTACACAATTTAAAAATTCTAAAAAACAAAAATGCCAATATTTTAGTAAGTTTATTACAATCTGCAGTAAATTCTGTGCTTTTTCACAGAGGTAACAAAATATTTAAAAGTCTGCTCGTATCTGCTCATAAGTCAAATGTGAAACTGGGACAGCAGTTTCAAAGGGAAATTCTGGTCCTAAAATGTCCAAGGAGTGAAATTATTCTCACTTTAATCCATACTGCTTATGCAAAAGAACTGGATGAAGGAGTACCACTGAGGAATACCTCAGCAGCATAACCTTGTGGTACTGAGTGGAAGGTCACTCAATGGGATTTCCAGTGGGATTTGACACAGTGCCGATTACCATGGGTACAGCAATTTATAGAGGCACTTAATGGGGCAAATGAGCTGAGCTAAGCTGAGCACCACACTAAGTACATAGCACTGCTGGTACTCAAGGTAACTTGTTCCGTTCATCTTGGGTATCTCCATACAGCAGATATAACTCACATAACTTCACTCATATGAAGTCAAGTCGATTTATATAGCACAAGGCAAAATAATAACCCTCCCTCCCCCCAAAAAAAAAATTTGGAAAGAATGACTCTATTTAAGCTCAAAAATATTAGCCTGAACTTTCAATGCTGTACTGTGGGATCTGCCTGATCTAACCCATCACTTCACGTAGGAACATTCAGATATGTTTTAAACCCTTGGGGAGCAGCTTAACATCTGTAAGAGGAAGTTATGTAGCTTATCTGCCTTCCAATGTGAGTAGATGCACTTTGCTATTGTTAGCAGCTCTCACAAATAACTATGTGAGAGGGAAAAGGGAATGAAAAAATATGAGATACCTGAATCCACCCAGAACAAGATGCTCACCAAAAATATTTCTAAAACCATGAAATTTTCTGCCCCCCCAATCCCCAAATACTCTAGGTAATTTTTCGCGTGGTACCAGAAGAATAACAATAATACCTCAGCCCAGTATTAATGATCTCACAGTTCCAAGCTAAGGGGCTAATCTACATTACAAGGGTACGGGTGACACACTCAGGGTATGCTCAAGGGAGAGACCACCCGAGTATCACAGTGCTGGTATTAAAGCAGAGATATTAAGAAAGCAAATACAGCAAACAAAATATATTTCTGGCATAGCTCTGTTGATTTCTACAGACCAACCCAAGCCAGACATTCATCCCAAAATAAAAAATTGGCAACCCACTATAAATAGTTTCTGGTCTTGACTTTTTGTAACTCCACTAAAGAAACACAATATAAATCTGCAACTCTGTATCCGGACAATAACCAAAATACATGAAGAAAATGCTCTTGCAGTCATTCCAGATGAAAAAAAAAAAAAAAAAAGATTTCAAAATCCATCAGTGCTTATAAACAAGGATGTTACTTTCCCCTTCCTTATCCAGAACTGTCTTTAATTGAAAGGATCAGCATTTAAAGCAACTGGTGCTGCCCTGCACATGTATCCCCTTTGCACCTCTTCCTTCTTATTTCTTCAGTGTTTTTATTAACATTAGCGACTTATCTAAGTATTAGAATGTTTGGCTGCTTGGAAGCTTATCAACGGCAAATTTTATGGGCTGTTTAGTGATGGAAACAGGAGGAGTTGGAGCGCTGCCCCCCCAGCTCCCTCGATATGGAAGTCTTCAAGAAGCTGTGGAATGTGCTCTCTGGTATTTTTGGTATCTTTAAAGTGTCAAGAGTGCAGAATTTCTCTTGTCAGTTGTCACAGTGTGACTCACAATTAGAGCCATCTGCTCTGCATTCACCTCCCCAGGGGCACCGCTCATTTTTCACTAACTTCCTGTTGTTGACAGCACAGTTCCTCCCTGTATCACTCTCCACCAGCACCCATACTCCTTGCAGACATTGCAACAGGCTTAAGCAGATTTCTCTTGGGAAAGCCTTTATCCTTGTTTGGCTAGGGATGGGGAAAAATATAGACTGTTGAGAAAAATCTGAATGCAGAGGCTGCGTTTCCAGAGGAACTGAACACATTCCATTGCTTATTTTTTACAGCAGGACTCCATTGTTTTTAGACCTCTTTGAAAAATCTCAGCATTTCTCTACATACATCTTTCGTTCAAGCAGTGGAGCAGCTCAAAAAAACGAAGCAGTATTTGAGCTAATTCCTTTTAAATTTTTGATAGAAATAGACAGCTCATGCTAGCTAAATAATCAAATGATAATTTTTCCTATAAGAGAAATGATTTTGAACAAGGAGCTTCAGGTGGGGAATACGCTGGCTTCTCTCCCTCCCCCCTATCCTGAATTAAAAAGTAAATAAACAAGAAAAACACCAAAACAAAACGGTTGTGCTACAGATTTTTCACAGCAAATACCTTTGTCAAGGGAGGCTAACTAGACAATCACAGCTCCATGCTGACCCATGTTGATGGATACAGCATTAGGGCCTGGGCCACATAGAAATACCTGCTAGCTTGGCTATTCCTGGCTGAGCGGGGCTATCAATGTATGCTGTAGATCTACCCATGCCATGTCTCTAAGTCTCTGTGGATGAAGGTCTTAGTATGTAGGATCTGACTAGCAGAAACTGCATGTGTTAGCCACCTGTACATGCAAGGATTAGAGGCACAATTACTTTTAGCTTTTTGGGGATTTCCCATCCTAAGGGCTACATCCAGTTGGTGACTTAGGAGCCTATCTACTTGGGGACATAATGCCTGCTTGTTCAAGTGTCCTTCCCTCAGGCATCCAAAACATAGCTGAACCTCGAAGCTTTTCTCTGAATCTTTAGGGCAGCTTCTTGGCCCTGTACCTGACCCTGGACCATTATTATCACTGGTAATAAACTTTGGAAAGTTTGAAAACTGATAAATCATCTTAGCAATAAAATTTAGCAAAAATTTAGCAAAATCCTAGCAATAAAACTTAGTTGAATGACTTCACTGTAATTTACTGGGATCTCTACACAAATAGTTGACCTCTCCCAGGAACAGACTCTCTCTGAACGTATTCACACCTCTTCAAATATACATCCAGCAGACTGCATGTCATGATGCATTTGCATGCATTCAGTCACATCACATCAATACACTGCACACGAGCCTTTCATTTGTCTACTAAATCAGGATAACAAAACAGCTGAAATATTTCTCACTGACCCTCATCCTCAACACAAAACTGAACTTCTCATCATTATTTCAACCATCCTTCTACCAGGATTCTATTTAAGGTCAGTGTATTTGGGCCCTGGATCCACTGTGCTTAAATTATCACAAAAATACAAGTTCTCATTGGTTTAATCAAGAAAGTATGTTCTAAAGAAAGATAAGACACAATCTCTCTTTAAAACCACATTTCCAAAAAGCAACTCTACAGTCATCTTGTAAAGCTGTTAAGAAATCCCCAGTTTCCCAAAATACGAGGAGGATAATTCTCTGCAGACTAGAATATTAGTCCATTATTTGTTGGGTAATCTAGTAAACCTAGATGGGAAGAAACTGGAAACAAAAAAATGAAAGATTCTTTCAGTGGTGCCTCATATTGCTCATCAATCTTATGTCTCAGAAATATATTTTAATTGAAAGTTTTCATTCAATGTTTTACAGCAAAATCCCCACTCGGAAACAGAGCTTTTTTTTTTTTTCTTTCTCTCTCTCTTTTTTTTTTTCTTTAGATTCCCTCCTTGTTAAGCAAGAAATGGAATGAGTATTTACCGTTAAAGTCTTGATGACTCCTGCACTAACCTATTAGACAGAGCAGGTGAAGCCTACTCACTGTACAGATGCTTATTGAATTAATGCATCTCCTCATAATGTTAAATGTGTTAATATTCTCAGATAGGAAAAAGACGTGTCAGAGTTGGTATCTGCTCCATGTTTCTTCAGCCTTTTGTGCTTTCCTGTTTCCTTAAATGACAGTCTAAATACAATGAGTCATTGAGGAAATATGCTGCTTTTTATAGGAACAGGCAGCTCAACTATTGTAGATGAAATGGGGAAAAAAAAAAATAACGTGTCAAACATCCTTAGCAAAGGCTGTCACAACCCATGGAATGGGGCATCTCTTGACATTTCCAGCCTCAAACAAAATTACTCAGCCTATGAAAACCTGGAGCATACCAGATCTCTGTTCACAGTATCAGTTGTGAAGCTGTCACTAAAACACCTTAGAATGCGTTCATCACTTTATAACTATTCTACCAATAAATATTATACAATTCTGTAGCAAAAAGATTTTATGAAACACATAACTATTGACCATCTATGAAATATGAAAACCTTGAATTGAAAGAGTCTTTCTGATGGCTATTAAGTATAGATAGATAGACATCCAAAAGAACATTGCGTGCTGTCTCTTATTGTAGGTTTTTTATAATAGTTTAACACTCAATGCAACATAAGAGGGTTATTTTCCAGAATCCTTCCAGTTCTGCCACTTTGGGAACATTGTCCTCACTTAGTCATCTGAAGTACAATTTGAAATGACTGGGGAAGATGCTCAACCATTTGCAAGGTTAGCAGAATACGACATGAAGAATTTAGTTGCAAATTTTATTTCACCTCCAACTTGATTCTTCTCTGTGTTTTTACTTCCTGTTCCTAATTTGTCACATACTTTACTTTCATCCCATTGACTGTGGTAATGTCCAAAGAGTTTCATTATGGAGACACAAGCAATGAGTCCTAACCAAAATACTTAAGTCTCAGCAAATAAAGTTATCTCTGCACCTGAGGTCATACCTGCCAGAATCTGAACATTTTAAAAGTAACATCCAGTTAAAAAATACTAGGATTTACTTTGAAATGTAATGAAAATACACTCAGCTTATATCACTTTTCAGAAGGGAAAAATGGCAGTAAGGCTGATTAAAACAGCAAAATTAAAGTGAAGAATCTCTCTTTTCAAGCAGAAATGTATTAAAAATATTTTGACTGAGGAGATCTGCTTTTATTCTGAAAACCTCAAGCATTACATCACAGATAGACCCGAGGCCTTGCATTTTAATAATTAATTTTATAAAATACCCCACAAGCAATAGAAAGGTCACAAGAGCTATTGCAATCCATGGGCAGTTAAACAGGAGAATGCCTCAGTGCCCTTTAGCCTTTGAGTGTGCTGCAGGACAGGGGAGTACGGTGCTAAACGACAAATTGAGTTAGAAATATTTGAGCCATAAACCATAGTAAATCTTTTAGCACTTGAAACACCATGTGACACTCCAAACTGAGAGCAAATGAAGTGTTAGTCTATGCATGTTTAAAATGTATGGAGGTTGTGTTTATCGGACTATCCATTTCTTAACTACGTCTCCTTTAGGAGTCTTTGCAAGCTGAAGGCCAACGCCACTCCAGAAGAGGTTATTTACAGAACGCTTCTGCAGTATGATTTAACAAAAATTATGCATGTATCTCTCTGAAAGCAAAATTATTTAGGTTGCAAAGTCAAGCACAACTAAATTAGGAAGTGACAGATTTATGTGTGCCTGCATAACCTCTATTCAGCCCTCTTGTAAGTCCCGTGCCCTGAGCGAGGCAGAGGTCCTTTGGAAAAAAAAAAAATAGTATGTGACTACACAATTAAAGGCAACATCTTTATGCGGAAAAGGACTGAATTAAGTTTTGCTATGCAGCTATAGATACAACATTTCCTAACAGTTAAGTTTTAGGCTTTGCAATCTTAGCGCACAATTTCTGACATGTAACATCTTTGGATGGCTTACAAATATATAGGCAAAAAATTAATTCTAGTGTGATCCCTGAACCATTATTGTCACAGAACACCTTTCTAGTTACCTAAGCTGAAGAAAGAAGGATATCATCTGGAAAAAGATGCTCCTCCTGCAAAGGGAAGCAGCATTACAGCCCTAGGATGTGAGTACCAGAAACTTGATCTGAGATGGTTATTCTTCCCTCATTTTCTGCACAGTTTTGTTATCAATGTAAAGGAAAACAGTAAAACAACAGTGTCTTGATCTGAATCTTACTCCACACAGTCTTCTGATCCTGTAATTATCCCAGTAATCACACTCCTCAGAGGAGATTCATAGGAATATAATTTCTTTATTCCTACCCAATTTTGAGTGTCTGCTTAGAATTTCTAAGGAAGATTCAAACTGACAGGAAACTCAAGTATGATTAGTGAAAGCCTTCTGATCAACATGATTATACATTTCCAGGGAGGAGGAGGCCTGAAAAACCTGGCATCAACACAGCTGCCGCTTCTGCACAGCAAGTCTTCCTGGGCCTGTCCTGTTCTGACACGACTCTTTCCTAAGAGGAAGGAGCATAAGCATTTCTGCAGCTTCATTCACCAACAAACTTCCATCTCCTTGGCTAAAACTGCGCAATGGAAACCAGCATGAGATATTAACTGAATTTAGATCACTGTACTTACTATTTTAATCTTTCTCTTGTTTGCTTTATGGATTCAGTCAGGATAATCAAATATTAAAAAAGCACGTTACTGCAATGTAAGCTGCAGAAGTGCCAAAATGATGAAAAAAAAGCTACTATGAAGTTGGACACACTGAGCAAGTTTATGAAGGTATTAAAATCATCACCATCCACGGTAACAAAAATATGTCATATAGTTGTAAGGAGCTATAGTTACAGACAATCATCACTTTTTATTTCCTGACTTTTATGCTTCTACAACCTCAGTCCTTACTTTGGACATGTGGCATTTTCTGGTTGAAAATTTAGCACTGTTGCTTTAGGTCTTAAATGTCAAGCGATTTCCAGCCAGGAATAAATATTTACTTGCAGATTTTAAACACTTAAAAAAAAAAAAAAAAGAGAGAAGATTTGTTATGGAAATATTTCCAAGCCCAGAAATTGCTCCAAAACACTGTGGTTCTCCAAAACACTGTGGTTCTCCAAAACACTGGTTTAGAGCACACAATGGGATATGTACAATTAGGACACTGTTTTCATGACAACACCATGCAAGAAATGACAGAAGTACTTCTGACTCCTGAAGGAAGACTACAGTACTATGCTCTTAACTCACCTAGAATATTTCACTCACTCAAAGATCTCAAAACTGTCTTTCAAAATGAACCAGTCAAATAGTCATCAAAATGAATAATAGAGTATTGTGAGGCCAGAGTGTTAAATCCAAAGCAAAGATGTCCTTCACTGAAAAAACAAAAACAATACCAAATCCTGCTACAATAGGACAGACCACTGAAGGCTGCAGAAGCTATGCTGGAAAATTTGGGATTAGCTCTTCTACAGTGTTCTTTATTATGGATAATTGTCAAGTTGGAGAAAAAGGGCTTGGGTACCCTTACCCAGGGCATCAGTCATCCTTTCTCACTGATTTGAACAGGCCTCAACTTTTGCCCATATCCTGCTGGGACGCTAAAATAGAAGATTAAGGAACGACTAGGTTTAACAGCAAATCTAACACTGGCACTGTTACCAAGCTGAATTTCTGACAGAAAAGCATCACTGTCAATGAGCAAGAGAAGGAAGAAAAACAGCGAGAAGCGACTGCAAAGCATCCTGCACCGCATGATGCAGGTAGGAATCTCGGGACGCCTTTGATTTAGATCTATAATTTGGAGATATCTTGGTCACTGTCTCTAGCTGCACAGCAGAACGTGGCTGAGCAGTCCCAGGCTGGCTCCCACTTGAGAAGCCACGAAGCGATGCCAGTGCAATGCTGCAACCGAGGAAGCCGCAGCACCCGTTCCCGTTGGGAGAGGACGCACACGGTGCCTCGGCTCGCTCAAGCGCAGCTCGTGAAGACGTAGAGCTATCAGCCCTGGGGCGCGCGTCATGCCCAGCAGGCAGCCTGACACAGAAGTCCACAACTTGGAGAATACTTCCACTTCAAAAGATCTCACTTGAATGCAAGGATACATGCTGGCAACAGCAGGCTCCTTTGAGGTACCTTTTCCCTTCTAGCTGTATTTACCTAAGAAATTTCATGCATAGAAAAGAATGAGTGAAAAGGAATACTCAGATACATGACAGGAATGGGATTTTATTGTGATTTCTTTTTCAGGCAGTGCTTTGTTTTCTTTTACTCAGTTTGATGGTGGTAAAAAGCTATTGTAGGTGCAAAGCGCTGAGAAGGAAATGGCGTTCACCTCTGCAAAGCAGCGGGTAGGGCTCACTACTTTGTCAGCACACCACTTGGAACGCACGCAGCCCATCTCCTCACCGCTCTGTTAAATCAGAGCATTTCCTGTAGCAGTTCAGGAAGGATAAAGAAAATAGGTGCTATTATAAAAGCATCGTTTAATTGGCCTTTTTCTCTGCAAGCCATTAAAACATGCTATGATACATTAGAATTGCAGGACCTATTATCTCCTAACCACTACCGACTTGGCGCAAATGTGAAGAGCTGCCCTGAAACCAGCAGCACTGCTCTAGATTTACAGGCTGTAGATGAGACATGGTTCTGTCTCCACTGATATTCGCTTTGTTTTGCTTTCCCTATGTTACATATTCCCTGCACAGCAAGTTCGTTTCTCTGTAGCTAGTCGCTCTGTTTTCCAGTCCCTTTTCTTCCTGTGGGACCCTCCAGGGTGTCTGCTCCTCTCTGCATTCGATAAGGAGATTATTTGGAGTGGAAGTAGACAAGAGCAGGTGGTGGGACCACCTGCTACAGTCTATTCACTGCTTTTGGACAGTAAAATATTGCTTGGTTTTAAGGTTATTTATTTATTTAGATAAAGATAGCTTTCAATTTTTTTTATGCAGGGACCTGAAAGCAGGAATTACAATAAAAGTCACTATTCCCTTGAGCGTAATGTCTCACAGTATCCTACCTAGGATAACATGCTCTTCCTGTGCATTATTTCAAAAATTTCGTCTGGCTACTTTTTTTAGCTACATTCCCTATTTTTTAAAAAAGGAGTGGTATAAATGGAGACACATTTCCCATGAACGCCACTTGAGAGCACTTGGTACAGGCAGACCCAGGCAATTTTCTCTATTTAGCCCAAGAAGGGAAGGACAAATCTATTTACTGCATGAAAGTCTATGGAATCACAAATTTAAAAAGCGATCCAAACAGTTAGCCAAATTAAAATCAGCAATGGAAGCTCAATTAGTAACACAAAAGGCAAAGCCACCCTGTAGAATTTGCCTTCTGGAGAAACTAGGGAAAATTTTACTTCCCTCTGTCAAATTCGAATAAAAATGTCTTGTCATGTCATTACTAATAAATGAATGGGGCTTCATTTGCATTTGTACGTATGCTACCCCTCTGTTTCTTTAGGTGATATTGCTGTAATATCTTATGTCAGAAGCATCAATGCAGCATTTCAGGCATGCAGCACGTATAGTCTTTCACTGCGGTCCCATAATCTGCTCTTGCACTTACTTCTTAAAATGACATAAAATTGGACTCACTCACAAACACTTAGACCTTTAGAGTATACCAACGATGCAAAGATTTGCCTGTGGTTATGAAGGGAATGTATGCAGGCTGTTTCACAAAGAAACGCTGTGTATGCCACCCTCCTCAAGAGTGTATCTTTTGTACCTGCAATACCTACAGGAGCAATAAGGAATGC
>NW_010585116.1:398791-428146 GCF_000705375.1 Tinamus guttatus
CCCTTGTTTGCTTTACTTCTGTTTTATTCTACTAGTTCTTTATTGTAAGAGACCTGTTTATACATTCCATTTGCTCGGGTCTTCTTGGCACCTTTCAGTTAAACACTGCTCCAGACTGATCCCTTGATTTACAGTGCAGTGGAAATAACCGTCTATGTAAATTTTAGAACGTTTTAGACAAAGAGTGCACTAGCCATCTGATGACTTCATTTCTAGCATTCCAGCACCCTTTGTTATTTCAGGGTATTTTTTCCTGGTGGGAACAGGCACATTCAGCTGTTGTTTTTATGCTGAAAGTCTGTGTGGAAGTATTTCCCTATTTTTTCCAGACATGTCTTTCAGCATGTTTCCAAAGGCTTGGAATCAGCACATTGTGTTGTGACATGTGCATACTTGACATTGCTTTGTTCTCTCACTTCCTTTCGCTTGCAATCTTTAGGAAGTTATCTTACAATTAGCAAGGAATTTTGAGTCAGTGTTATTGCAGACCCAGCATTATTGTCCTCTGCCATCTGCAAAGAAGAAAGAGCAAAAGGGAACAAAGCAATTTTAGTATTTTTAACTGGCAGTATCACATAGGATTCTAGCTCCAATTCACTGCACACAATCACAGCTGTGACTGTAGCCACTTGAGAAAAAGAAAATTGGTATTATACGCTACAAAGATTTTGAATTAAAAGATAAACTAGGCCATTAAAGTAATTGTCTTTAGAATGGATAAATCATTTTTCTGTATTTTGCTCTTAGTGATTCTCTCTTAATATATTAAAAGTGAATAGGTACCTTTTTTCCTGAGAAGTGTATATTTAATTGATTTATTCTTTTCTTCTCAACTTTGCAGCTTATTAAAGTCTACTCATGGCTGGTATAAAGCAAAATAATAAATAAATAAATAAGCTTTTGTTTGGTGTCAGTGGCAAATACATTATTTTTTATCTGACTGAAAAGCAAATCTTTTTATAGTCTTCTTTTTTCTCATACTTTAGACCATCACTCCCTGGAGTCCGGACAAGACGTCAACTTGTTTTGAATTGTTTCCCTGTCCAGACACACAGCTAAGGGAAGAGAGCAATGCCAGCATCTTGGGAACCATGCCATATCTTTAAAATTGTCTTGGAAAACCTTCAGAACAGAAAGCCTTTACTTCCCACAAGCCTGTAGGTTGCTCTGGGGGTGCTGAAGAACCAGCACAACCTGCCTGTCCTCTCTAAGCTAAGAGTTATTTCAAACCCCAAGAAGCGGCCTGCACAAGTTACCCTGAAGTAATCCCATCCAAACAAAGGGTGCCACTCGTATTTCCATCATATCAGAACGACAGTAACAGGAAGAAACTGTAGGTATATACCTGTACTAATTTAACACAGACCATTTCTTACAACTGGTGATTACCTATGCAACATCCCACAGACCATGGGGTAAAGCATTAGCCCTTGCTGAACATCAGCCTAGCTCCTGGATGCACACACTCAGGTTTTAACATTTCGGCGCTAGTGTATAAATATATGTACGAATTATAATAGCATCTTCCTTGTATATATTATTTATGGAGGAGGTGGGTAAAGGGTGTCCCTAGTTAACATTTTGAGTGTCTTTTTCTGTATGTGCTGTGGAATTACCGTTATATTACGTCGAACAGGACAAAAAAATGCCAACTGGGGCCTCACCCTCTTTCAGTGAAAGTGCAATCACATGGTCTATCCCTGACTTCAAGAACAGACCTGCAGAAACAAGGAGTTTTACACATACCCACAGGAACTCACCGCATCGCCGCAGAAGTCTGTCAAGTGCTAAAGCAGAGACCTGCTCTGCTATTTCCACACAGCACTGCATGTGCAAATGAGGCTTTCCCCGGGCCATGCTCGGGACAGGGCAGGTATCCATGCCCCATAGTCCTCGGCATCGAGCAGACATTCCGAGTCCATCAGAGTAACAGGAAGTTATGAAAACTCAACAGTTATTCCACTACTGAGCCAGAGGCAGCTATTTAGATCCCAGATCTTGAAGGGTTGCCTAACTCCACGGCAAACCTTCCTGCCATAATCAGTACTTCAGATCTCAGTATAAGAGGGTGAGCAAATCAGAAAGCCTGTACAAGACCAAAAGCTTGCAGTGCAGCAGGGAATAAAGTCCAGAAACGTATATTCGACACAAACACAGCAATAATATTTCTTATCTGGAAAGTAAACCAGAAGGAAAGGAGATCATGGTGTAAATTTTAACATCCAAAAAAACAACAACAGCTAATCCTTGAAAAAGAGAAAGTTTTAATGTCTGGGGGGAGTCTAGGGAGTTGCTTGTTTATGAACAAAAATAATTTAAAAAATCCCACAATTAATTTTGGTAACTCCACAATCCACAGATTTCAATGTACGGAGCATCAAATCAACCAGAGGAAAGAGAACTCTTCCTTGCAAATTTGTTCTGAGTCATTCTGCAAATGCTGTCCATCACTGGTATTTTTCTCTAGTAAAAAAGCTGTTGTGGGTCCCCACTCATGACAGCTGCACAAATTGGAAGTTTGTAAAATATCCTTTTGCACAGAGCAGAACAGACAGTTCCTTACATATTAAATAATTCCTTCCGTAATACATTTTCACACACAGACACCCAAATTGGTATGCTAGTACAGTAAATAACTGTACCTAGTCACAGATCCAGGATATTCCTGTAAAACTGCTCAGTTTGTTTATTCTTTTTTTAATGGAACACATCAGAATAATCTATCATTTTTCAGCACCAGTGTCATTTATTAGCGTTATCTAACTTGTACTACTTTCCTTGTCACATCATAAGTTAACCTTTCCTAATCACTACCCCGGACATTTACCAGGTGTTCCCTGGGGATGTGTTTAACTAGAGCCACAGTTTTCCTGTTATTATGTACGCCGGGGCTTTGAAACATCCTATTGATTCCAGTCAGAGACTGTAAATAAATCCATGCAAGTTTGATGCTAGGGAACTTAATGCGCTAAGTGGATATATGCCTAGTTCAAATAAACTCCATAGCGTGTAGCATGGTAAGAGTTTGATCTTCAGAGAACCATGTCCTTAGCTCCACTTACTGAACAGTCAAAGCCTTCTCATTTGGAAGCTTAATAGAAATGGTTTAATGTCTTTCTCCTTTCTCAAAATCCCTTGAAATTTTTTACTTCATCCACAAGCACCCCTTTTCCATGCTTTTGCAAAGCACTGTGGTCCAGCATAAGGTGTGAGGCCTGTATGCTATCACTGCATAAACCTGTTCTCAAAATGCACCTTAAACTAGGCTTTCAAATATCCTTACAAGCTAGATGCATGGCTTTATAGAGAAGCCAGCAGATTTCATATCCTTCCCTATCAGCGCTTTCCTGTGACTCCTCTGACACCCTCCTCTGCCACTTGCCACACACACGGGTTAATAACGTGGGGAACTCTCCTCAAGTTGCCAGTCATCATTCAGCTGCTTAATCCCAGCCATGGCAAGCCACAAAACAGCAGTCAGAGACCCCGGGAAAGGAAACAGTGTGTTTGAAACTACTGTGAGGAAGCACTTATGCTATAGACAAATGACTCGCATAATAGAGCATTGCAGTTCAACTCAAAAGTTAGAACAATACCTTGAAAGATAGAGTAACTTGGTTAAATAAAAAAATAAAATAAAAAAACAGCAGCTGAACACTAATCCTCAGTTTTCTTTAGCAGAGATACTGACCGAGTAAAGAGCTGACCATTCAGCATTTACTCTGAGGAACATTTTCCAACGTTGATAGTGCAAGCTATTGCCAACACATTTAAAAATATAAATTTCTGAGCATAGGAACCCAACAAGAGGGATCCAGCTGTGTTGAATTAAAGCACTCGACTTAAAACATTCCATCAATCACAGAGCAGGAGTGTGCTGACGTTATTTGTATGAAATGTAAGAGTGCTATTACTCACCTGTAATTAAAAAGAATAGTTTGATTTGGTTTCTTGCCAAGAGTTCTGTGAATATTTTCCCTTTTGCCAAGTTATGAATTTTGCCAGTTTTCCACAATCTGGAGGTAGTATTCCAGGTTTTGAGTAAATTGTGAACAATGACACGATAGATAATTTTGTAGAGAAAACCATTCTTTTTATGAAATCTAAATTATAAAACCATTTCATTCATCCACATTCTCTGCAATGGGCTGGTTTGCAATGTCATGAAAATGCAGTTTTAACTGGCATATTTGTTGGCCAACAGACATATATGGAGGCTGAATTATTCTATCTTCCCTAGATTTGACCCCTCAGGGCATGGATTAAGATGAGACACTACTGAGGCGGCAAGCAAAAGCTTGTATGACGGAGAGAGATCTCTTTCACGGATAAAAGGAATCAGGAATTTTCAAACTAACACTTCTAAAGGAGAACAAAGTTACAGATAGGGAAAAGGGTCAGACAAGGATCTCAGCAAAGATTTGTACTATAATGAAAGTATCAGAGCCATCTAGAGGGGGGTTTAGCTAGATTACATCTTCCAGGATTGGGAACAAGAAGTCCACAAGGTTCTGAGTGTAAAGTAACACTATGTCTGGCTGTACGAAACATTTCATATGTAACGTATCTGCAATTAAAAAGAAAAAAAAAAAGAGGAAAAAGACAAGACAGAAGACGAGCAAGGGCAAGTAAAAACAGTTATTCTGCAGATGGAAACTCTTTAGGTAAGTGCTCTTGCCTCCATCTTTTTTCAGCTTCAATTGACAATTATCTACATATTATATAAATTTGTCTTTTTAGATGACATTAAGCTTACCTTATATCATATGGTTAGAACTTAGCAATGAACACCAGAGAACACCAAGTCTTTTCCTCACACCCAGAAACATTTGCCTGAGGATTTTTCTTACAGCAAAGAAAAAATTTTGGAATACTCACATTGATAGGAAAGATTTGCAAGAAGAATATCCAT
Source organism: Tinamus guttatus (assembly GCF_000705375.1). The sequence continues at coordinate 403,704 of NW_010585116.1, forward strand.
GCGCCCGTCTTAAAGCTACATGTTGATTCAGGTCATGGAAGCATCAAAGTTAGTAAGCCAGGGTGGGAACGTTCAGGTCTGCTTATATGTTTTAGCTGCATCTTGATGGCATATTACACAGAAAACTAGGTGTCCATCCTTTCACTTTGGCATCTGAAAGGAAAAATAAGTTCGTGAGTTTGAATGTGCTTCAATATGTTCCCTACTTGCAGTTGCGTGCTTTGGAACACACACAATCTGCCTGTTTGGCATAGGCTGACCTGAAACAACACAAGCAAATATGGCCAAGAAATATAACCTGTGTGTTGAAAAAGTAGGCCTTTGTGCCACCCACTAGAAAAAAAAATAATGAACTGTGTTCATTTGTGAAAACTGTATTTTAGAAAAGAGGATACTCTGTGTCTCTTGAGCTCTCTAGTTCCATTTTCTCTTCCACACATGGCTGAATTCTCAAGGAGAGCAACTGCCTGAAGGCCCCATTTCTGTATAGCTGGCCCCATGTTCTCATGAACAGCAAACTTATCAGTAATGCTAGCACGAAATGCACATAAACACTGCTTCCTTCTGCTGCATCACTCACTCTTCCCCAAGGTATTCTCGGAGACTTTCAGTCTCAATCATAAGAAATCATTTAAGTATTTCATTCATAGAGTTGATATTCAAAAGCGGTGACTACTCAATGCCTTATAAAATGCGCACACATTTAATCATGTAAATATTTATATATCTTTTCTGTGGCTTTTTCCATTTCCCAAAGTACTCAAGGATGTGTGAGGGGTGAGATAACACAGAGTAACCTGTCTTCTCATAACAGACAGAACGATTTGAAAGTAGTCTATCTTAGGTCATATCCTGCCATTGATTTTCTCAGTGCTCCCTATTGATTTCAGAGGTGAGTTCCACATGCAGATCAATACCAGGATATGGTCCTTATTTATTAGTATACTTTTGATCATTTCACTCTGCACTAATGCCTCAAAACACATGGAGCTAATTATGGCATTCAACATTAAAGTTGGTCTTTGGTCTTTAGAGAAGAGTGAACGCTCGATTTGGTTAATAGTATAACTTGAAATGATTGTTTGGTGGCTTTCGCCTTCTACTCCTGAAATAGATTTGGTGATGTGCATTTCAGGGCATGAAAGAAGTAAAGCAGCAGAAATCTGTGGATAAGTACGTCCATTGACTTGCCAGCAGTTGCTCACTAGTATCAGTGGTAAATTCCCAGCACCAGATTCAGACAGTTTCAAAGAAACTCTGCTCTGGTCCATGCTCACACTACTACAAAGTGAAGTATAAAAACATCTATTTTCTGTATTCAGAAGGCCTTTTCTTTAGAAAACAGAAAAACCAATACCCTTGCCGTTCAATTAGTTAGAAACAGAGCAAAAGGTAAACAATCCAAAAACTTTCATCAGTTACATATCCAGTTCATCCAAGTGTTTGGATGCAATAAACTGACAACTGCTTATGAACTGCTGCATATAAATATGCATTTATACATATATATACATGTGTGTGTATATATATGTGTATATATACACACATACACACACACACACACATATACATAGGTATGTTTAACTAAAGAGACCAAGAGAACAAATCAGTAAGGGAAAAAGAGCACCCAGGGAAACCATTTGCTCACCTGCTTTGGAGAGCTACGTGATGTCAGTGCTCTGTTGACTTTGCTAGTCTTGTGCTCATTTACATCATTGAGGGCCCTGCCTGGGCTTTAAGAAAATACTACTCCTTTTCAATTGTTAGACAGTGACAAAGTCCAGGTGACCCTAGCAAAGAGTTTGAGTGGTTTATGTCAAGCCTGGAGACAGTGACTCATGAAGTTACAGATGATCAGTTGATAAATGTCTCTGTATCAGAAACTTGGCCATTAACATGAGTGATGTGAGAACTAAGAGGTTAAGTAAAAGTTAACTTCATAATGAGTTTGTGATATAAAAAAGCAGCATTAGGACCCAAGCATGGGTTTTTGGTTTTCATTTCATTTCCTCTTAAAGTGAATTTGAGAAAATTTGAGAAAACAAAGTTCTCATGGTATTGTGCTTAGACTTCAAAAGCAAATAAACAAATTGTTATCCAATTGTTATCCAAAAATTTACAAGATACAACCATTAATTCATTAAAACATTAGAAATTCCTAAAAATCAAAAACTAGATCTTTCCATTTCATCCTGTGCTATTAAAAGGTGAAAAATACTCATGTTCTTACTAATAGTAATAATTTTCATAGCTGCCAAATTTTGAGTCTTTATGCAAAGTTTTGATTTTCTTGTTCTTAGACTATAGTGTAGAAGCCATAACAAAGAAAACTATAATAATTTTCACATCTTCTTGACAGAGGGCTCAAAAGTAAAATGGTAGTAGTTTCTGGCCTAGGTATCAATAATACAAGAGGATGAGAGGGTTTTGTTTTTCTTCTCTGTTCAGGAGTGAGACAAGTATAGCTCAATATATATTCAACTTTGAGGGCAATTCTGGATAATAAGAACAGCCTATATCGCTACCTCTGCTGAAAAGAGGAAAAGGGTTGACCTTACAGCAGGACAGCACCTGAACATGAGCTGTGAACTCCATGCAGGGTGTTGGGCTTCAGTCTCAAAATATCAGCAAAAAGGTCCAAAGCACATAGAATATTTTAACATTCATCTGTCCCCATATCTCTGAAAAAGACACAAAGGCAGGTTTCCTTGAATGCCTGGAGCATGGGTAAGTAAGCAAGAAAATCTTTTCTTCTCTCTCTTTTTTTTTCCCCTCCACCCCCCACCCTTTTTCTTTTTTTTTTTTTTAAACAAAGTAGGTCTGTGAGGGCTTCTCTAAATGAGACCCCTAATAACAGAGTGTTTATACATCCTCTTATTCAGCACAGGGATTGCTGTAGGAAAGTAAAGGCAAGTTCAACTCCCTCAAGGCATATTTTGTGAAGAGCCAATTGAATAAAATCAATACGAAATTGATCCAAGTCTTTGGACATTGTTATAAATCTGTTTTTGATAGCCCCAATTTGTCAAGGTTCTTAGATTTTTTTTTTCTAATCCAACTCATGGATTTAAAGCTAAGCTTTCTAATCCATCTCATGAATTTAAACTTGAGTTTTCAGACCAACTCAGGACTTGCATTTTGTATGACCTTTTCCTCACATGGTTTGACAGAAAATGTGTGAATATTACAAAACATCTTTTTTTTTCCTCTAAGCAGATGAAGACTCAGGCAGCAAAGTAAATACTGGCAATATTTTTCAAAGGCTTTTTAAAAACACTGAGATTGACCATGGCCACAGAGGACTGTGGAAAACACTTTTGTTCATCTGAGCGCCAGTTTCTGTGCACCTGCCCAGACCAGCACCCAACCTGGAGCCACTTGCTGCAGTTGGCCTGGCAGGCCTGAGAGGTGCTGCAGAAGCCCTCTGAGGAAATGCCTTTACCGTGAGCAGCAGTGGATGCCCTCAGGCATGTGCCTGCCTCCTCTGGGGAGGAGAATGCTAGCGGCTCTGATCTCAGCCTAATGTGCTCAGGCCATACGTGGGTAGTGGTTTGCTCAGTGGCGACATACCTGTGAGGGGCCTTCACTGGCATCGGAGCAAGGAGGCTGCTCCTCAGCTTGGAGATGGAACGCAGTGATCAGCTTCCTTATTACGGTCTTGAACCCAAAGGATTCAGGCATGCCATGCATGTCACTTAGCCACAGAGGGAACTGTCCCATGGCAGCCCCTCGTCTTTGCCATCCTGCCCCACGGCCAGCACTGCCACCTGCTAGTGAGGGCACCAGCCAGAATCCCCTCCTGGTGAGAGGGCACCCTAACCAGGCTCCCTCTCCATCCCAGATCCTGTGCAGACTGGCCTGGGCATCAAACTGTCCTGAGGCTCTCCAACACTATTTTTGTTTTTATCCCTGACATAAAAAGCTAATCAACAAAGCAAACAAAGAATGGAGCAGCTCTTTTAGCACTTTTTTAAAGTTACACAGGGCTGGTGTAGTTGTCAGATAGTAATCACACTCTGTATTATTTTCCCTTGTTGCAATTTAGCACAAAAAGAACCCAGTCCTGCATGCTACCAAAAAAGAAATGATTGTTAAAAACAATAACCACCATAAAAAAAGGATAGCTATCACCCTTTGGTCAGAAACAAACCTTAATTCAAGATTTAAAAAAAAAAAAAAAGAATTCTATAATAATTTAATAGTTTTAGTGCCATAATAAACCAATGTTATGTTGCAGTGGTGTCTGCAGTTCCTATTAAAAGTATGCACCTCCACCTACTAGGGTAGACCTCTGTCTCCACATAAATTCTTACTAAATCACCTTAAAGGAAGAATTTTACTGTTCTCTTGCTAAGTGAGCTTTATGGGCTATTTGCTCAACTCAACTCTGTGTCTTGTCAAGAGCCCTGGCTGTATACTACACTTGTCAGCATTTATTCTCACCTTCCATTCAGTTGTATATTTTTATACATTGACAGCTTCTATCATCAAATTTAATGACATATTTTAGACAAAGAAATAATTGATGAATGAGATCTTCTTTTATTTGCAGCAACCCTAACAGAAACATTTCTCGGCATGCCCTCAAACCATTTTAAAGCATGTTCAGTTTCTATACAACAGACATGTGATGCAGAAATCATCTACATGGCACAAGGACAGGTGCACAAGGACAAGACACAAGGTTTGCTGACTTTATGACTTCTTTTAAAAGAATGATTTATCTTAGACTGATTCATTTCACTCCTTCAATTAAAATACATTTTTCTACAAAAAGTTGTTATACTAAAAAAATTTCTGTAAGAGACTAAAACACGTCTACCTAAAGATTCCCCTTAAAGTGCTTAAAACACTACTAAACTAGGCACTATAAACTATTCATTTATAATTTACTTCAAAAAAGCTAAAAGCACTGTAGAAATTCAGGTATCTATGCAGTACATATTTAAGCTGCAAAGAGGAATCTCCAGACACAACTTCAAATCAAACACCACATAACATAATGCAATAAATATAATCCTCTCTTCCTCCTCAGCATAACTTTTTGAGAGCAACAAAGATGGAGTTCAAATTTGTCAGATTAGGTGTCACTGAAGAATCCAAGGAACTGCCATTTTGTAACATTAACAGGACTGGATATTTCCCAGGATACTTGTAAGAGGAGGCAGAGAGTTGAATCCTTCTAGGGTCAGGAATATCACATTGAATATTTTAGAAAGACCACACACAACCCTTCCAGTCTCATTGTAGGAAAAGGAAGAACATTTACAAGTAATTGATTTCTCCTAATAAGGTTTACAGCTCTTAAGTAAATTGTTCCAAGAGAAAGAAGCAATAACCTTTTTTGAAGGTAATATTCTGAGAGATAACAGCTCTGGCTCTCCATAAATCTTTCCACCCCACTCCTCATCCCCCCACGACAAATTACTGAAGAGCCCTTCACCTGTGATGATGCAGAGCCCTGAGGCCTACCAGTTCTCAGAAAACCTAACATGATCTCACCAATTTCAGGACTCTCAAACATCCTACACTTAAGTCAGTCAAGACCCACAAACATCCTGTGCTCTAGCACTGTTCTGTCAAGCACCAAACAAAAAAAGAGTGAAGCAAGTTGAACCACATGTTGGTTTTGCATGGCGAACAAAAAGCATTTGAAAAATAAAAGGGTAAAGTAGGCTTAGACTGTTGGCCAGCTACCATAATTACCATTCTAAACACAGTAAGTTCCTTCAAACATTTTTCTTCTGTTTCCATTCTACCATAAAAAAATAACTAGGCTTGGCAAAACTTGTTTCCAAGTTTATATAAGTATTTCTAATATTCCTTGTTCTTCCTTCTATATTAGCATGTATTTCCCTCTCAAAACTTATGTAAGGTTTAAAAATATATTTATATTGTATTTTATTATATAATATATAAAATATATATAAAATATCTTTTATGGTTATAAATAAATAAATAAATAAATATCCTAGGAATACCCAGGTATTTGCATCACAACAAAGCTGACTTTGGATACGATCATATTTCAAGAGTCATGATGGCACACATAATAAATGTACAGGGTCAGATTAATGCTATTATCATTATTAGTTATGAGAGGAAAGAGAAAACTTCCATCACTAGCAGGTAATCAAGTGTCTGAAGAAATGGAGACTTATGCATGCTGATAAAACTGAGAGAAATGTACTTCGTAGATCTGACTCAAGATTTGGGAACCCTAAAAATCAGTATGATGTATGCTTGTTTAGAAATGTATCCCATGGTAGCACAAATGATTAGTGGGGAAGTATCACTGATACGAGACAGAGGTCTGAGAACTCTCTTCACGTTTTTGATGTACAGACTATTTCTTCAAATGCAGGTAATAGGTTTTGAAGCCACTAAGTCAGAATTTCCCAAGTGAAATGCATATAAGTCTACTTGTTCTCAACAAAATTTTTCTTCTTTACGGTGGGGACCAGATACAAAACAGTCTTTGTAAGCAGTGTAAGAAAAGCATTTCTGTAGCCTGTATGTGTTCCCAGACAGGAGAACATAGCTTGGAACAGGTCTCCACTAGACAACGGGTGGAATAAGGTTTTTCAAAACACAGAGTTGGTTCCAGAAACTTAGAATGTCTTGTGAATAATTGATCATCCACAAGAGAAAAGGAAATGGAAGGAGAGTTAGCTCCTTCAGGAGGTGGCTTGCTTGCAACTCTAATTTATGACATTAGTTTTCCAAAAGAGGTAACGTTTTTGCTCAGTAATACAACTTGTATGGAGTGGAGAATTTAATACACATTTTTACATACAATAGTTTCAGAGATTGGTGTGTGATATTCTTTGTTATGTCATTCCCATGCTCATAAAAACAAAACCAACGACAACAAGAAAAAACACTGAATGGCCGTATTAAGGTAGAGGTCAACTTAATGCATATCTCCAGCTTGGTTATGAGGCCACTATGGACTGAATCATTGGTTTATCACATTATACTGAGATAGGCAGAAATCTGGTTTGTATTGCACCATTTTCACCACTCATTTTTGAAGGAGTTTCAGATCTTGAATGGTCTGTATGACATGTCTACCAAAGCCAAAACATGTGCTAAACACCCCTCAGGCCTTGGTGAACAGGTAGAGGATGTCTCCTGCAGAAAGGCCAACTTTCCCTGACCCAACAGCAACCCTTCCAGTCCCAGAGCTTTAACCAGCACCGAAGAGACGGTCCCAAAGGCCAATGACAATTTGCTTCCACAGCACACCGCTCCTATACCAAGCACACAGGTAACACTGGCCACGACCTTCCCCCAGGAATTTTCTCAGTGAAGCAGCTACATGTTGCCCCCAGGTTACACAACCTTTGCACCACTATTCCTCAGGACTTTGAGTACGGCAATCTACCACAGAGCACTGCGTGTATATCACCTCCTGGTTTACTGCACCAGCTGGCAGGCAGTTTCCTGAGTTACACTACTCCCTTCAGAATGAATCTTGTGATAGCCCAAAAGGCACACCTGCTGCTCGCATCCTCTCTTATTTGTCTGTTGAAAATGCCTTCACATACCATGCAGCTTCACGTATCCAATGAATATGTAACTAACACTAGAGCTACAACAAACAATAGAAATTCATCTTGAGTCAAGACTTTGCATCTTGTACAACAACTACTTGAGGCTGGCAACACTGCAAGAAATAGACCATTTGCTAGTAGGAATTACATTTAATTGGCAGAAAAAAAAGTGTAGCTTCTGAAAAAGGACAAGAAGATGTAATGGAAATGGTCATTTAAAAGCTGAATTCAGCTAGCAGAAAACTATGCCACAGTTAACTTTGGCTATAGACTTGCACTTACCTGTCAGAATCTTTGCACAATATGTGCATTCTGCATTATTTTCATACAGTTGTATCTGTTTAGCAAAGAAGGAAACACATTTAAAGCTAGTTAACAAACCAGACTGACTTTATGCCCCTCTACTTAACACAAACTGAATTCCCTAAAATAGTCCATGCAAGTGACAGACAACAGTATGTACAACTGAATGTTTGAAAATACCTGAAACCTGGACTCAGCTCAAACTGCCTCAAAAGCATTCAAGAAGCCTGAAGGTTGGGCTGGGTACTAGGTGATCTACACATTTCCAAAAACCTCATGGTTAATAAGCACAGGATGTGAATCTAATCCTTTTCCCCTTCTGTTCTTAGTGGCCTGTTTTCATGACTTCCCTCCTTTCCCCACTTTGGGCCTTTACAGACTTTTTTATTAGAAAACCACACAATTATCTCCAGATCACCATGAAATGTCTCTGGACAACTACTCAGAGCACGTGCAGTTATTCCACTTGTGCTTCTCCTCAGCACTGCAGTATGTAATTCTGTTGTATCATGTTCACTTGCACAGTATAACACATGAGCTTCCCAGACCTCCAAGTACTTGAATATTTGACCTAAATAAATACCTAATTTTGCCACCTTTAAGGAGACCACAAGAATTTTCCAATGAGATTCTTCTCACAGTATGGTACATCAAGTAAAGATGGAGGTCCTAATCAGGTCCTAAGAGATTTGGCCATGGGCCACCATGGATGGACCACTGAGCTTTGCCTGGAACTACCTCTGAAAGTTTTCTCTAAGCTTATTCCATTCCCTGCATTTTATCAACCAATGACCGATTAAGCACAATGCTTATTACTATTGATAAAGCTTGTTTGGAGCAGAGCTTCTGCTTTGTTACAGACTGCCTGATTATTTACACTTCTCCAGCATCTGAGTTCTGTGCCACAAAGCAAAACCAGTGCATGCCACAGGCAGTCACTGTACAGGGTGTGTGCACTCACCAGAATTTTCTCCCTGTGGAGTTATACATAAACACCAACGCATCCAGAAAAGGGTGCAAGGCCTCAGCTCTTCCATTTACTCTCTGCTTTGAACACTGGCTTGGCTGTTGGTCTAAAAATTGCAAGTAGCAAAGAAACACACACATTTATAAACAAATAAATAGCATTTTGTCTGTCTTATTAACATCTTGAACACCCTAAATTAAACTCCATAAAACAAATCAGGTTTCATGGGACGGCACAGTGTTCTGTATTAGTTTACGTAATAAAACAGATTAATGAATGATATCAATTATAATAAAAATCCTACACATTATTAAGATAGAAAATACCACACAAGAAACATAATATCTCCTACTGTTAAACCCCTTTCCTGAGGACTCTGCTGCTGTAGACCCAAAACATAAATAACAGGCAATACAGCTACACCCTCTTATTTTTTGCTACATAGCAATAGCTTTGCAAATTTACAGCCTTTCTGCATTCCTTTTAATTCTAAAATTTTGTTCTCCCAGACATTAGCAAGAGCTTCTTACTGACTACACAGGCTTCGTGGCATCAGTGATGTGATGGCATAGAAAGCAGTTACAAAACGTCGCATTGCACACGGGCATACATACAGCAAAGATGATAGAAATTCATTTACTCTTCTCTGACCCCAAGCCCTTCATTAGAAAGCATTCTTTTCCTCTGGGCATGAGTGGGAATTTAGGCGTGTTCTGATTTTGCTCCATGAGCTCTTTCCAGTCTTGTGTCTACCACTATCACACTGCTCCACCAAATGTATTTACCATCACAATAGATCTTTTCTTTGATGATAAAGAAAGTCTGGGGGCTTCAGCGTGTAGAAGAACATGCAAAATTCTACAGAATACCTAGCCCTATTAGAATCCATGGGATCTTTGCCAGTAACTTTGACAGAGTCAGGATTAAGCCTCTCTCGATTTATGTCGTTGTTTTGATGATATGCATTACTGGGTTTTTTTTCTGGTTTGCATTGGAAAGACATTTAGAGAAGATTTTCTTAAGTAGCCAATCAAAACGATTAGGTCAGGGCAGTTTCCCTCAAAACTTTTTGTTAATTTTCATGAAACTTGACTCAAGATTTGAATTTCTATGGAAAAAATAAATCAGGTAAATTTGGCTTAGTTTTAGGTTGCACTGGAAAAGTTGCCCTCTACTTTAGTATGTCACTGTTTGCTTAAAAAACATTCTTTCTGAATTCCACCACATTTTTTCATTCCTCTAAAGAGTTTTAGGTCATTCTTGCTAGAGACAAGTGGATTTCATCAAGCTGCAGAACTGCTTTGATGGGCTGGAGTGTATTTTACTGGGTCATGGATTTGCTGCCTATAACATTTGCTTAAGGAGTATGTCATCACATCTCAAACAATAACAGTACTGTCATTTGAGCACTTTTATCGGGCTTTGCTGTCCTGAAATGCAGTGAACCACAAAACTTTTTACAAGCGCTCTTACATTATTACTTTACTGGGGCAAGTGAATGAAGTTAAATTTGTATTTTGAGCTTCCTTCTTGTGTTCCTGGCTGCTAGTGCAGTGAGGTTTTAGGATGTGGTGACTGGGCAGGTAGAGCTTATTTGTCAGCTTTATTTTCCTGCACACATGTGTACACACAGAGTTTGGTGTTTGCGTGGTAGTTTCTTTGGCTTGCTTGGTTGGTTTTTGTACTGTTGGATCTTTATTTAGCCGTGTTTTACTTGGAGATGCCAGACCCACATCATAGCAGATGGGTAAGTGCAAGAGTTGGGAAATAAAAACAGGCAGTCTTAGTTTCCTACAGTATCCTTCCTAATGAGGATGTTTAGCTTGTCCAAAACACACTAATTCTCAGTGTCTCTGAAAGTTCAGAAATAATCTATTCACTACATGGTGCCACTCCACCCCAAGATTGCTTATAACTGACACAGTATCTTCAAGCCTGTTTTATTAAGAAAATTCTGAGAAAATAGCAGGTGGATTAACCAGCGTTTATTAGGGAGGACTAGAATAACAACCAACTATATGCATGCAAAAGCTAAAGAGGAAAGGCAGCTCTTGTTTTAGTGCAGCTGAATTATTTAAAAGCGAGGAGGGGAAAGACAGGATCACAACCCAAGTACGTGCCTTATCAAAATTGTGAGGGCTTTTACATTCCATTTCCTTGTGATAAGACTCTTGTGCTGAGCTGGTATTCGGAAGTGAGCCCAAAGGGTGGACTGATAAGTTTACATAAGGAAGGAAATAATCAATTTAGGCCTGTTACTGAATGAGCTCTTATCATGTTCATTTCCTCACTATTGCTTCTCAAGCTAAATATTACATGTTTAGGAGCAACTTCAAAAGAAAAAGATTCACCACTCCACTCTCTGCATTCTCCTAAGGAAAACTGCTACAATAGCACAAAGTGTTTACTTGTACTATGAGAATACAATTCACACACTAACAAACTTCTGCTTTAAAGCAGGGCTATTTATGCTGAATGAAGTAATATGTTCTTGCACTAAAGCTACATTTCTTGCAGCCCAGTATTTAGTATTTCAGGCACAAAAGTGATTTTAAAGGGTACTAAGAAGTGGTGCAGAAATTCCCTCTTTCACCTTTGTGGGTTTTCTCTCTTCCTTCCACAGTGTGCTTTGTTTAACTACTTCAGTGTATTTTTTTCCCAAGTATTCCATTTTTTAAGACCTTGATGACAGCTGCATGATTTGTGGCTGCACATGACTTGTCATGCTTAAATTTTAAAAAGAAGCTCTTATTTTGAATCCGCATTAAACTGTAAAAAAAAGTACCTTGTGTTTAGTAAGGGATCCACTATAGCCCCTTTGTCTACAGTAGTTTTGAATGCTCCCAAAAATCTTTTCAGCTTTCCAGAAAGCAGAATTGGCTCCACCAGAACAAAACTCAGCAACTGGGGGAGGGTGGGAAAGAGAGCCTTAACTTAAGACATAGCAATTAATAGATTTAAACAGACCAATTGCATCAGGTATCGGTGCTCAAATGTAGAATAACTATAGATTTAATACAGTACAACTGTCACACAATCCTTATGTAAGAATAATATATATATTTTTTTCCCTGATTGACCTGGCTCACACCTCAGCCCACACTGAGTAGTTCTGAGTTGGCCTTAGATGGGATATTTACTTCTTTCACAAACATATATTATTTTAACGTGTTTGTGACTGGACAGCGCCCAATGACTGAGGAAAACAACTGAAAGACTGTAATGCTGCCATTGCCATAAAATCTTCACTGGCTTCACTGACTTCTCTGTCAATTGCTATGCAGTCAGCCAGTTCTGGCCAATTCCTCATGCCAGTGAATTTGACAATGATTCCATGAACAAGCTGCAACCAAGAAGGCAGTTAGAAAATCCTATCTAGGAGCTGTTTGCAGCACCATTGCATTTAGAACCAAAGTACGTAAAGCCTAACCACTCATTGGAAAGGAAAAAAAGAAAAACGAAGCAGTGAAGTCTTGAAAACACAAGTAGAAGACTGAGGTTTTTTTTTTGAAGTAACAGATTAACTTTGTTGCTGACTGGTATGTTACTTACACCATATAGATGGAGTCTAATCCACATAAAGCCAAGTAGTACTGGCATGTTGGGAAAATCACTAGCAAGATAAGGCAAAGATTCTACCTGACCCTTGCATGTAGAAAGATGTGTCTGCAATTTGTCACCTGACATCACAGGATGTGGATCTGGCTAAATACTTAGCTGCCAACTGATAGTAGCAGGCCTGAAAATGACAGTGAGAACAAAAGTGCTCCTTTACATATTTCTGGCCAACACGGATAGGTGGAACTCACTGGCCTGTTAACTCCTCTTTAGACTACTGCTGCACTTTCTGTGCTGGAATCAGTATTTATTTTCATAAGGAAATAGAAATAACACAGAAAGCAACGAACTCAGCATTAAAAGGAGTAAGTAGGAAGAGCATTCCACAAATGCTATCTTCTGATTTCCTAAAAGACACAAATTGTATGAGACAAACTCTCAAAATATAACCCAAAGCTTTCCTACATGTTAGGCCTCTTTCCTGGTGCAGCACTCCAGTGTTTCTGACCTGAGGTCATGTTGAGACAGGAGCTCAATATATGGCAAAAGAGAAATTTTGGCAGCGTATTCTGCCCGAGAGACCTGAATTCTGGAATCTACTTTTTCCCCTGGTCCAGCACAGTCTGATTTCTCAGACCATCCCAGCAATTTGTAAGGTTCATCCGTTCCACTGTGAGTAGCTTCCTTCCCAAAGCTACTATTACAAACAGTTCCCTTGCTCAAGTTACAGCACTCTTGGATCCAGGTATTTCATTCTAGCACATCTTTAATTTACAGGGCAAGATTTATTTATACAGCAGACCACTTCCCTCCCAGAAAGGTTATATACTTTTCACCACCTCTAATGAATAAATAGTTTAATGAATTCATCAAGAGCCTAATCCAAAGACCTTGAAACGAAAGGGAGGCTGTTCAACAGTTTGCTGCCTCAGGAAAATACAGGACACTCAAATTTTATATAACATAAAAGATGATGCATTTGCATTTAACAGCCAATTTTAAGCAAGAAATTTAATGCTTCTCTCCCTGGGCCCCATGATGTATGCAGTTCCTGAATCCTAGCTAGGCTTTGATCCAAAAACCTTGACCTAACTCTTTGAGGTACAAATACCACAGCGTAGAAATTGTTTGATATGGATGCTCTCTAAACCGTTTCCCAAAGAACATTCAAATAAAACAGGCATCTTCTGCAAGCAATCTTAAACAACTTACAAGAAAGCTGGCGTTTATAGAGAGGGCAACAAAGTTGTCTGAAAATCAATGGGTGCGAAAGAGATTAGGTCTTGTCTGCTATCCTGCACGTTCAGTAAGATGAGAAGATCACTGAAACAATGTGGTAATGAGTAACCAATTGTTTTGAGTGAGACTTCCCGTGGTACTGTGTCTGTACACTTTATAAATCATTGACAGTTTTGTTATGCAAGTAGTCCCTGGTACCTTGTATAATCTGAACATTAGCTTCTCAATGCTCTGTTGATCTTTCCACTGTAATTTGTTGTAGACCTAATAGCTGCTTAAATCACTTCTGACATCTTAAAGCATAGGCTGGATCTAAAAGTATAAGCCAGAGCTTTTAGACTGAGTTGCTAAATTTAGGCATCTACATTTGATCTTGAAAAATGTGAATTAGGGTGCTAAAATTTTCTGTGCAGCATACCCAGAACCTCCACAGGAGATTTATTCTATTAAGTTGAAGAATCTAGCTTCAATTTCCAGTGTCTCACAAGAGAGGTGAAAATCTGGAGCAAATAAAATGTTTATGGTAATTCTCTGGATGGGAGTGCAATTCCGCAGAAGGACGCCAGCTCTGCATGGCTCAGGACCCAGGTAATTTCACCTCTCTGGCCAGTGACCACTATGAGAAATCTCAGCATTTATCACCTACACAATTTCCTGGAAAATATGGGAAGTAAACTCTTATTGACTCAGAACTTACAACTGCTGCCTTCTCTAAGCTATCAAAGACCGTATAAACGACAGGAACTCTGTCTCCCATCAGCAAGAGTCGTCTTGGCAAAGGAATCATGGAGAGGGCAACAATCTAGAAAATAAAGGGAAAAGGAGAAAGATACCACATTACATACAAGCAGAAAGTATTCTTGAATGCAATGAAGCAATGTTCCATTATTGTACTAATCCCATATGGAACACACAGAAGACTTTCACCTTGTAGGTGGGGAAGTCCTCAGTCTTGGTTTGATTACCTCCACAAGCTTTTAAGTAGAGGCAGAGCAAAGTTTGATCTAAAAGTTGCAAGTTACAATATTTTACAATTACTTTGACTTTCGCCTGAAATTTCAAAGATTGAATATATCATTATTGTTTCTGTTAAAGTTATTAGTTAATATTAATCTAGGTAATTGCCACATCAGTAACATGAGATTGCCACCTGCTTAGGACTGATGGATTACTCTTACACTCACAGTTAAAATTACAAAGTGGTCTAGCTGCTCTGTCTTTGCTTTCTGTGATAATGAGAAAATCTCAGTATAGACCTACTCTAGGCTGATAACACAGAATACTATGTATACTCATAGACCCTGAAGACAGAAAGTTTAGTCAGCTGGCAGTAGGTTTCAGCAAAATACTCTGGATTTATACCAAAAGGAATGAGATCAGACTGTGGTCCTTAACTTTTATTAAATTAGCTATTTTGTACTCAGAGGCTTACCAACCTACTACCAAAATTTGATCTAAAAGGCATGAGTACCACTGCCAAAAATTGTAGTTTAGCCAAAACAAATATTTTACTTTCAGTAAATAAATTTTCACTCTCCAGGTTAAGACTAATGTTGTTGGATTACAGCTGAAAAGTTCAGAAGCCCTCTGCTTCCAACATAAGTTACTAAAGAAAGTAAGGGCCATTCTGCAGTCACAGTCCAAGAGCCAGCAAGATCTTTTACTGAGTCCAGGAATTCCATGGAAGTATGGTCTAATGGAAAAAATATGACCAAATGTAATTCCCAGTAAAAATATCCCTAATAGCTATGTCTTTTTCAAGAAATATTTTTTCCTGATGTAACAACATCTAATTCTTGGACTTCTCAAGTCTGCCTACAAAAGTATTAACAGAAGGCTTACAGAAAAATATGACAAATAGCATATCCCAAGGCTTTTCATAAAGCTGCAAGTGATAGTCTTTTTTTATTAATCATTTACTGGAAAAATGAGGGCAGCTCATTTTCATAAGAGATTTGCTCTGGCACCTTTTACCGTAATTTAATAAATAAAAACACAGGAAGAGAAAAGGCAGTGAAATGGAGATTAAGGTGGTAAGCTCAGACGTTTTCAACTTCACCACAAAACTGACATCTCCACAGCAAATCAATAGCAGCACTCAGTCTGAATGCCAAGCAGCCCTTTCAGGCCTATTTTCCGGTATTCTCATTTTTCAGTTTGCAGTGAAGCCGTGTAGTCCTAGGCAAGGCCTCCATCTCACCGGTGCTCACAGCGCAGTTCAGAAGGTCACTCCAGCCACGCTCTTAATTCAGATGCCTTCTATCTACGAACACTCTCATAGCCACAGAAGGCAGCTAAGGAGCTCGCTCACAGTGCGGCAGGAAATTGGTCCCAGCATGGTGTGCATTTCTCCTTGTTGTTATCATTATCTTCGCGCACAGCAGCAATTTAATAACCAACAAAGGAAGAAGCTGCCATAAACATGACGCTCATAATGCTTATGGCAAAAATCCTAGACAAAATTCCTGTTTTGTCTAGGATCCTGGCTCCAGGCCTTGAGTTTTTGTCACTAGGTGATATGATAACACTAAGAAAATAATATAATAGCAGTAATATGATAAACAATATCCAGAAGACATAAAGAAAATGTCACTGCTCCTTCACCATTACTTTGTTTTTTTGACACTTGTACTATAGCACATTGATGAGTTATCTGTTTTCCTGTATGAGTCACATCACCAAACCATTTATCCTTTCAGAAGGTTCAACGGAACCTTACCTTAAACGACTGGGAGCAAAGCTTGAGTTGCATCTTCATGTAACCTAAAGTGCCTAACAGTCTAATTGTCTGCATATGGAGCGCTCTGCTCACAGAGTATATAAAGCAAAGAAAAGCAGTATGTTCAACTGTGCTTCTTTGCTCCATTGATACTCACATCTCAGTTGCTTTTTCACACTTCTACACATGATGCTTCCTCTTGCCTCCCTTTCCTGTGCCAGGCTAATGTCCTGGTCCTGCCCTTTGCAACTTACTCTCTTCTCCAGCAGTGGCGCATTTACCAGCAATGAAGGAACCCTTTACATCTCTTCAGTGAGAAACTGAAATTGTTTCCATAAAACCCAGCACAAACCATCTGCGCTCTTTAAGCCATATGGGGTCCTCTGCATATTTTAACAAACAGACCTAAGAGCATTGAGCACGTGCAAGAAGCGCTGGGCCTGCAGCCCAAGTGGAGCCATGCGGCAGCCCTAAGCATGCACACAGCCAAATCAAACGGTGTCCACAGAGGAGCGCAGGGGAACACACCAAAACGTTCCTTCCGCTCCTTCCCCTCATCTGTTCCACAGATTTGAATCATGAAAATGTTGGTAAATGCCACGTAACCTTCCTATGAACCTCATAACTCTTCAGCATTTTACTGCATTTACTTCCTGAATGTAATTATTTAATTTTATATATATATATTTTGTTGTTGTTGTTGTTGAGATCAATGAGCTACAAACATTAATAGTTTAGCTGGTTTGGATTGCCTCTTTTTGTAAGTTATGTGTTGGTAAGGTAGAAGGCACATAGATTTGCCTTTAGTTTACATGGTATAATAGGATGAAGTTTCTCTCAGGAAGCCAAGTTATAAAATGATTTTTCAGAATTACATATGCAGTTTGAATGTGTTTCGCTTCTAGACTACACCATATTTTATGTATATTTTCACAAATTCTTGTATGCAAATTTTTTTTGCACACCTTATGTCTGGAAACAGCTAATTCTTGTTTGTCTATTCTTTTGTTTGGCTAATTGCATTTTGCAACTGTTGCAAAAGCATCAAATATCATTCTACCACATATGAAAGTTGTTGAAAAGCTTTTTCCCAAAGCATGGGATAAATTTACATTATTCTATGCTATCTGACATGTATTCTATAGTATATCAACTGCAATAAAGAAAAGTCCCTCAAAACTATGTTCAACACAACTCTACTAGGGTATTTTTAAGTCACTGTTGATTAGCTGTTGCACTATCTGCTCTGCTAAATTTAGTTTGAAACGTAAAGCCTAATTAAGACTGTATTTTCGAAATATTTTCCCACAACTTCCGTTCAATGAAAGGGGAGGCCACATAGAAAAGTACTCTTCTGTGACCCTTCATGTACTGCATGTTATAGCATGACCTCCATTTCCACTGTTCATTCTTTATTCTGTAAATAATGGATAATTATATATTATTTAAAACCTAATTTGTCACTTTCAAAGAGTGCTTGGAAAACAGAGCTACTTATGAAAAGTGTTTAGCATTACACAACTTCTGTCAAAAAAAAAAGTCACCAATATATGGGGAAAAACCACCTCCAGCTTTCCATTTAAAAATAGGGAAGAGCAGAGTATCCATTTTCAAGACCGGTAGAGGATAAAATTCCTTCTCAGCCTGTTTTTCACAAATGCATGATATGAGTTCCTGTTTGTTTCAGTACCTTTCACTAATATCTCAGAAAATTCCACCTGCCCTTGGAAGTTACAGTAGCAAGAAAGCGCGGAGGAGAAGACGCTCCAGCTAGCAACCAAAAGATTTGGCTGCTTTCACCTCGTATGTTGTGGTCCACTAAGTGCCTCAGGAAACTCCTATTCCAGTTGGCACTGGGAACCATGCTAGGGCTGAAGAGCAGCTCCAGCATCACCAGTAATAAGTGCTAGACATCTCTTGCAAGCTTTAATGGGTGATAGGGAAGCTAGAAATAAGGGACATCATTTTTTAGATATGTAGAGGCCTGACTTATGTTAACAAGAACACAGAACTTTTTTTTTTTCTTTTTTTTTTTCCCCTACTTCCAGCATCCCAGGAGAATGGCATTGAATTACAGTTCAGCAAACAGAAAATACCAAAAACCTGATGTGTAGTTCCTCCAAGTGCCTACTAAAAGGCATATATATAAGAGATTATCTATGAAACACAGTTTATACAGTATCTTTCACTAAAACAGTGGCATTATCTGACCTTTTTCTTCTTTTCCTTTCAAAAAGTAAAAAGAGGGGTCGGTTCCAATGTGTCTAATGAAAATTATCAAAATAGTGATTGTTGGTTCAAAATTAGATCAGGAGGAATAAGCTGATTTGCATTCATTTGCATTCATTTATGCCTTAGATTCAGCCCTGCAAATGTAGTTCCAAACTACCCAACCCACAACAGCTGCTTTCAGAAACAAAAAGCATTTCTTATCACTCAGTATCAGGCACTAGCACCCACCAGAGTAGGGAAGGAATGTCACATATGAACCAGGTTTCTAGAATCCCAGGAACTTCATTTCCATTTCTAAGCAAGCTGGTTCCCAGGCTTAATTCAATCAGCCTTTAGTTTTCCCACATTTGCAGATTCAAGCAACCTCTCCCAGTGCTTCAAGACTTCATTATATCTTTGGAAATAGTTGAGACTTCTCAGCCTTCTTAGGTCTAGGATCTTTTGATGTGCATCAGTTGTATTAGACACGATGGAAGAAGAGGAAGGAGAGGGAATGAAATGAATTGATACCACATTAGTGCCCATGTTTACCTCAACCTCTCTTAAAAGAAATTTGCCCAGTTAGTGGATCGTGACTTTCCATATTACAATCAGCAAGGAAGCCAAGTATGTAAGCACTAGTGACTTCTGCTGTTAAAAGCAATGTTCTCCTGCCTAGAATGTTAATCTTGTGGTGACACAGCACACTTAAGTGCTGAAAAACAGCTTCCCATGATAATGAAAAGTGACACACTACAAAAAGAACCTATTTTCAGCTGCAAAAGGCATTAGATTTGTGTAATGAACTTCCCAGATAAAATAGCATAGGCAGAGTTGTAAAAACATGGGGTAAAAAGAATGGTGCAGCAAAAACAAATATATATATATATAGCTTAATTTACATCTGCACAAAAGGTAATTTCTAGCTCTTGAACTGACAATAAGATAAACTATAAGCATAACTATGATCACAGCTCGCACCCTATCCTATAATTTAATTGTACTTTAGGTCTATAAGCAGCACTGATTATCTAAGAAGCTAAAGAATCCATATGGGTATGTCAAAGACACATAATTTTCACAAGTCTTCTTCCTACCCTAAGGTACCCTTCCTTCACCCTGAAGGACTGGACTGCCAGCAGCACCAGATGGGGAAAAGCAGAAAGGTGACTATAAAGTAGCTGTTCTCAGTTCCCAGCAAGCAAAGGTTGTAGCTGCAGAGGCACTTTCTGGACTGCAAGAAGGACTAGGATGAGGTACTGCCTAACAAAGCAATTATCTCTTTTTAATCATGACACTACTAAAATTTAAGTATCAACAGGGCATGCATTGATTTACAGATGAGAAAAGACTAACAGTAGTCACAGACAATTCAATTTCTTCTCCATGTTTCAGCTCCTCTTTTCTTCCCTATTTTTCTCACCTGTATTTTGCTACCCATTAAAATGTTATTTCTTTAAAATCAGAAACATTTAATTCTTTTAACACCCCTCCAAAGAATACTTCCCTTAGCGTCATGCATTGCTGTGGAACCTTTGCTTTGGTCGCTCCTGTCACTATTTTGTTGGGTATCCTCAGAAAAGCAGTACACACAAATACCCATATGCAGTAGAAAAAAGCAGTAAAATCCTCTTTACAGAACCCCTCCCAACTATTTGAATGGTGTGCATTTTAAAATAAGTCAAGGTCATTTTTCACAAGCCATGAAGTGTAAGTAAAGCCATGGGGGCAAAAAAAAATATATATATATATATATATATATATATATATATATATATATATATATATATATATATATATATATATACATAAAAATACATAAGTACAAACAGGCGTTATGCCTACTGGGATGTTATGGGACCTTGCCAGGTGTTGAAGATGTACCATAGAGGAAATCCTCTCCGTTCTTCCCTTTTGCGAGTTCATAGCACCATCCTCATGTTCCTTCAGTGGAGTTTTCAGTCTAAGAGAAATTACAGAAATTTTCACAGTCAATGCAAATACTGAATACGTTAACCTGACTAGAAAAGAACCCATGAACATATTACCTGTGGTTTAAAATAAAAATCTATGCTTATAGAGATTGTTTTTACTTAAATGACTTTATTTAACTACCTTATAAGAAAATGCCTTCTAAGACTTTTTTTTTTCTGTATTAATGCCAGATTGTATTGTTTACCTTCGATTCAATGAAAAAAAAAAAGTTTCCATGTTTATCCAGGCTTCACTTGATAAAAAGTCTTCTTTATTGTAGAACAAAGTGCTGGGAAGTTATGCAATTTCTAAATTCTAAAGAAGAAATCTTTAATTTACTGGCATTACTGACAGTAATAACTGACTGGTTATAATTTCTTTTCACTTCTTCCAGGGAATTTCTGTAGTATTTCCTTACCCCAGAATCTCATCCAATCTGAGCAGAACATTTGGTATTTTGTGTGATGACCTTTTTTAAGCTTAGGCAACAATTTCCGGTCAGGATTGATTACAAAGGAAGCTCCCAGATCATGAATGTCCCTGTGCTTCTGAGTAGTTTCTCCACATCTTAGTTCATGCAAGCTGCTGTATGCATAAAAGGTGACATCACTCATCTGCATTATTGTGTTGTACATTCATCAAAGTACTGATTAGAATCTAAAAGCTCTCAAATAGCAGCAGGATTTAGAAATTTGTAATCAGATACATAAGAGTGAACAAAAGGAAGTATCAGGGCTTTCAAAGGGAGTTTGTGACCTTTCTGTGTAGGTTCTGGAATAACTTTCTCTGTTGATTTTAAATTGTACCTGATCGGCAATATTAATGAAGCAGCTAGACATATATTACAGGTGAGGGAAAGTTTTCCAGTCAAGTGTATACTGTGTAATTACATTTCATTTTTTTTACTATATATTTAGGCTGATTAGGAGGCGTGAAGGAAGGACATGCTGCTGCACTGTAGCTGTGTTTTTTAATTATTTTTATCCTGTGAAAGTTTTTTTGAGCATTAATGAGGACCACACTGTGTATGCATTAGATACTACATGTAAAAGTCATGCTAGCTAACATTATATACTTGCAGTGTATATGAACCCTCTCTTTCTGAAGACATGTGCAAGGCTGCAAGCTACATCATGATATGAAACAAGCCAAGCATTTTATTTATATTTCCATCAAAAAGAAATCTATTTCAATAGCATACTTGTCTCCTTTTAGACTGAGTCTTCTACCTGCATAAAACGTCAATAAATCATTTCATACTTGATTATTCAAGTGCAGAGCATATCCCAAAGAAAGTTTATGGTTTCAAGTCAAGACATCTTTGGCAATGACCTCAAGGCGCTCTCAGATCCCAGGTGGAATACAGCTCGCTAGTTCAGGTCTCACTTTCAGCCTCCTAGGCAATACCTATTACTTCCACCATATTATTAAGTTATTGCTCTGCTTACAAAATGCAGATATGTCCTGGTGATAGGCAAGGGTCTTCACTCCCATCCAGCAAAGCCTGTCACTCTCTGCTGTGGCTACGGTAACACATTTGGGCCCTGGAGCTCCAGCATCACCTCCTGCACCAAGCGCAGCAGCAAGGGTTTGTGAGAGGCCCTGGACTCCGCATCCCGCTCAGCAGCGCAGAGCTGCCCCCAACTGCTCCAAACTCTGTTCAGCTACAACCTCCTCCCCTCCCAAGGGCTGCTCCAGCCCTCGGGCCTTGGCAGAGTTCGCTGCTGGTTTAAATATCCCTCCCCAGTCCCAGGGAGGCCCGGTGCGGGAGGCGCTGTGGCAGCCAGGCAGGCCAAGGTATTTCCCCGTGCAGGAGGAGCACGAGGGGAACACGAGCAAGCTTGGGAGCCAGCTCATAAGCTGCTCATTTTAGGGAGTGATCCTCCCCCCACCCCAACTTTTATTGCAGAAAATTACCGTGCGTTAGGTAACATTAAACTTGAGGTGACGTGGAATAGTGGGACATGACGAGATACCATGCCACTTTGTGAGGTCTTAAAAACATGTTTTTAAAAACAGCTTCCCTCAAAATGCATAAACGTCCAAGCATGCAGCTTGCAGCTTCCTAAGTTTCTGCTTATCCCAGGAAAGCAGCTACTTGTCTGCACACAGATGGAAACACAACCATTTCCTCTGGTTATGGCAACTTATTCCAGGTTGCATTACAGCACAGGGTTTCAGTGGGTCAGGGAGAAAAGGAGTCAGGATCCAGAGGAAAGGCCTTAGCGAGGGACACCTGAGGCCACCACTCTCCATTCTTCTGCACCCTCTTCCCAAGAGCTCTGCCAGCACCAGCCACTTCCACCCACGCAAGGTTTGGCAGCTTTTGGTCTGTCCCTTATTTCCAAGCACACAGTTCCCATTCTCTAGCCAGTCTTCTGCCTTGGTTTATTGTCATTAAAACTCCGTTGACAACAAACAGATTGGAAAGGATGTAAATGAACACAGACTCTGCCTCCCCCTTTTATTTCCTTATATTTATCCAGCCAAAATCAATGCGTTTCATACATCCTGACTAAAATCATAAATCCTTCTCCGTGAAGAGCAGGGTGTTCCCCTTCAAAGTTGGCTTGCGGTTGCAATCCAGTTAAGAAACATAGGCCAGATTTTTAGGGCTCACACTAAAACTGAAATTGAGGCATGTTTGAGTTGATTTTTTTTTTAACATATAGCTATTTCCTTTGCTCTGAAGACAGTATTTTGCAGACTTTTAAATAACTTGGCTTTCTGAAGTTAAATACTTAAGATGTATATAGCTGAGCTGCCAGATATTGTAATTTGTTCGAGTTGAATTGGACATTAGGAATCTATTTTGCTGTACACAAGGGGAGGATGTGACCATAAGTGTGAAATTTCAAGCCCATTTATTTATGTAACTTTACTTATAAGATGCTTTTAGTGATTAGTTGAGTCTGACCTTCATGATATACTAAAATATTTTTGCCTTATTTTGCAAAGTATTTATATTTGCAAAGAGTTTTATATTTTAAATTATTTATATTTATATTTTATATTCTATATACCCCTGCCCCTAGAGGTTACCTAGTCCAACCCCCCTGCACATGCAGGGTCACCTAGAGCACGTGGCACAGGACTGCGTCCAAGCGGGTTTGGAAGATCTCCAGAGAAGGAGACTCCACAACCTCTCTGGGCAGCCTGTTCCAGTGCTCTGTCACCCTCACTGTTAATAATTTATTCCTTAAGTTCCTGTGGAACTTTTGGTGCTTCAGTTTCCGGCCATTTCCTCTAGTCCTATCAGTGGCCACCACTGAAAAGAGACCAGCACCATCCTCTGCACTCCCTCCCTTGAGGTACTTATAGACACTGATTAGATCCCCTCTCAGCCTTCTCTTCTCCAGGCTGAACAGGCCCAGCTCCCTCAGCCTCTCCTCATAGGGCAGATGTTCCAGGCCCCTGATCATCCTTGTAGCCCTGCGCTGGACTCTCTCCAGCAGCTCCACATCCCTCTTGTACTGTGGAGCCAAGAACTGGACACAGTACTCCAGATGCGGCCTCACCAGGGCTGAGCAGAGGGGCAGGATCACCTCCCTCGAAAGGGCTTTCACAGGAAGGGTATGTTGTATATAACCTCTCTTAAAAACACTCCTTCCCCCCATTCATTACCGTTAAGAAGAAATTAAATGAAACAAAGAAATTTGTCTGCTCATCCCAAGGAGAAGCCCGGCAGAGGGGTGAGCGGCTCCGAGGGGACCTTGCACAGACGGCTGCAAGCGCGAGCAGCAGCACTGTCAGTGCCCAAACCCAGCAGGGGCTCTGCTCTGCTTCCCTGCAAGTCCCGTGACATTATCCACAGCTGTATCCTACGGGAGTAAGTTCCTTCCCGAAGCAGCTGTCTCCTTTCCTCCTTCCTGCCAACACACAACCCAGCCACCAGGCACCGAAACCACCCGCGGGG
>NW_010585116.1:434983-481598 GCF_000705375.1 Tinamus guttatus
GAAGTCCTACAGCATTTGGATGACTTTATGCTTAATGAGCCTACCCATTAAGAGAAGGAAAGAACTGAGGAGCCATCAAAGAGGAACCATAAAGACTGAGCAGCCAAATGCAGCTGATGAGGCTTCTGGGAGGCAGAGGAGTGCTGGTGTTTTGCCACAGCAGAGCAGGTCACCCAAAAGCCCACTGCAAGGGAGCCCTGCTCATGAGCCCACATGCACCATGCTGGGTAGCACACACACCGAGCTAGTAGGTGTAGTAGGTGGCCATACCTACTACAAGCTGCAGAAAATGAGTGGTAGCTACAGACAGACTCTGAAACACACAGAAATATCGAAATGATATTGTTCACCACATCCACAACAGCACTATTCTCAAGCTAGTCGACTGATTATGCCACGAAGGACACCAGCAAAGTCATTTTCAGGATGACTGCAGATGCCAAGCCCACACGTAGTTAGGAAGAGCTTTTTTGACAAAATAGTAAGACAGCACTAGGGCTTGGCATTCTAGACTCAGTGACAGTGATGAGAGTAAATCATTACAACGAAGAGTAAAGGAGTAAGGAAGAGCCCTCAGGCTGAAGACAAGCAGATATAGAAGAGGCACAGAGGGGAAGGGGATGCAGTCAAAACCATGGTCTAGGTGCATGACCTTGGTGACTACACTCTGAGGCGTCAGCGCAAGAGAGGACCGCAGTCATGGAAAAGATGCAAGATAGAGACCAGTCAAAAGTTGCCATATTACATTAATTGTGACATTAATATAAAGCAGAGAATCTGCAAAAGTTACAACACAAACATAGATCAAAAGCTGAAGACCGAACCCAGATTATGGGTGACAGATTGGACTATGGCAGCATGCATTGTGATCAAGAAAGGAAATACATTTCAACTTGAACACTGAGAGAACACAGCATTACACTCTTTTTTTTTTTTTTTTCTTCCTCTTCTTCTGAAGAGTTACTGTAGAATACTTGATACCTGCTGTGACAATTTCCTGGCACAATCTTTAGTCATGAAAGATGAATGTCTAAGCTTAGCTAAACTACCTTCAGACAGAAATTACAGATAATACAGTCAAAATCCTGAGGAATTAGTTGATTTGATAACTTTCCATACAGTATCATGATTCTAATGCTTGATATCTCAGTACTGGAGGAGGTCAAAAGATTGAGAGCAACTGCTGTCTACTTCCACATGAATGCAGAAATCCTCCCTTTGCCTTAACCTTAACTTCCCATTTGTTGCTGTGAAGCTAACAGAGCTGGACAGAAGACAAGAATTCCTCCTCAAGAAAAACACTGAGGTTTTGGCATTTGCCATTCAGACAAAAATGAAGTATTTCAAAATATCTCACCACAGGGAAAAGAATGTCAGTGAGTTACCCCAGAGCAGCACTCAGTGCACTTGTCCAGCAGTGATTCAAGTCTGTTCTCCTGAATTTCTGTAACTGAGCTTTCAAAGAAAGAGGGGGAAAGATCCAAATCTTCCTCTCAGATTTAGCTGTTCCTCTGAATCAAATTAAAATAGGAGACTGAATGTTTCCTTCTTTTCTAATGAAGGGCCATTATTTAAGCATTCCTGAGATAAACTATGGGAAACGTACAGCAGAATGATTCCTAACCGAATCAATCAAGATGAAGGACAATGAGAATAGTTTTAGCATCTAGTGTATGGCTCATAACATCAGTTAAATGTTCTGCAAACTGCCAAGCCACTTAATACCAGACATACTTGAGGCACAAACAGTCACTGAGTACAAGTATGTCATATAGAGCTGAAAGAGAAGCTACTTTCCGTAAGTCTGGGCAGGAGCTTTAGCACTTGTATTGCATGGAATATCCTCGTGGGTATTAAATCCGTGCACTGGATGACAGGAGTGCCTCATTCTTTTCAATTCCTTTCAGTTATATTGCATTTGTGTGCTGGAAAAACTAAGCCAAGAGATGTGACAACCGGGATTAGCTAGGAGTATCTCCAAGTTAACGGTTAATATTCTGTGTAATCATGGTATTTAGCTGGTGTTGTTGACTAGGGACTGAAACTAATCGTCTTCTGGTTAATCTGCCTTGAGTAACTACAGCCAGCTGGCCGGAAGAAAATTATTTTGAAATGATGTTGTAGTGTCTTATAATAAAGATTACTGTTACCCAGCAAGGAGCATTTCAGAATTAGCCTTGCTCCATATTCTGAAAGACTTTGAGGAATGTGCAGGAGGTGGCAAAACTCTCCATTTAAATACCTTTTGAATGCTTTCATGCCTTGCTTGGTCCTCCTCCTCCTTTTCCCAGCTGCCCTCTTCTCACAGCAATTGAGAATATCCAGTGAAGTTCACCTGGTATCTAAACAAATTTGTGACATGATTAAAAAGATATGAAGTTTTCTTGTTTAAGCCTGTCTTTGAAGATATTTCTAGTAAAAATGAGCCTATTTTGTTTTATTATACACCTATCCAACTGGCTAACTGGCACATGCTTCTTAAACCCAGAGCATACAGAATATGTGAGATTTTATAAGGTTACATAAAAGTTATAAATGTCTTATGCAAGACTTTGACATTCATAGACAATGGGAACTATTTGTACACATAAAGCCAGCAAGATTTATCCTTTAATGGATAATCCTTTCTTCATTTAATGAATAATCCTTTATTTACTTTTCCACCATTCTCAAAGTAAGTCCTCAGAATGTTAAAAAAAGCAACCCTTGACCTCATTACCTTCTCCCATCCTGGTGCTGGAAGCCTTGGGATGACTGAGTTTTTGTTGACATGTTTTAAAGTAAGTATTTAGCCTTTTTTTCCCCTCTGCTTTGAATCATGTATTCTGACTAAGGCTGTAGAAAAAAGGGCATCATGTTCCATACATGATCTTAATGCTCTGTTTCATCACAGACAAAACCCAAGAAATTAGATGTTTCCTGCGAAAAGCATAGTCCTGGTTCCTCATAAAAACTATACAGGGTAGCTAAAAGGAGAGCTGCCTGATACTCCTCGAGAGATCTACTGCAAAAGGAAAGAAAAATCTGTCTGGACAAAATTATTTCCTGCCCAGGTGAAAGCCTCTTAAACCAAGTAACAGCATTTTGCAATATATCATCATAAATATTGACATGATTTATTTTAAAGCGGTTATTAAAATTAGACCCCTAATCCCATGCTGAAGCATTTATGTCAGTGTAAACCTTTTCCAAAACTACAGGTATTCAATCTGTACCCTCTAAAATATATGGTGGCCAGCATTTTTGAATGCCGGACCATTAATTTAGGTAGCTATCTTTCAGCATCTACTTTTGCCTGACCTATATTTCAAAGATGTCTTGTAAAAGCTGGGGGAAGGAAGGACTTCACTTCTGGCAACAACACAGCAGTTGCTATCAGTGGGGACGTGGTTGGTAATAACGTTGTTGTGAAACAGACCATAAGATGATGTTGCTTAAAGTGGGACAAAATAACTCATAAGGCCCCTTTTCTTTTAGGTAAATTATGTACAGTGCTGCCTGTATGCTAGTTCCTGAAGCATGCTTCCTACCATCTGTTTTCCATTTTTCTTTAATTTCCATTCATGCCCTTTGGCCTATTCCCTGTGTTCGGAAGAAAACAGTAATTAAGGTTGACATTATCTCTGTGTCTTTTCCAGGCTACATAAGATGAAGATTTTTTTTTCATATCCTTATACCCTGGCTCATATCTTCTACTACAAGATTGCCTGTACGCTTATTTTCTGAGGATCTTAAGATTGTCACGTAGTGACTGTTACGGATTCTATCAGCCACGGAGAGGGCTGATTTTCACTGTATCCGAATTCTATCATTTTGCTCATACAGTTTTTGGTAAATATTCTGGTTCTTGCTAGATTGCAAAAATTACCTGTAAGAGTAATAGAGCATTATAAGGCTTGTACTTCATTTATGGCAAGTTTCTCGCACCATGAACAGCCTCATAAAATGAAACACAGTACGTGTATCATCTTTGCCTCAAGCTTAGAATCACTATTTGTTTTCCTCCATACCTCTACACAGAAACACCACTTCAATGTTCATATGAAAACATAAAACATATGCTGCCTCAACACTGCCACACACTGAAAGTGTGACAGCTTGGAATAATTCAGAACCCGTTCTTACCAAAAGTCATCTTTTTTACACTAGAGTAACCACAAGTTTATAAGTCTGCTTTGCCCATGTACTTAGATACAGCAATCCAACAGTACTAAAGCTTCTGTTCATAGAGTAGGTTTAACATAAAGCAGCGTGGGACTAGGTTATTTGAACCTGGCAGTCATGGTGTCAGAGGAGGCACGAGCAGGGGCTTTCACACTATAGCCTTCGCAATGCCTTATCCTAAAACTCGCATGTAACGTAACCCCATTACCACAGGACCTCAGATTGGAGAGCAGCAGTAACCATCCCTTTCCCTCTCAAAACAACAACTTTTATGTGGTTTTATGTTAAGCCGCATTTCCTGACGATGCTGTCAAACCTCTATAATGTAGTTTCTCTTTGACACTGGAATTGTGTTGTTTGACCACCGTATTAAGTTTTGTGGCTGACTTTTGGGAGGGTCATGTGTTTCAATATTTTTGTATATGCATATACATAATTTGTATATATATGCATATTTGTATGTGTATGCATATATATACACCCATGTGTGGGTAGGTGTGTATCTATACCCAACACACACATATATACAAATCACCTCTGGGAAAAGAGAAATTCTATCATTAAAATCATACATGTGATTTCCTCAAAGATTTCTTCAAATAGTGCTTTATAAGAACTTCAGATAAGTACATAGACACAATACACAAAATGTATGAAATGTGTTTGCACTATATCAAACAGTAAACTGAAAATACCTAGAGGATTCCCTCATTCCCGTACAAATAAAAGATAAATTGAAGTCTTGGAGCATTTATTAGTTCCTAAACAGACATCAAAGAACCATTTGCCTTCTATTACAAAGGTTTCTGTACACCACATAAAATATTTCAAAAGCATCATTGAAATAATCTGAAAACTCTAAGGCTGAGCACCTCTGCCAGAAAAGTCATAAGATACAAAAAAGATGGTATAAAAGTGACCAAAAAATAGCAAATTGAAAATACTGTGCCAAATTCTTCTTATGCAAAAACCCTAGTACTGAATAGCAAGCTCTTTAGGAGCGAATTGGGTTTAAAGCCTCAAAAATAAACTATAAGTTTCCGTTGGAGTAGCTGTCTCCAAAACCACATTAGTCTCCCAAGCTGCCAGCCAGGAAGGCAGGACCAGCTAGGGGTCTGGTCACCACGATCCCCAGTGTCCTGCCTCTGCTTCGGCTGACAACAACTTTCCATCATAGCCACCACGTGGCAATGTGGGCAATGCCGCAGAGCATCCATCAGCGAGGCAAGAGGAGACAACATCTCCTGGTCATCACCACCTAGATCCCAGCAAAACAAGCCAGCCAGGACCAGCACCACTGGGAGACCTAGAGCTGACAAGCAGGGGAACAACTTCTTTCCCATATAGCCCCTTCAGACTGTGCCTGTGAACACCCTGAAACTAGGATTCTGGGACACAGCATCCGACCAGAGCTGAGCCACACGCAAGGAAAAGTGCTCTCAAATTTCCATAGTGATTACAGACGTCTGGATCCTTGCTGGAAATACCCATCCATCCCTCTATTGCGAAGGATTTGTTAGTTCCCCCAAACTCATTTTCCTTTACTAAAATTAACATCAGGTTTGTTTGACATTTAAGTTAAAAAAAATCTCTCAGTGATCTCTGGCAGGTCAAACAAATCAAGCCTTGTGCCATTTGTTTACTTCTCTGCATTGATTTTGGACAGATGCATATAAAAAAATCAGTGCAGCTGACAAGGCAGGGCTTTGCTGCACTTGGACTCAACGTGGCGTAACCGCTACTAGTCCTGACAACCAGCTATGCATACAACCTTCCAGCACGTGATACAAAAAAGTATGGGTTTTTTATTTTTTCCATTAGGGTTTCTCTGGTCAATCCTACAAAATATTTTAGAAGTTTAAAGAGAAAGATGTAATTACTGAAACCTATTCCCTTATTTCCACATTCCTCCAGCTCCCCAATATCATACCCCCTCTACAATTCATCTTTCCCCCCACACACATACATTTGTGCAAGATTACGGTGAACAATGTTGGTATCTCTGCTTTGATTAAAGCAGAGTGTGGATTCCTTTCAAACATGAATTAGTGCTACACAGAATGAGGATGTATCTAACTCCTTAGAAATACAGCTTGTTTCTGCAATATTCATTGCATTCAGATCAATAAATCATTTAAATCCTGTGGGACCGAAACTTCCCAAGGTACAGAGGTCAAGCTGGAGTGGAACTAGCAAATATCACTTTCTCACAGATGTGCAATTAGAACATCTGTTTGTGTCCTCTGTGTCTCTTAAAATGTTTGTTCTGTTAATTGTAGGCAAAACACAGCTAGTCATTGGTATTTTTGTTTTTGTTCTAATGTCAGGAACTCAGCATCCTATATTCAGCTTAAATAAGCTGTCAGCATAGCAGTTGGTCACTGCCATATTTCTAAGGGAAGGTATCGAGCTTGGCAAGAATTCGGATTACAGTTGCTAGCTAACCCCAGAATGCTGTGTTAGAATTTCTGCCCTAAACCAAGAACAACAGAGACATCTCAATTCACCAAATTACAAATTCAAAGAATTGCTGTTCTATAGCCATAAAGGGATTTTATATGGCTGTTGATTTCATATGAGTAAAACTAAACAGCCTAATCTGATCTCTCTTCAATTCCAGTCTTGCAAATGTGTTCATATGTGCTTAGTTTTGCAGTTGTGAGTAGCTCATACTTTCTCATCAGTAAGCTTGCACCCTGCCAGTATTTGCATCACACAAAGCAAATGAAAAGGGTTGTAAAAGAAACATTATCCACAGCAGTAGATGCTTGGTAAGTGCAGCCAAGCCCTCTGAGTCTATTCCTACAGCACAAATATCTGCAGGATGGAGGTATATTACAAGGCAGAGGAAGCAACAGGACTGAACGCCAGACTTAGGAGGCCAGAGTCCTCTCCAAGCTGCTATTTACTTACTGCAGGAACTTGGCAAGGTCTTCCTGTTCCCTCGGTCTCCGTTCCCCTGTCCACCTCTGCAAAACCAATTAGGATGCAGAGATGATTTTTTTTTTTTCTAAAACCAGTTTTTCTAAGTGCTACGCCTCATTTTTATTGCACTTTTGGGGACAAACCTCCCTTACTAGAGAGGATTAGTGTGCCAAGTGTCACTTCCTAGAGCTGATGCCATGCAAACTTAGCCAACCTGTGAGCTTCTGCTACTTCTGTCGTTCACTACTAACTGCAGTTTCTCAAACATATGGATGGTCTACCTGGAACTGAATTGAAAGCCAGAACTTGCATGCACATTCTTGCACAGAGGAGAATAAGTCACAGGTCCAAAGTGCCCAAAGCAGCAACAGCCAAAAACTGGACTGATTTTCCAGCCTCTGGCACCACTGCTTGTTTCGGAAGGCTCCAGCACGATAGTTTATAGAAACTGTTTAAGTTCATCTTCTGCTTCACCTGCCCTCTTAAAAGTGCAAGCATCATTTTTCAACCAATTATTTCTCAAATGCATGATCATTAGAAATGTCAGTAAAATAATAACTTGAGGGTGCTTCCTGTTAAATTTGTTAATAACCACATCCTCCGCTAATAAACACCTAGGCCTTTGGCCTCAAGTTTATTTAGCCCAGGATATGGGTATTATTACCTCATTAAGAGGAAACACCCTCAAGTTATTATTTAAGTATCTCCAGAAGGAAGAACAGCTGAATAAAAGGGATATGTAGGCCAGCTGTTTAAAATTCACTGGGTAACATTTCTGCAGCAAGCAAGGCAATTTTACAGGTAAACCATCAAAAATTAGATTCACACTACATAAAGAAATGGTTATTTCTTGCATTATAGCACACAGTTACCTGTATGTTTTAAAAGAAAAAAGCTGAAGGCAAGGAAAGTTAAGAAAGAGCCCTCATTACATTCCCCAGGGACTGAACATTTTGGAATACAACAGCAACTACTGGCTTTTCTATTCTCTTCTTTCATTAGCACCCTGGAAAATTTTTGAGATATTTGCTTTCCCTTTAGCAAGGGCTGCTTTTAAATGAAATGTAATAAAATTGTTTCTATAGCATTGCCCCTCCAATACCTTATCTTTAAACCTCTGTATACTAATTAAGTTTTTGTGTGACTTCAACCATTCAAGTGCCCTTTTGAATGAAAACCAATCTATAAAAACATTTTAGGTATTTTTATAATACCAGTTTACCTCTTCAAATAGTACAGAAATTTTTATCCATTCCTTGAGATAAGTACAATTTTTAAAAGGTTTTAATCTGTTTTTCTCTTTTCTTAATAATGGAAAAGTAATGATACTGGGCAATGATAACAGTAAATTTAAAGTACACTACTAAAGAGAAAAATAGCTTCTATTTTCAACAGATTAATTTGAAGAATGATATTTCAGTGCAGGTAAGGACTTAATAGATGCTCTCACTTTACAACTCATATTCTCAAAGAAAATTTTAAAGACACCAGCTGCTCTAAGGAACATGCTAAAATCTGCTATGTGAACTCCACTGTTATTTCAATAAGAACTTGGGAGTCACAATTAAAAATGGAAAATGCTATTGAAACTTAAGGGCTAGTTTGGAAAGACTTACATTCTTTTTTTTTTTCCACATTAAAAAAAAAAGTCTTAATTGCTAAGCATAGCCTGCCATGCAGAATCAATGTTCTAATATAACTATTTGCCCTTTTTTTCCCCCCATTGTTGGGCCTTCTTTAAGTTTTCCAGTTTGAGTTTATTTTGTATGCAGCTGTCACAGAAAAGATAAATGGATGTCCTCTTAAAAATAAAACTATTATATTTTGGATCTCATGATGTTTCCAAACCGAAAATTGGAATACAAGCATGGTGGTGGTAACTTTTTTCACACTGATATACAAAAAAGATCAGAGCTGAAGGAGACAAAGAATCAAGGACACTTGCGGACTGTGGAGAATGCAACAGTGTTAGAGATGACACTGGTCAACAAGCAAAAATTAGAATATGGTAGTTGCGTGGCAGAAAGCAGAAAAAGACAGAAAAGCTGGCTAATGTGAGACACCTGAGAGATCTCTGGAATTACCAAGTCTGCCTGGCATAGTGAAGGACCAAGGGTTGATGGCTGTTGAGGAGCACAAAACTGGCCCTTAAGAAGAATGGCTGAGGATTTGCATAGGCAGAGAAGAAGAGTTGGTTTTTGTAAAGCAACATAAGAACTCCAGCTTAGAAATCAGTGATTTTTGTATTTAAGGATGTTTTGACTTTGTTTTCCCTTTCTGAACATGTTATGATTCAATAGGAATAAAGTCAGACAATGCATGGAAAAGGTAAAAGAAACTACTTTATCACTTGGCAATCTTCTTCTGAAAGGTGTTGTTACTCTCACAAGCTAGCTTTGATGGAATTACTCCATAAAGTGATCGTGTGATCATATGTATTTTCTATAGCCCCATATGGAGGACAGGAGGAAAAAAGGGGGGAGGGAGAAGAAAAAAGACATCATTTTAGGCTCTTCTTAAGGTTGTATGAATCATTTATTTGGGCACTGCCTTGGCTTCTCTAAAAAGGAAAGTTTGGAAGAGGAGCAAACAAAGGAGCAACAAAGGCTTTCAAAACTAGAAACATTTGCTAGGCTTTTCTATACAAACCGGGGTGGGGAAAAGAGGAAAAAACTAACCAAGAGAGCACATCAACGCTCTGAACTTGAGAAATTTGTAGGACAGATGTAAGTGAGCCTCAAAGGACTGGCCTAATCACCAGGCTGCTCAAAATTCACTTCGTGTCCATCACTTCTTTCTCTGTGGGGCTTCAGAACTTCCTGTATTTGAGTCAACCAAGAAGCTTTTTTATTTTTCTAATTTCAATATAAAGTAACGAGCGAAACACAGACCACCCTTGAGGTGAAGGAGAGCCACCTCCCAGCTCTCCCTCACGTACCTTTCCTCGGAGACCCTTGCTCCCCTAATAATGGGACACAGCACAGGACAGGTCAGTACAATCTATTCTCCAAGATACAGCTGGTGTTTTCCGACTCAAAAATATCAAAACAACAACAAAAACACACAAAAAGAACCCACAGCCCTTCCTCTTTTGGGAGGCAGCTGGGTTTCTCGGGTCACCTCAGCACCCTGGCCTTACGGCTCGGAACAGCAAGGACCCCGGAGCTCGTCGCAACCCCACGCACGCTGTGCTACCTGTGTGCCTCCCCGCTCCCAGGGCTCCCCCCGGCAGCCTCCCGGCGGCCCCGCCAGCGCCGGGAGCCCGTGTCGTGTTTGTCAACCAAACAGGAAGAGCAGCGAGCCAGGCGCTTACATCACCCCCACAGATGTGCTCCGCAGGCACGCAAGTTTATTTAAGGCTTCTTCACGGCATGTGTCGACTCCCGGAAAAAAAAATAAAATAAATGAATAAATAAATAAAAGGAGGGGGGAAAAAAAAAGAAAAAAAAAAAAGAAAAGGAAGAAGCGGAGAATTGGTGTCATGCTCAACATGTTTTGCACCCCGTAAAAAAGAATTAGGAGACTCGGGCCGGCCACCCCCCTCTGCCTTTGTGTCTGGAAGTCAACCCCTCTGAAACACTATCGCTACTGGCAGCGCAGCCACACATAATAACATGGTAGCAACGCATAAAACTGTCAGTCTTCAATGGAAATAGATGGTTAGGCTGAGGGGGTAAACAGACTAAATCAATTTGAACACGCATGTTAAGGACTGCGAAAGGGCAGAGTTTAGCGCTGCTAGGCTGGAAAACATTTGTCTCTGTCTCGTTGTATTTCCCTGCCGCTCAGCGCAATCCACCCACAGGCCTCTTGCTTGGCTCCAGTCAGGCTCCATGGCTGATTAATGGCAGCTGGAGGTGTCCAGTAATTTCCTCACCTAATAATAAACTGCAGCCCAAAACAGGGGTTCCCCTCAGGCCCGCATTTAACATAGCTCTGCTTACGAGCAGGAGAAAGCCAATTACCATGTGTCTGCTCATGTCTTTGAGATAACACGCAGCTAAGTGGCTTTGAGAGGTTTCCTAGATGACCTGGGGCCTTTCACCTTTGTCCGTGGCAGGGCTCAGATAACATCTGCATCACTTTTATATGGGAATCATAAAAAATAAATAAAAAATTGAGGCATCCTTACAAGTGGGGAACAGTCACCTCCAACAGATCTCAGCAGCAACACGACCTTGCGAACAGAGCAACTTACTTTCTCTTGTTCAGACCCCAGGGTCACCAACACACACAACTCCGATTTCAGTGGCTGAGGCTTAAGCAATCAGTCTGGCTCACCACTTCCTACCCAAGGGTGCCCAATAAAACATTTTATATGAAGGCACATCCTCAACAAGAACTTTTCCAGATTTTGTTAGCAATTAAAGTAAAGCCTTGTTACTGAAGGCGTTGCAAGGGTTTGTATATCCAGCATTAAGACTACAAAGACAGCATTGTTTACATGGGTTATCATATTAACCGCAGCATTACCACTACATTAGTAACTACACTGATTTAATAATCAATCATTTGCAAGTCGTGAGACAAATCTTTTCTGTGTCACTTAGGTGAGCAAGATCTCTTAATTTCTGTACAACTCCTTCAGTAAATAAGGGTAGGAGATGCAGCTGTAGATGATTGATAGTGGCATTTGGGAGCATGAAATAACCAAACAATCCTTTAAATGACAGCAGCTCAACATGCAGAAAAGCATACAAAGCACAGGATTATTCCTTATGCACCCAGAACGCTCCCTTGTAGTCCATCCCTCCATGCATCACTGTTAGGGAAGAATTTTCCAGTAGCTGATTTTTTTTTTTTTTTTTTTTTTTTTTTTTTTTTTTTTTACCCCCACGAGACAACGATAAAACAAAACTAGGTTTTCTGAATACAGAAACACTATTAACTCTATACATGATTGGTATTTATCTATACAGCATCATATCTTTGAGATAAGAAAGAGTAATGCCATAGATCATAGAATTACATAACCTCACATCTACTGACTAGATTTCTTAAGTTTACATTTATATGGATGCAGATATATTAAATAATATGGAATTAGATGCACAACAAAATTACTGAGAAAATATTCCATTTATATTGTCCTGCAAGAGAAAGAGAGGAAGGCTGAGTATCCCATTTTCTCAGTGTATGGGCTACTGCAAGCAATGCGGATGCCAACTTTTTTTTAGTAGTACTTCCTTACCATAGGGACAGGATATATTCGATGCCAAAAAGGAAGTAAATCATGTTCCATATTGTTTGAAAGGTCCTATTAATACCTGCAAGTCTCTGTCATTTGAAAACCAAAACACGTGTGTATTTGTGTGCACATGAGTGTGCTTCTGCCCAGGAACAGATCTCACGAACACATGGACATTGAGGAAAGATTGTCAGACACACCAACCATTGCTGGTGGTGTCTGGTCACACCAGCAACTGCTGGCACTAGTAATTAAAGGTAATACAATGATTTCTTCAAAAGTCTTAGTACAGCTTAGGAGGAAACTGATTTTCCAGACATCTATGCAAATGGATTTTCCATTCTCTTCAAAGGTTTTTATTTTCCATCCCTCCAGTATCTTTCCTCTCAGAGACACAGCTCATCAAAAAGAAATTTAGAACAATTCTGAATATTGTTTTTACATCTGCCCTTTTATGAAACAAATAATGCCATGTTTTCTGGAGATGTCACTGCATAAAAGTTCACAATATGTTAGAGACTGAATAAGGAAAAAACAGTGAGCACGGAAGCAAATGCAGATGTGAAAAGCAGAAACAACTATGTTAGGAATTGGTAGGTCCAGTCACGCTAGAGCTAAGCCATTTTACTGAAGTGGTGAGTTCTGAATCATGGAATCATAGAATGCTTAAGGTTGGAAGGGACCAATAGAGCTCATCTAGTCCAAACCCCCTGCACACGCAGGGTGACCTAGAGCACGTGGCACAGGACTGCATCCAAGTGGGTTTTGAAGATCTCCAGAGAAGGAGACTCCACAACCTCTCTAGATGAATTGAAAGAACTTGAATTATGAAGGTAAGTTATAAGCAAGACAAATGTAAAAACACTTCTCAAAGGCTGCAAAGCAGCAAGCTGTTTTTTTCTCAAAGAGCAAACCAGTGTTCTCATTTCTTCTCTTGTAATAAAAAGTGAGACTCAAGCATAGAAGCCTAAACTTTCTCTCAAATAGGGCCACCTACCTAACACCTGAAGACGTGCTACTTTTCACATTTCCAAAGCCTACACAAGTGGCAAGTCAAGACTACATACTAGTGATTATTGCATTATAGAGGAAATTACACCTTCCATAGTCACAGAGCTCTGCTTAGGATCACAATTTTCTTTAATTCGAAGACATGTGACATTGCAGACGTAACACGCCCACAAAATATTTTCTTTTCTAAGATGCTTATTACCTGACTAACAAAACACCTTCTCCCATGTTAGATAGCAAAATGTAGGTACAGAAACAGAAAAAAGGCATTCCCAAATTTTGCCTGAAGAGCAGTATTGCTTACTTTTGTCTCAACAGCAAGCAACCATGAGTGTTTAAAATCATGCAGTTAAGAAGATCTGTAACAAACTAAACTAGCCCCGTTATTAAAAGTTACAGAAGGGACTAGAGCCTCTCTACAGCAAATGAGATATATAATTAGTATCAACCTTATAGGAGTTGAATGTGAAGAGCACTCTTACATCACAAACAATATAGACTTATGATGATTTGTTACTAGCAATTATTGTATTATGTTTTGTATTAAATAGTAATAAATATTTTTCCCTCTATATTATACAAGTTTGACATAAATGTCTTGTTTTCTCCATATGCAATGTCTTGGAGACAAATTAAAATACACTGTGTACACTAATTAATACTGAACTACTAAACTGAATAAAAATTTATAAAAATGTTATGTAACCAGACACATGAGAAATAAGCTCAGAGTACAACGTACTATGGAGGACAATTTAGAAGTGAGATTTCACATGTCACTGTAGGTTCCTTCCCCCACTGCTAGCAGCCTGTTCCCCTAGGTAGGCTGTGCTACTTCACGTCAGATGATGATCTATAGCAGGTCAGTTCAGGGGTCAAGGATTTCTCAGCAGCCAGCAGTATTTTGACCTGCCTCCTCCCCAGTACCATTGACAGATTCTTCAGTCCTTAGAGGAAAAAGATTGGGGAAAATTTGAAGTAGATAGCCTGTTTTTGATGGAGAACTAAGGTTAGCGAACCTATTTCCTGTGCTAAATCTGCAATAGAGGAGCCCTATCCTCTGCTTTGGGTGACTGTAATCCACATCACTTAGTTTCTGATGTCCACAGCCAAGCTAATCATCGTAGAGTCCCTTCAGGGTCAATGAAGATGGGAACTTTCAGCACACGATTTACTTGACCCAGTTAAAACATTTACTTGAGTATCAGACATGCTATAGGATCAGCATTCCTACTGAAGTCTCCATATTTCCCTTATTACCAGGAAAGGACCAAGGACAGTACGTGCAAAGATGCAGAGATGTACTATAAGCTCAGATTGTTCCTCTTCCTCCTAAAATAACCATGAGATTCTACCCCTCTCCTGAACCCCTGCTTCACTGCACTTGGCCCACATCTGAGTTTTGCTCATAAAAAAGCATACAGTTTATTCCACCTTATACTACTGTTTTGTCATTGTGATAGATAGCATATTCTCAACTCTGTTGTAGTCTTGGGACTCACTAATTTCCCATCTGAGCTTTACAGGCTGGAACATAGGAGGGGATAACAGAAAAGATGCTGCTCTTTTCACTTAAGAATTTTGTTGGAAATGTTGCAATTCCTTTCTCCTGACAATTCACAGAAGACTTTGGCATGAAATTGCTTTTTTTTTCTTCAGTATATTATAAGCTCTGAGATCACAGAGCTATAGTGTGCC
This sequence comes from Tinamus guttatus, assembly GCF_000705375.1. The sequence continues at coordinate 449,970 of NW_010585116.1, forward strand.
ATGGGGTCAGTGTTAGCCTGTTCAAAACACAGAAAGTGAGAGCGAATATGAACTCTGTAAAGGGAGATCAGCAATTCAACAGACTGCAGGTAAAATATGGCAGAAATCAAGAGCTGACATTCAAGGTGACTTTGAATTTGAGATATTAAAAATGGAATTTCTTATGTTTTTGAAAAATTATGAAGGCTTTCCTATTATTTCATGGATGATAAATCTTCAGTGAGTGGATGGAACACATTGAAGAAAATGTATTTTTATTGTAAAGATAAATGAGCCATTTGACATTTTCTGTCAAGACACTAGCAAAAGCATCCAGGAGAGAAAAAAAAAAAAAAAAAAAAAACCTCTTCTATGTTACCAGAAAAAAAAAAAAAATACTAAAAATGACCTTTTTCCTGTTTACAGCCTTCTTTTTTTTTCCACTGCCAGTAGAATTTATACATCACTAAATTATTCCCAAATGCAAAACTCAGCAGTAGAAGCTCTAACTCATTAATCTCACTATACTGAGGCAGTTCTGTAAGAGCTAAACAACTGTGCATAAAATTTGTCTGATTTACTTTTCTCTCCAAATTCACCTCTTCCTGATTTCATAATATATCATGTTCTTTTGCAACTCTTGAGTCAGCCCACAGCTCCTATGTGTACGATGTGCACCGTAAAAACCAAATAAACCCCTGTCTCCACCTTTATTTTGGAGAACAAGAACATGCAGTGATTTCTCTCAGAGAGCAGCATAGCTACTGTCGCTTAATCAGTGCATAAGTAAATCTGAAATTCAGTATCATGATATCTATCGACTCTTTCTTAGGCCAAGTCAGTCCTTTCAACAAACAAAAAACGGTTCTATTTTCTATTATACCAATTGCTATGTTGGAAACAGAAAATATTCCAGACACACAAGCCCTTCTTAAGATCTTGGTAGGTGGGGTCCCAAATAAATCTATCTACTAATAAAATACACTTCTCCCTTCTAACATTTCCTCTGTGACATCCTTTAAACATCATAACCGTAAAAGCACCGTACAGGTTTTCTAGATATCCTCCGGCTCCCTCTTTCTCTAGCACCTGAAATATAAGCTGCATGTCCTGCAAAAATATGGCTGTAAAGCTACCTTTGCATCCACATTCAACTCCCTCCTGAGAAATCTCTTTTGTGCTGAGGCTACAAAACACATCGGTGGCTGATAGGCTGTGGCAGCTGGACAATTTTAATGGATTTCCCAAGGAGCTGATCTTCATTTTTAAAGAGTTTGCTCCTCACTAGAGAGGGCTGGGAAACAGTAAGGTCTTGGCACTGAGCTGAAACCTGCTGAAAGCCCAAGGTAGGCTCCCATTTCTTACTTTGGCACATGGAGAGGCCCCGGCTTGCGAGGCTGCCTGCGCACAGGGGGTCCTTGCAAAGCTGCTCACAGGAAGCCACACTTTTCCAGCCACCCTCCAGCTCCCAAACCCCCAAGGTGGCTCCCTATATGTCCAGCTCCTGTGTTCCCGCACGACAGAAGGGGAGAACAACATCCAAACGCCAGCGGAAAGCTGCTCTGCTCTCACCACCTGTGCCCATCTCAGCAGCCCCTATTCCTGACTCGATGGCAAACGATATGTGTGATCAAAGGGCCAGAGCCCCGGGAGGAGCTTAGGCAAACAGCGTGGTGGCCACAATTCTTCCCCATGATTTGCAACCAGGAAAGGACTTTTGACATGAAAGACAGCTTAAACAGCACAAGAATAGCAATAAACCAGCTGTAAAATGCTTAACATTGCCCTTGAACTAATGCAAATTGTTCCAAACAATTTTCTTTTCTTTTTTCTTTCTTCATTTTTTTTTTCTTTTCACCATCTCTGGATGCCCTGCTGAGGCATTTAAACAGTCACATGCTCACTGCACAAAAGCCTATATAAGTGGAGAAATACAGTGTACTAATGTGTTTAGAATAAGGGGAACAAACAACAGGCACAATTCAGCTTTGCTGCCTTCCCCTCTTTTGTTGGAGAAAGTGTTCATTAATGACAAGGTTGTTTTGGATACCGGCTAAGCATCCAGACAGAAATGTTGAAGGGTAATTTATTGGCTTAAAATACTCAATTAAGCAATTGAAGAGATCGTTAACAAAGTAAGTAAAAATGGAATATTCCCCAAGCAGGTTAGTTGGGTCACTGAGTACAAAGCAGCCTAGAGAATGACAGTATTTACTCTCTACATTTCAGTGTTATTAAAGAAGGGCAACAACGTGTTTAGATGCTCACAGAGACAGTGGTGCAAGCGAGAGCTCCCCTCTAAGTGCTACCCACAGAAATTACACTGCAAGAGCCTGATAGAAACCACTAATGTCACTTTTAAAAGCACTTTTTTTCACTTGGATCTAAAATAGATATTTTATTTCAAACAATGACACATACCCTTATCCCATATAGTTAGTTAAAATCTTTCCAAAAGTTCCAATATGGAATAAAATATAAAATCCTAGTAGGTAAAGACAGACCAATGAGAGCATCAGCTCAATTTCCCAGTTATGTAGAGTACTGGGTTAGCTCCATAAGGTAGAGTATATGAGCTTTCAGAAAAACACCAGAACATTACTGTTGGCTGGTGTATATGTGCATGTGCCTCATAAATCATAATGGCTCTGATGCATCCGTTGTCTTTTTCCTACTTCTTCCTGTGTCTGTAGTCTTGCAGCATTTTTTTTCTTCAAAGCCCTTTTCCTTCCTCCTCACTGTTAACAAGGCCACCATGGGAAAGATTCAGGTTAAGAAATGAAGAAATAAAGTTTTTCAAAGAGCACTAAAGTACACACACCTAACTCATATGTGAAAGGAGAACTTCTATTTAAACAGAAGTTTAAAAGTCAAAGTATGTCAAAGATCCACTGTCCTGATGCTGAGACCTAGCTCTCTGTAAGGCTAGTAAAGGCTGTGCTGGCAAATGGACAAAGCAAAAACAGAAATTAAAGAATAAAGATGATGACTTTTAGTTTTTTTAGCAAAATTAGTTCTAAGACATTAAAAATCAGTTTAAATTTAGGAAAATTTGTTTCCAATATTTTATTTTTATCCTGGACACTGTATTGAAGTCCTTGGACATTTGGAGTTGGACTCAAGCAAGGCCATGGTCTTTGGCATTTCTACAATCACAATGATCCTAAGACTCAAATTCCCTTTTTCCCATTATTAATCAAATCGACTTTCAAACAGATGGGGGGAAAATCACTGTAAATTCTATATATAAGTGACAAGAAGGACCAAGAGCTGCACATCCACAATCACAAACATATGGGAGGCTTTGCTCAGCCTAGGAACTAACCTCAGGAATCCCATATTGCAGTGTACCTAGCCATATTCCTTCTGATTTCATCCTCTGGGCATTTCTTTGTCTAAAGGGGACAGGATATACACTCTTGTTAAAGCCGCATCATATTAAAATTCTCTAACCCTACTAGGCACATAGGTCTTGGAATTATTTTAATTGATTTATTTATCAATGTCTGAGGACCTGTATGGACTAATGGACTGTGTCTAAAATGACTCCAACTCTCAAATATGATGGAAATTACTTTTTTTTTTTGTTAATGTTTTAGGTTAAAATTCATGTTGGTGTTTCTTAAAGTTAAATGACTTTACAGTCAGTAAAGCGCTTATTTTGTTCTATTTGTTGTAAATTTTCACCGCCTTAAGACAAACTGCAAGCATTTTACTAACCTTTGTAGTTTTTATTGTGTTTCACTTTTTTCCCTATGGGTAACATATACAAAATAACTACAAAATCTGCAGTGTTTTCAGGCCCCTCAACCAACTAACAGAGAAAAACTGCCCAGCTTTGTCTCTGTTTTTCTTAACGCCAATTTTTTTTTCTTAAGTGTTAGAGGTTAATAACACTTATTTCATCCACTGCTTGGATCTAATAAAAGCAGTGGGGCATAACATTCTGTAAAACCAGGCAATAGAGGAAATAACACTAATGTTAACCTCTAATATAAACGTAGTGGTAATTACCCCAGTCTTCTTTTAAAATGAATGCCTTTTGTAGTCTCCCAAGCGGCATGGAAAAAGCCTCCTCTCGGTGCTCTAGGCAACCACCCATTTCCCAGATCAAGAGCAGTCTCTGCCGTCCATACTTACTTCTCACTTTTTTGTGTGCCAGACCAAGCAATAGACCAAGACGTCACACACAGCACACACACACCGTTACAGCTGTAAAAAGGAGCAATTCCTGATAGCCGCCTGTCTGTACTGCATTCATTCAAAACGCAGAGAGAGCTTCCTTAAAAGCAAACATTTCGTCCACTTTTCCTTTGCCTGAGATAACAGACAAGTTTGAGGGAAATACACTAAAGAGAGAAGGATATCCTCTAAATTAACTCACAATGGTGTAATTGAAAAAAACATCTACTGTCAATATTGTTTTATTTTTAAAGAAGCTGTTTTTTTTACACTGTTTGTAGCTTTCAGGATAATCCTAACAAATGCATATGAATACTGTTAATCACCTCAAAGTTCCCATTGCCTGAACATTCAAAGCCCAGTCTTTGTGTGTTGATGCTATGTGCTGAAATGAGAATTTTATGTATGTTCGTGAATTTATCCTTGGGATTAACCTTAATTTCCTAGGTGCCTTCATGCAGGATAGGAAAACTCAGAAATCTAAGTCAGCTCTTAACTGTGCTGTGGCCACATGAATATCAACAATTCCTCAGGACTTGCTTCAAAGTCCTTTTGTCACATGTTAGGACCATCAGGCAGTCAAGAGCAAAGAAGGTGAAGGCATTTACTCGGCAGGTGCACATGACTAAAATGCTGAGTGATAGGGAGGTCTGAGACTGCTGCAGGACACTAACTCCTCATGGTAAGTACCACGTTACTACAGGTATTAACTAGCAGTGAGGACAGAGCAAGCTGAGTGCAGGGTGGTGGTGCTGGCAAGCACATTGATGAGGAATTGATTGTGCTCAAAGGGTACTTATTCAAAAAAATTAAGGACCAAAAAAAAAAAAAAGGCATATAACAACACAAATTAGTGTGTAATTTGCTCAAAAGAGCCAAAACTTTGAATGGAAAATAGGAATGAAAGATTGGGCCACCTGCTCAACCTCTCTAAGCATATACAACATTAATGCAAAATAGAGAAACTTATATATCCATGCCCCATGAGGTACCTGGTATGGGAAGAGACTGGGACTGTTTGCTGTGCTGCCAAGCTAATACTCTTCAGACGCATTACATTCACCAAATTCTTTTCTAATAAGGCAAGACAGCAGAGTTCTTTTCTCTTGACATTTATGAAGCCTGCAAAGTGGAAACAATCAGTACTTTGTCAACACCTGACATTTAGCCTGACCTTTTTTTCATAATTATATTAGAAGGCTAGACTAGACCCCCAAACATTTGGAAACCAGCTGGATTTATAAACAGTAAAATATACTTAAGTCTACTACACCCAACTGAACCAGGGTGGATTCCTCAAGCCTTAGCAGTTATTCACGAAACAGCAGCACTCTAAGGTAGTTTTTTAAAGAAATGGACCCAAGGTCTGTGCATAAAATGTAAGTACAAACATAACTTTTCCATCATAATCCTCACAGCCTGACATTCCTGCCTGACCCACATCCATAAAGGGAAAGCTGAAAAGCTGAAAGCTTTGCAGAAAATCCCCAAAACTTTTCTGGGCAGCACATCTCTCCTGTGCAATACAACTGCACTAAAAATAAGAACACTTACAGTAACTGATTTTGTTATTTGCTTATGTATTTGACTTATTTCATAACTTCACTGCATTTAGAAGTCTCCTGCAAGATGTGCTCAAGTAGAAATACGACACCCAACAGCTTCAGTACCTATAGGCACTGATTACATCTGTTTGCAGAGGAACAGTTCTCACATCTTCATTTTCCAACTGTTATAAGACATGTTTGGACACACCAATGCAGATACCATGCCTCTCTACCTCACAGACTTTTCACTGCCTTCCAAAAGCAAACCTGCAGTCCGATAAACTCAGTCTTTTGCATCATTACCACTTAACTTTGCCAATAGCTGTGTCTGTGGATACAAGGCTTCCCGGAGCTTCCCTGGGGATCAGAGGAGCCTTCTTGGTTTAAACAGCAGAACCTGAAAGGAAGGCGGGAACAAATGACCCGTGCTGGGATCACAGGTTTCTACTTGCAGTAAAGGAAGAGCTATGCCCCAAAGTAGTGTTTGAACAAAATAATACCTTAAGAAACAGTATTATTGTAGTCCAGCAGCCATGAAAGAAGGTATTCTGTGGTACCTGCTGTGAACACGGCCCCTACTTTAATTATGTCTGAAGCTTGGTGGCAAGTGTCCAATCCCCAAGTGAAAGGAAAAAGGGAATTCATTTTTTTCCATTCATTTTGTTGGCTGATGATTCCGAGTGTTTGACACTTTGACCTTTTGTTCTTTATGAACGTGCCCTGGCTACACCTGAGGGGTCAGTTTTGACTGACAGCGAGCAGTTAAACCTGGCTTTGTACAGCGCTTAAACCCTATCCCCAACGCCCGGCATCTACTTCTGGCCCCAGCACTCAGCACTCCCTCGCCTTGAGGACCGCTGCTGCCGAAAGCGGGGCACGCGTGGCCAACACCAGGGATCTCCTCCGGGACCGAGCACCAGCACAGGCTTTGCTGAGACCCACTGCCTACGTGACAGCAGCGGGCGCTAACGGCCCCTTCAGAGGCCAACTTCACCAGACCACCGACAGTCATAACAAGGATTCCTTGAGGTAGGAGTAGGAAATAACTGCTCTGTGCATGATCCACCCTGACCTGGGCTTCCCATGGAAGCTCCCTGTCAACCTGCCACCGGCTTTTGGGGGGCAAATACCTCCTAAATGACTTCAGAAAGCAGGAAAGAACAGCAAGAGAAAGAATTCAGGAAAAGACACTGGAGAACACCCTGTTTTCAAAAGCCTAATTGCACTGAAAGATTTTGATCCTAAATATCAACTACAAACACACTCAGGACAGTCCTAAAGAAAGAAGAAAGAAGATACTGTGATGATCTCTATCTAAATGACTGAAAGACAGGAGCAGAGGAAAGCTCTGGAGGATACTTTTGCTACTGATGATAGCTTCTCTCTTTTTGTTGGATACATAAGGACTCAGGGAAATGACATTTCTAAAACAGTTGTGGGCTTGGATAAAAAATTAGACCTTACAAATACCACATAAATACTGCCCGTGAAGCTCCAGTAAATACAGCGTATTTGGCAAAACATCTATTATGTAGATAGGTAACTGTGCTCATGATGGAAAATACAGTATGTTTCCCAACACACAAGCAGCAGAAGTGCTAAGTTCATGCATAAGCCTTTTCACAAGGCTCATTCTTCTAACTTGTCTATGCCACCGTCCTTGCTGTGATCACCAAACTCTAAACCGAAACCAGCTTGTGGATTCCTATCTTTACTGCAATACAAATTACGAGCACACTGATCACTTCTGTCTTTCCATTTACATTTTCTCTCCCACCTTTTATAATTTGCAGACATTCCAGCCTTTGACTGTAACATCCAGAGCTTTCAGAGGGGCTCAGAGGGGCTGTGTACCTCCATTAAACACTTTCATGCTCACAAATATGCCCATAATGTGTTCAGTTGCACACATATTTGTATAGAAGTAGGGACAGAGTTGAGCAGTTTCAGTGACTCTAATGTTGTTGATCAGTGCAATTTAGCTTTGTAAATAAGCGCCTTGCTTTTACTCTAACACCACCACAAATATATAAATGCATTGATATGTTATGTTATGCACCAATATATTCCAAAAGCAGCTGTTCAGTGGAAGAAAGCCACCACCTTACAACCTGATGAAGCACAGTTTTGATGAACTTTGACTATTGGCCAACCACCCATCTCCCAGGCACTCAGGTGACAGAGCTGCCACATTCAACGCTACCTGGAGAAGCTGACATGTGAGCTAGGATGGAAGCTCATAAACAGTCCAGCAGCTGATTAGTGTATAAAGCTATAATTGCATTGAAATGGATGGCTAGTATTAATATGATTTTGGATAGCCCTCTATGCAAAAATACTGGATTCAGAAGAAAGTAATGACCATCCAGCCACTGGTGTGTTGCCCATCCAAAAGAGGCTACTTTCATGCCCAGACTACTCAAAATGTGCCATTCTGTGCTTCAGCTTTAAATAACCACAACTTTTGTGTTCAACAATTGAGGAAAATAATCTTCATTTTAAGCTGTTTATATTTTAATGGGCTATTTAAAATTAATTTTTTGGCATTCACTCTCCGGAAAAAATATCTCAGTATTAGATCTTTATCTATCCTGTAAACTTATCTTCATCTGTCCTGCAGTAGAGGCGTGCAATTCAGCCGTCACTCATTTAGAAAGGTGGCACGGATCGATCACCAAACTCCCTCTGCAGAGGCTGCTACATGTTGCCCCTTCTTCCGGCCTGCTGCAGGTTGTCCTGGCGCAGGCACTACGGGCAGATGTTCCATGAGAATTACTATATTTATTTAAACAGACTGCAATAAAATAAAAATAAACAAAAGACCTGTTAAGGCAAGTAACAACAACAACAACAAAAAACCTTAAGTTTTTCTACATCTGTTTTTGTTACGGTAACCAGGGAGATAAAAATATCCACAATGCTTGGTTCTGCTACGCATAACAAAGTGCTTCTGCTTTATACACTGAATGGTTTCATTTGATTTTTATTAAGAGACTGAATATAAACACAATCTCTATGCATAGTTTCCTCTGTTTTCAGGAACTATGACCTTTGACTCCTGTAAATCTATTTAAAACTAATGTTCTGTTGTTCCAAGGGTATACCAAATATATATAAGATTTATGTAACAATAAATCTTTTCTGTGCTTTCCTTTGTCAATTTTATTTCATTAAGCAAAGCCAGTAACCCAAAGAGCTGCACATCCTCTAGAATTTATCTAGTGAGTTATTTTTAATGCTAACAAGTATTGTCTGTATCTCATGTTAACACTGAAGGTAGTGAAGGCAAGATTTACTGTCCCATGCATATAGATGTGCAGTAGCACTACAGAGTTATTAATGCAAAGAGCTTCCTTAACACCATGATAGGCATTCACCTCTGAAAGTAACCACACTAAAACAATATGAACTATGTGCTGTTATAGTTAGCACCCCTGAAGACAATGTTTTCTGCTCATTGAGAGGTATGGGAAATAACACAATATTACCATTTTAATATCAGGCTTTTTTCCAATGTTATCTATTTGTTGTACACTTTAAACAAAAAATCCCTCCTCTACAGTGACACTAAGCCCCAGTTTAACACAAGCTTAAACTTTTTTCTTTTAAGCAAGATTTATTCCCACTCCAATGGTTTGGGCGACATATATATGTTTATTTAGGCTGATATAATAATTGTAGCTTAGTAGCAAGTCTTCTATGTCAGCAGCATTACTTGGTGTTATATAACAATTTGATGAGAAACCATGATGTTGGTTTACTTTTTTGCATGTCTGCTTCCAGAGTAAGAGCTGTCCAGAACCATTTCTGGCATGCTGAGCTTAAAAGGTTTGGCCAACATGTCTAAAGCATATTGAATGGCAAACAGGACTGGTTAGCAGCATATTTAGTTAGTCAGATATATATGCATCATTGCAAAACAGCTCACTTGCCCAAAACAAGAAAATTTCTGACCAAAATTCACTGGAAGGAAAAAGTAGAAAAGAAAATGAATCAGGAATTATTTAGGGGGAAAAGGTCACGATATGGGAAAAGGCCACAAATTCATATCCAAAGAAAGAAGACAGTCTGATAACCTAAATCACTAGCTAGGTCAAAAATCAAGACAGCACTAGAGAAGAAAGGATACCATATAAAATCATGGAAAAATGGCAGACAGGGATTCATAAAAAATAGGAGCTATGCAGTGGAGAAAACTGCCAAAGAAAGCTTAAAAATGAATGGTGGCAGTATTAAGGACAAAATGAAAGTTTGTCTTTTAATAAATCAACAACATAACTTCATACTGGACTCAAGGCCCACTATAGTTAGGAATGATCTAAATGTTAGCATTCAAGTAAAAACATCAGATGCCTCAAAAAGGAGAGACACCAACTTGTATCACTGGATGGTGAGGATCATAGTCAAGAAGATGCTTAGTGATCTGAGCTAATTACAAATGCCTTAAAATCAATTGGCCAAGAGACCAGATACAGAGAATTCCTAAAAGAGCTAGTTGAGCATGTATCTGCCCTGATTTAAGTTATTTTTAAATTAATCTTTTAATAATGGGGAAACTCAAGACGACTAGATGAATGCTAATGATTTGCCAACACTCAACAAGGGCAACTTGGATGACACAGGTATTAGAGGCTGGTTTGACATCTATTTTAGGCAAAATAATGGAAAACTAATAAGGAATTGATAAAGGAATCCAGGACAGGAACATAATTACTGCCATTCAATATATTTTTATAGAAAATGGACCTTGTCAAATATATTCAATCCCATTCAGTCTTCTGAGGAGATTATTCATGCCATTAGTGGAAGTGACTGCACAGATGCAATGACCTTAGGTTTCTATAAGACATGCAGTCCTTATTTCTTTAGCACTATCCAAAAGCAATAAGACACATATCAATGGATGAACAAGTAGCTTTTTAATCATTAGTCAATGGGGAATAGTCGCTGAATTTAAGTTTCCCAAGAGGTAGGCTCTCACAAACTGGTTCTAATGCAATTTACCAATATTATTGGCAATCTATAAACACATACTGACCTACAGACAGACATACAGTGGTAGAATATCTTTTAAAGCAGTGATACAAAGGGATTTAGATGTCAATGGATGTAGGTAATTTAATTTGAGCTTAATATTTTGTCAAGTCTAAATAATGAAACCAAAGACAGAAACAGAGGTGTACTGAACAGAAGGAGGCATTTTAACCTATATACAAGTTATAATGAGGCCACCATAAAATATTTTCATACAGTTTTCTATGGTAGAAGTTTCTATGATAAACCAGATGGTTTTCACTTTCTAAAAAGATGAGAAAAATAGAATGATTGAGGGGGGAAAAGCTACAAAAATGAGGTCTGGAGAAAATTTGTTACACTGAGATAAGGCAAACTTGTTCACTTTAACAGAAAATAATGTTAGTTTGTAAATACCTTCATGGACAGAAAATACAAGACAGCAAAGGACTCTTAACTTTGGCAAAGACAGATATTCAAGATCCAATGGCTGGAAAGTGAAGCTGGACATACTTAAATATAGTATTTTTAAGGTAATTTTTTACATCTGAATGAAGAGAAAAAAAAAGAGAGAGTAATGCATCCTTCACCTATTCAAATAAAAATTGACACTTTCCTATGAGATACATTTTAGTCAAACATAAATAATAGTGTTCAGCAGAGAGTTAACTGGTCAGAAGTTAATGATGGATAACCTCATGCTCCCTTCTGGTATTAAACTACATAAGCCTATGAGTCAAACAAAATGTTTTTCAGCCTAAATGGAGTCAGGGGAAAAGCAGAAGAGGTTTAAGTATCAGGTATGAATCTCAGGAAGCTGGCTCAGCTCTGCATCACTGAGAGGTAAATAAATTACCATTGACAGGCCCCTTAATGACTGGCTGGTGAAAAGTTCCTTCTGTGCTGCTGGTCCTCAGAGACTTTGGGGTTCACCCCAATTTCCCTTCCTCTCACTAACATTTGTGTCCTATTTACCACTTCAGTATATCGAAACTTAATTCTATGTCATGCTTAGATTCAAATTTCTTCATAGCTGAGAACCAGGCAGGCATTAGCCTAAGTGGGCTCAGACTCATTTAAGACAGTTCAAAAAGAAAAAAAAAATAGGGATTCCTCATTTCTGATTAAACTGTGGCCTCCTTTTCTTCATTGGATCCCATTTCTAACATTGTTCCATTGCTCTTTTCTTTAAAGGGAATTCCCTAGTTGGGCAAATGGCTGCATGGGTTCCCACCACAGATCATGCCACTTCCCAGAAGGACCTGCATGAAGTAGTGGTGAACAGAACTGCACTGTAGTTCTGAACGGGAACTACAGAACAGTAGGAATATCTGAACTCCTCCTCCCATGAGCGAAGGGCAAGAGCTTTATGCAATAATTTGCCTTCAAACAATAAATAGGACAAAAGATAGGAGCTCCTAACTAAAAAAATTCATAAGACAAGTCCAGTATCATCTCACAGTGCATTTAAGAGAAGATTCCAAGTCACCATAAGGATTTATTGTTCACAATCATAGGGTGTGATAGATGTTGTCTAGACAGCCAAGAAAGAATTGCGCTTGCCTCATGGGCCTATCCATCTCAGAGGAGACAAATAAAACAGAATAGCAAAAAAATATATTCTGAAGTGCAGGTCACAGATGAAGCAAGGAACCTTAAAAAGGCTTGTGTATAAACATATATGGCAAGGGTCTTGAAAACTGACTCAGGCTGTGCTGTTCAACAGTGGCTGCATGCAAAAAAAAAAGATGGTGATAATATGAGAAGCAGATGGATTCAGGAATCCTGGAGCAGATGGGGAAGAATGGGAGCAGGAAGTTTGATGTGGGAGGACAGCTAAGGAGGGCAAGCTGTTCTTGCACACAGAACTGTGAAAGTGGTGGCAAGTTGCTTAAATTTGATGTGGTAACAGATGAGGAGCCAAGAGGGAGATACGAAGCAAAGATGTGATATGGTCAAGCTTGTAAGGAAGGAGAGAGCTCAACAGATGCATTTCATGTTACCTGGAAAGGGTGGCACTTGGTTGTTGAGAAGACAAAATACTGGATGGCACAAGAATCGGGGACAAGTAAAATGAGAATATGCAGGAACTGACATCAACATTGATTTCACAATTCAGTTGGCTTATTCTGCAAATAATACTCGCAGCTAGATTTGGGGACAGATGTTTAATTGATGAAAATCAGAGGAGCTATATTAACTTCAGTGAAGTTATAGTAGCTTATGCCTACTGCAAATTTAGCCCTGTTTCTCATTAGCTGCCAACATATCAACAAGTAGGGCACTTTGCATATTTACAGCACTGAAGGGCTATTATTTTTAGATTGTCAAAGTTCCTTTTTTGTCAAAAGCTAGTTAAGTTTCTCCCCTTCTGATTCTGCCATGGATAGCCATGGATAGCTTTAGTTTGGTAAATATTTGATGTTTCATGAAGTATTAGGTCATCCTCAGTGTATGGCTCAGTCTTGTCACTTAAGTTTATATAGCATGCATTAGTCAATTAGAGATTGACACATGAATTTGATTTAGGTTAAAAAATATGAACCAGAGTACAAGATGAAGAATTCAGTTTATAGCCAGTAAAATTGCAAGGAAAATACAACGGAGAACAATGTTGGCATTCCTCAAAATAGCAGATACATGTGTAGCTGTGGTTAGAAGAGGGAGGGCAAAGGGGAGGATTTTCCAAAGTAATGGAATAGAAATTTTATAGTGGTTTGTCTGGACCTTCTATTCATAGAGTTTGTTAACTCCCTAAATAAAATAAGTACAGAATTTGTACTTAATAAATACATACGCAGTTTGCATTTTTAGTAGCAGCTTGTTCCTGAGAATCTCAATTGATTTTATTAAGCAAGGGAGCAAATTATTAGGTACAAAGTATGCCTGAAAGATAAAATTAATACTAGCAGAACACCTTCAAACTGTAAGGCTAGGTCACACGACCTTCTGAGAGGCTTTCAGTCTTGCAAAGAAGGATCAAAACCTGAACATTTTCTTAATCTTTTCAATCAATTTTTCATTCTCCCAGCCTTTGTATTAGCAGCATGAAATGTATTTTAACTAAAGTTCTTCTAAAATAAAGTTTTGCTTAGTAAAGTGCCTTCCTTATATACTAATAGATGGAAATTCTCCAAAGTTTAGCTATATGTACACATAGATCTGAGACATGCATACACACGGGACTCGTTTATGTCCAGCAGTAATTCCTAAAAGAAAAATGGAAAGCAGCATTAAGGAGCCTGAAGACAACAGCCTAATTAATGGACGACTTTTGCTTCTCTTCGTAACAATGGCCCAAGGGTTCTTCCCTTTTCTCCTTTCCCCTGCTTTTCCCTCACCGATATTAACATCTTACTCAAATGTTTGTTGTATAAAAGCACAGTCTAGAAATTATTCTTTGGCTTCTCCCTCATCCTTGTCTGAATAATGACACCATGCAATTTTTTTCTCCCTTTTCCTAGTATTTTTTATTCCACTCCATATTTAAATTTCTTGTCCAGCCTATTATTGCTTTTTCTCCTCTGAAATACTTCAAAATACAGCTTAATTAAACAGCTGAAAATGCACCTCTATTATCCATTTCTCAGACATCTTCTCCAGACAGAACAAAGAGTGCATGGCTCTCAGCCTACTGACGTAGGCCTTTCCTCATGTATTCTAGCAGACACGTACAGTCAAAGGTAGGTTCTACAGAATCATTAATAAAATGAAAATAAACAACATGTATCCCACACACACACACATACAGCTGCTACTGACAACATTCAGTTACAACCCCATTAAAGAACGCATAGTTCCCTAAAGCTAGAAAGTACCATTAGATCCTCTCTTGATGACTACCACCATTAGATCAGATGGTCTGACTTCCTATATTGAATTTCACTTTCGAATCCTGTATCAATCTCTCCCGAGCCCACAGAGTATACCACAGCCTTAATTTAGGGACACATCCATACATCACCACTTCCTGAGGCTCCCGAAGAGCCAGAGGATTGATTAAATATGCCCAAACTTAAACCCATTAGAAAATTTAACCCTGCAGAGGCAAAAAAATTGTTCCTAATCTCTGACAATCTCAGTCTTTCCAGTTGTTTGGTATGACCCTAAGCTTGTGAACCAGAGGTGCTGACTCGCTGTCAGGTGCTGACAGTGAGAATCAAACCCACAAAATCTGTAGTTTGTTCTACACTAATTCCTCTCCGCTTCTCATCACTCTACCAAATGACTAGATTTATCTCTGTTCTGCTTTTCAATCAGCTGTGCAACAGAAACTAAATAACTTGGCATCCTCAAATCACAAAGTTTTCTTTCACAGTTTTCTTCTGCATTCAAAATTAAGGCATTCATTTTGCACAAATAGTTATCAGTAACCAACCATATACTTTTGGTTATAAAATTAAGTAGTATAAGCAGGAAGAGCTTTTTAAATAATACAATCAATTTTTAGGAGAGAAACATGTTGTTTGTTATATGGATGAGTATTACTATTCATTCTGAATATTAATATGAAATTAACAAAGAAAGGGTTATGGATTATCAAGAATATCAACAACTGATTAGGAAAGATCTTAAAACATTAATAACTATATACCTAGATAAAGATAAAATATCACATCTGTTCAAGCCATTAAAAAATCATAGTAATAAACTGTATACTTATGGTTTCCCGCTTGTCGTCTTCCTGTTCCTCACAGATTCCATGATGCATTTGCATTGCTAAGGGCACTCTCTCGGGAAGTACAGCTGGACACAATTCCAGAAGCTACAGAAGAATAGAAAGAGCCTAATTTAGTTTGCATTAATAACAGATATAAACAAAACAAGAAAAAAAACAAACTTAGAAGTATCTTTCTATAGAAATTCTAGCCATGCTTTTCTTAGTTCCAGGGAAGTCTATCAGTATTAAAGTAGTTAGCCTAGCGGAAACATTTAATTCTCATGAGTATCGCTTTGTAAGAGACCTAGAATGTCATGGCTAATAAATACAGCAAGTCAAATTCAGTAAGTCAGGGTGGCAGTATTGTAGTGGTTTAATTTTATAATCTACCTATAAACTTGGAGGACAGTAAGGCACTTACTCTGATTTATGCCTGTACCAAAATCCATCCATTGATAGTACCTCATAATTTAATCAAGTTCAGAAAGCAAAATCTTGAATGCCACATTAGTTTTCATTATATAGCTCAGGAGCATGTTCAGCCACAGCTTCCAGTGCCACCCTATTCAGGGTACCTGGACAGATCTGAAATAGCAATGACAGCCTCCTGTGAGTTGACAGGAGGACAGAGAGTGATCTCAGTGTTTAGAGGCAGAGAAATGAAGTCCCTAAAGTTTCTGTGTTGAGAACACTGTAGGAGGGAGAAGGTTTGCAGCAAAAAAGGGGGAAAGACTCTGGCAATACCCATGTCTGTTGAGTGGGACACAGACTAGGCAGCTATAGGGTTGAAGTGCAGGGCTGCTACGATCAGATGCTGCTTCCACCCTGTGGAGTGCTGAAACTGAGTCCCAGGCACCACACTCCTGTCTTTACCTGTTGAATCATATCCTGAGAGAATACAGCACTGGCCATGCTCATCAGCAGGAGCTTTCAGTGGGAAGCAGATACTGCAGTTTACAGATAAAAATGAAACAGAACTAGACATAACGGAAGATTTTAACAAAGGAAAGAGAAATTCTTGGTACTTGAGAACTGGAATAGCACTCTAAACAGGAAGATCATGAATAAGTCGCATAGATAACAAGTTATATCAACAAACTAATTGTAGGAAGAACAGTTTCAGTCATGTTTAAGGACAGCCCAATACAGATTTCTGCTCAGTGTTACGCAGTTTGTGTTTGCACTATGGCAAACCATAATCCTTCCAGTTTACACTTCCAAACTCTAGTTGCCTCATCAGGCTACACCTATCCTGAAATATCACCATACTCCTCCATTTCCCACATTCTACAAACAAGTTGGTAATACTTCAGACAATAACAAAGAACTCACATAAATTCCATTCTTGTAAACCCACAAAGGCTAGAGATTATGCCACTATGAGGTGATGACCACCAAAATAAAGTGTCGTCTTTGGAGAAATATGAACCATATAATACCTATTTTGAACAACTTCAGAGTTGGCATCCTGCCTCTACACTCTTCCAATGCCATCAACTGTGAATAAGTTCCATCTTTGTGCTCACTTGCAGTTTTGGCACCCTGATGGACACACCATGGAATTTTTTTGCTTTTCTTTCTCATGCTGTTTGTTGACTCATAAGGCCTGAATTTTTGATAAAGCACTTATTTTCCAGAATACTCAATACCCTAACAACCAGTGTGGGCAGCATTCCCACACACAGAAATGCTAAGCAAGTAGTCTGAAGATAGTCTATTAGAGTTCTGTGTTACCACCTGCCACTATACCACAGACTTTCTGTGAAAAATGGGTGTGAGGCTCTGAATGTCCTCAGTTAAGTCTCCAGTAATAAACTGAAAGAACAGGGGGGTAGGGAATATCACGTCTAGAATATCCTATCTTGTGAAATGGAACTTTAATTTTTGGTCATTTTTTCTAATTTCACGTAATGCAGAGCACTCACTTTTTCAGAGCATAACTACGCAGTGAGGATATACTATGCACGTAATTTCTTAAGTTCCATTATACAATAAATAAATTCATTGTCCTGCAGTGTTGTTAGCACTTGCAACGCCCTGTCCAGCAGCTCACTCCAAAGAACACGTTTGGGTAGCAGACTTACCTTGGAGGTCACATTAGGAAGCAGTCTCTATGAGACTATGATGGCCATCTTCATAACAACCTTACCTGACGCTTTCTCACATGAGACTGAAAAGCCAGCAGTAGTTCTGAATATTGCGATAAAGCAAATAACAGCATTTTCAAACACAGTTTCACAGATTCTAGAACTAGCTCTGACTAATCCCAGGCTACTACTATAACTTAGACTGTCCAGATTTATGTGTTTTTTTTTGTTGTTGTTGGTTTTTTTTTTTTTTTTTTTTTTTTTTTTTTTTTTAAGTAGTACATATCACATCTTACCCACAAAAATCTCATGATAACAAAACAGAGATAGGTTTTATAACATTTATGACTTTCTAAACAATGAACCACCAGAAGGGCTACTACCAGCTGCAAAAAAAAAAAGAGTTACTATGCAAAAAGATAAATTGCCTAACTGGGATAAACTACCCATGCTTCGCATCCTCAAGGGTCTTGCAACTAGATAGTTAACATGCAGTAACAGTCACAGCGCTGGAAAAATGCATGATTTGGGGGTGAGAACATCAACTTCCTTTTTGTATTTGCCATTCTAATTATACTGCCCTGATTTCAAATTAAAAGCACAATAGCTTTTGCTCATCTATTATGTAATTATAGATTGCTGTAAACATTCTTTCCTTTGTTGGTTTGCTCCGTGTGCATATTTTTCTAAATACATAGAGCAAACAAAATAAATTCCGAAATCAAAATAGAGAGAAAACAATGGTGCCTCAGATATTCCCAAAAAAATAACTGTGCATCATCCTCAGGCACTTTTGTCATCTGTTGCTAGAACCACACTGATTACATGAGCACTGACCAAACTGAGCTTGGCTGACTGTGGGGCACTTCCCAGCAGCTAAATGAATAGTTCTGAAGTCCCGTTCATTTCCAACTCGATAGCAGATTTTGTCCTCTCATATCAACAGCCAAGCAGCCAAGAAATTGAGCTTTCTTGCACGTTGTCTCCATGGTGTTTATGTGTTTCTTCCCTAAACAGACAGATGCAGATTAAGCAATGCATGTCAATCTCATTAGGAGACTGTGAAATGTGCAGAAAGTTTGTTACACACTCATGCAATCATACACATTGTGAACATCCTGTTTATTTGGCCGGTTCTCTGATGATTGGCTGTGGTGTTTCAGCACATTACTGACAGCTGGGAATTACTCCAACGGAACATGCTTTTCCTATGACAAAGATCCAGGGAGCAACAGTAACATGTGTCTGCCCATTATTTCAGCCGCACAAAACTGCACAGTCCCTCCAAATGAATAGCACATTGGTTGGTTGAGTCCTGCAGGAACACCGCGAGACGGGCCCTCGGCGACCTTCGGAGGCCATCTGAGATAATAAATCCTCGGACCCCCAGTTCCGGAATGCTTTGGGCAAGGTCAGGATGGCAAGTTTCCCACTTCCACAATATCAGATGTTACGGTAATTCCTTTTAGCTAATGTGTAAGAGCAAAGGAATGTCTTCAAACCTCATCTAGGCCCTGTGGAATCTGTTGAAAATGCATGACAGCTGTGGGCTTTGGCTGGGCTCTGCCTGTGAATATATGGGATTTGGAAGCTATTCAGACAAGGAGAGGAGGGAATGACTGTACATTCAGCGCGCACCACCGGTCTCCCGCCCTGCCTCCCCGGCCCCGTGCCACACAACGTCGCCACATCGGAGCTCTACGGCCATGGCTCTCATGCCTTCCTCACAACTGGGCGGCCTGGGTAACGTCCGGCGCAGACAAACATGGACGGGCGCACGTGTGCACGCAAAAGAAAGGAGGGGGCGAAGAGCAGGAAGGATTTTCATATGGTCTGAGAAAAGCAGAGTAATTCATCTTTTTTTTAATAAAACTGTAGGAAGCAAAAAAGTAAACGACTGAGCATTACAGTGCTGCTTGAGGTGCCTGGATGACCCAAGAAGGGAAGGCCTCTCACCCAGGCAGGATTCTCTTATCACCTGTTCTCCAGAACCCAGACAAGAGACACGATCATGCCAGAGATCACAGCTTCTTACCCCCTTATTTTTAGGTTGCTAAGCAAAAACGGTTTAGCACCAGCTAGCATATTCATTCCAAGGACTTAGTAGTCTTGACTTCTCTGATTCCTTAGCTATGAGGTCTGCAGCATATGAGAGACTTTGTTTTCCACGTGCATAAATTACTAAGGTATAAGGCAAAGAAGGATAGGGCCTATTGGCTTAGAGCTACCTCTGCTATATATAGCTTTATTTCAGCCTGTTCAGTCGGCCCAGACCAACACAAGATTTATTTGACTGTTCTTGAACAACCCCAACAGTGTGGGAAAGCTCCTAGCACATGAGGCTTCTTCAAATACTTGACCCCTAGTATTCCACAGAGTGTTTCATAAACTTTGTTATATTGCATTTTGCCATGAAGACACAGCTGTATGTGCAGTATGTTCACACTTTGCATTGAAATTTGCAAAACTGTTTTACGCTCAGTAATAGCAATTCTAAATTGTTGTCATTGCCTGTGTAAAATCAAGTAAAATAACAGTATCAGCAATACCTGGATACAACACACCTGAAGATGAGACTTGGAGAAAGCCTTTTCCCTAGATTCTAATATTTTAATGTTTATTTTTTTTCCCTAGATTCTGTTTTTTTTTTTTTTTTTTTTTTAAGTTTCAAAGCACACTAAGCTTTGAAAGGACTGGTGAGCAAAGCTGAGAGCAAGTCTCTATATAAATATGTAATCGGATATCTGAGATATGGAAAAGTTGAGAAATTAGAAATATATTCATTATAAAGACTACAAAAAGCCAACATACTTATGATTTTGTGCAAGCAGCTTTGGTCTAAAGAGGTCTAAACTTACTAGCCAAAGACTAGTCAAGAGATAAAACACAACTTTGGCAAAATCAAAATATATTTAAAACTTTTTCTGCTTTTATCAAGGGAAGAGGGCTGGAAAGACTGAAATTTGTCACAACTTTTCATAGGAGTAGGAAGAAAAACAATTTCATTATTTTGAAGTCAGTTCAAAAGATCTTTTTAAGCCAAAATATGCAAGAAAAAACGTTTTCTCTACACTAAAGTAGATAAAGGCAGACACCAAACCTGAGAGCTGAAGCTGCTTTGCTCCACCATACATCTAACAAATATCCACATGTGTGAGTCTATGCATGTCTATATCCATATATGTATACACATCATGTCTATACAAAATGCATTTTAAATGAAAGTAGAATTATTACCTAGTGAAAAAAACAAGTTTTTGTTTGATACTGCATAAAATTTCAATGCTCATATTTAGAGGTTCAGAAGCAATATCAAGTTTATCAACCATAAAATGTTTAGTGTGTTTGACTTCATGAAGCCTGGACCTGCAAGGATGCAACTGTCCTTATCCTTGTACTGATCACTGCGTTAAACAGCCCTCAAAAAACTCTGCCCTCCAGCACAATGGGATGTGTGCCTAGCACGTGGGGCATGGGGATACTCTCTGCTGAACAACAATTGCTACTTTTTGATTCATGTTCATTTTCCTTTCATCCAGTATGGCTGAAGCTCATTTTGCACTAAGCCAATTTGCAGAACTGAATATTGTCAATCACTTTTTCTTATTTGCTCAGGGAATGGTGAGCACAACACTTTCAGACAAATGATCTGAATCAAATTATACTTGAATCTGCCTTTCCTCAGAGGAAAATGTGTTTTCTCCACCCACCTTCAGCTTAACCGCTGACCCCCGTGCCAACAGGCTTAACATGCTGGAGCTTTCAGAGTCTTTGTTACGGATAACATTAGGTGCAGTTCTGGAAATATTGAGACAGGCAGTTGTTTTATCTAATCAACATTACACAGTACATGTTGCCTTGTGCACATGTGCATTGCTATAAATTGGACAATGCCTTCATGTCACCGGGTAACTCGATGCTTTTCCTGGTTTTTACATCGTTGGAAGAGTACTGTAAAATGACATGACTTCATACAGCAGTTGTTTACATGTTGGTTTTGCCAGCAAATGCTTAGTCAGGTAGCCACAGCTACATCAGCATTTCTTAATCCATTCCCAGGTCGTCGTCTTCTGACTGCCCAGAGAGGTTGTGGAGTCTCCTTCTCTGGAGATCTTCCAAACCCGCTTGGACGCAGTCCTGTGCCACGTGCTCTAGGTGACCCTGCGTGTGCAGGGGGGTTGGACTAGATGACCTCTAGAGGTCCCTTCCAACCTTCAGCATTCTATGATTCTATGACTGTACACCAAAAAGACAAGCAGACCATCAAGCCAGAAAGGCCTCATCACTCAGACAGACGGGACTTTCTCTAGAAAGAAAAATGGGTGGCTGCAACCAAATCCCAGACCTAAAAGATTCATAGGTCACTGTATGAAATAACTGCCTTCACTCCATGATCTATGTGCCTAACAAACATCTGCCAAGCAAGCATCATGGACAAGACACCCTTTGGAATTGCTATAATCAACACAAATCAGCCACACCGACCAGGGTCTCAGAAGCACCAGTGCTTCAGAGCTGATGCAGTCTTAAAAACCACAGACTAATTGTTCATTTGTTGTGCCTGAGGATATAGAAATCCTGCAATCATTAGCACAGGAGGAATAAAATGAGTGAGGTGTGAAGAACGGATGCAGTCCCAGTCATTTGCAGTTCTGTTGGCTCCTACCACTTTTCCTGGGAGCAGGACTGAACAGACCAAACTTTGCCTTGCCAAGATAAGAGTTTTGGGTACATGATCCTGACAAAAACATTATAGTAATCTAAGAAATGAACTAAGAAATTATAGCAGCACTACTGCAACAGTCAATGCCATTAATGCAAACTGCTGACCATGCTGACTTCCAGAAAAAGCAAATGGCTGTACCCAAACTCAAGCACAAGCCCCTCTTCAGTGCACAAAACTGACCACACCTCATTCATAGACGAATTCTCCACACATAATATTAGCCTGCCTACCACATTAGACATGGTTTATAATCCGGACTCTGCTTAATTGAGAGTTTTACCCATGATTTCAGAAGGATTTTACCTACCACCCCTGCTTTTATGCAAACTCTCTGACCCCTGGTAAAGTGCATGAAGAGCCTAAAAGAAAGGGAAGAGCTGGGCTCTGAGCATGCTATCAAACTTCAAAACAACCTATTTCTAAAATTACAGCTACTGGAAATCTCCTTTTCAGAAGCCTACGGACATGCTAATTTTTCCTTACTGAATTATCAACCAATCCCTCCCACAGTCACAGTCAATTTGCTTCCACATTCAAGAATTTTCAACAGAGCTTAATTGCTTCAGCACAAGAGAAGCTGCATTACAAATACATGGAATTTGTGAGGATAAACTTTCTTTCCAGAACCTTATCAAATAGCAGAGGATTTCTGGTGCAAACAGTGGCTCTTCCAATTATGTCACTGGGGCAGATTCAGTACTTAAACCTCAGTATAACCGTAGAGCAGACCCATTTGTTTAGCTTTGCTTCATGAAACGGATCTAGATTTACTCCACCTGCCAGTAAGATTAGAAACTTGCCTTAGATGGCACCATTTCAGTAACGTCTTCACAATGAGGTAAAAACAGCTTTTGAGAGCATTCGCTCTCTAGAGTGTGTTAAATGATAGAGCCTGGTACTTTCCATCTTTTTCAACTAACACAGTAAAAACCATGTTGCACCTCATTACCTAATAAAGGCAATCAAACAAGTCACAAAACAGATTTTGATTTAAAATTGTATAAGGCCCATATAGAAATGCAGTTTCAGCTTTCATTTCAGAGAAGATATGAAGTACTTTGACCACAGCAGCCATTCCCCTCCGAGAAAGATTATTTTCCAACATGGGGATTACATAGAGAATATAGAAGCCTTAGTTAAGAAATGCTTACTGAATGTCACGCAATACTAATATTCAACTTATTTCTTCCTCCATGATGATTTCCAAGTTTTTCTTGATATTCATTTCCAATCTGTATTTAAATAGAAAAATCATCTTTTCTTTTAAGCATAAGTATAAATAATTTGTGTAAGCCTTTCCAAAGTTCTAATTATATAAATAGTCATTATTTCAAACTGCCTGTAATAATTAAAGTAGCATGTTCTACTTCAGGAAAATTCATTTTTCATGTTGGACGTTACCCATGGTTACAGAGACTGGAAGAACATTTCTGCTTTCTGCTACACATGCTTTTCATTTAGTATCTAAAAGTGATACTGCCATGTGATATGTAAGCAAAACAGCAGGCGGGTGGAAAAAGTACTTAGAAGGCTAACATTTAAATCTCTAGGGCCTGTTTATAACACAACAGATATAGTTTTCAATCAGTTTATCCCAAAGTCTACTTAAGAAGATTATTTTGCTCCCTCAGGTCCTCTGAGCTGCTGACATCCCTGAGACGAGCTCACTGCTCTGGGCACAAGCTCCCTCGCTAGGTGACCATGCATCCTCTTATTTCCCCCACGTTAAGAACCCCATCCTGTGCAAAACACCTTCACCTCCCTACACTGAGCATTCAAGGCAAAGTGGGGGATTTTGCAGTGATTGCCAAAGGCAAATCCCCTGCCAGGTTCTCTCGGTTATACCGCAGTAAGCGCACACAGTTCCCCCAGGACACAGGGGACACTCCGCTACGTGCTTGTCTTGTGGCAGGAGCAGTGCCACAGTCTCACCAGTCTTGTGCAGGACTGTGCTTCACGGACGGCCACAGCTGACCCTCAGTGAGCCGCCAAACACAAGAACCACGTTTATGCCACGTGGCAGACCAAGAACAAGGAAGCTTGGCTGAATTAGACCAAGTCCAAACACTTTAAAATCCATCCTTCATTTTGAGGCTTTGGACTGGGGGCATCTTCCTTTGTAAGATACTCTTACTGTGTGGTAAGAACAGTACAGCATGCAGACTGCTGCTCTATACATCAAGCATACCAAGATTAGCTTAGCTCTCCATTTATTCTTACAGTGACATGAAAAAGGCAAGACTGAAGAACTGTAATAGGCCAGGAGACCCAGGCTTAGCAAGACCCCCTCTCTCAGAATCCAGCATCTCTTCAACTGACGCTTCCAAGAGTCACATTCTCATGTCTGTAACTCAGAAAATTTTGTTGAAGTAACAGCTGAGGTCAAATCCAGTAACAGCTTTTTCCAAGACTTCTCACTGAATTGGGTTTTTTTTCCCCTCAATATTAGGCAACTACCAATAGCATATATTCATTCTTGTCTGTATCAAACTATATGGCATCTAGACAGATCTATGTACGTGATGTACTATTTTTGGTGGTAAAAGGAGATAAAGTAAAATATGAATGACTGTTGCATGCATTCCTGTTAACACATACACAATCCTGGGATAGATGTTATTGGAGGCTCATAAAAGACCATTCAAAAGATGTGGCCTAGAAAATATAAAATCCACAATACAAGCAATAAAACATGCACTGTGAACCCAAAATAAACACGGCAGCAAGCTTTGCAAATTGTGGGCAATTTGTAAAAAGCAATCTTCCGTTATTAAAAGTACTTACTATTCAGCATTGCTTAGGTTTCCAGTAAGTTGTTCTCTTGAGATGTACTTTTAAAAACCAACTCTTGTCTCAGAAAGAAATATAGTGTTTCCAACAAGTGTGTATCAGCAAAGTCATGGTGGTGGCAAAGTCTCTCTGACTGGCTGTAATCTGCTTACATGCTATTTTCAATTGGATTGTGTCTTCAGGACCTCCTCCTTTTGCAAGGAAGAAGGATGCCCTGCTGCATGCTAACTGGTGTTTTTTGGAGTATTATGGAGCAATAATGCACAGGAGCCACAGAAGCTTTCAAAAGGAAAGTCGAATGAGCAATCAAGGTTTTGAGTGGATTACCACAAGTCCACGCCCTCTCAAAGACAACTCAGAGCTTTTCTTATTGCCACAATGATTCTGTAAATATTGCATAAATAATGTTCCTTTCTATTATGCAGTCCAGCACACTGTCTCAGGCAACTGGTGCATTCAGCCTGAAGCAGCCATCTCCTTGAGACCAACATCATTAGGCTTGTCTTACCTGAAGTGCGCTCTCAGCAAAAAAAAAGAAGTCATCACACTGCCCCCAAAAGATTCAAAAATACCTACCTTAACACTGCTGTATCTAAGGCGATTTGATGTTAGAAAAGCAAGGTTAGTGATAAGACATAATAGTCTTTATTGTTCCAGATGTTACCATTGAAAAAAGGGAGACAAACACCAAAAACTCAATCATGTATTTCAGCTACGCTGGTAGCTCTGACAAAAGATCCCCTTGCACATCTCAGCTTAAGACACTGTGCTGCACCCTCAAAGCCATGCAAATCTTTTGGACAATCTATCACTCAGCAAGTAGAATAAGTCAACCATGGCCCTTCTCCTGCAAAATCTAGAAAAATCACAATCTGTCACAAAATAAATTTGAAGTGAGCTTTATCTATGTTAAAAAAAATCATAGTTGATATATGGTCATTCGTTTCACAAAGAGCTTACCTAGCTAAAAAAGAATTGCTGCAGTTAACAGGTTTTTTAAAAAAGGAAGCATCAGAAAGGCAGGAAGTATACACAGATCCCAATGTTTATGCACCTAAAAAAGAGCTGGAATTTCCTCATTGACAAGGTCAGAATAGTTTTTTTTTTTTTCATGTATTTTGCATCATTTTCTTAATAAAAATACCTTTAGAACAGCATCTCTGCTGGTCTTTATGTGGATCTAACAATGATATTTGAATGGGAACGAAGTTATAACCAAAGAAACAAACTATGCTCCATTTAAGCCCAAGCATTTGGTGGTGCTCCACTCAGCATATGTGATGGCAAGGCTGGCACTAGACTCTCTTCTCCAAGACTCAGAAAACACTGGCAAGTCATGGATTTTGAGAAATTTTGACTTCCCCCTTAAAGGCAGGAAGGATCTGCTAGACCGGTTCACTCCTACCAGTATCTTTTTTTGTTTGTTTGATTTTACTGAGAGTAAATAAATGGTGTGAAAACACAAGCTTTTGGCATTTCCTTAGGCATTTACTCTTTAAGACAATACAGCTCAGCCTTAATCTTTATACAATAACCCTCTAGAATTTACTGGGGCTGAAACCAATATGCCCCAAAAAGGATTTATTTTTACATAAATTAATCTATTAAATATATCAAAAATGGTAAACTTTTTAAATCCTAATAAGTCTTTATTCGAGTGTGGGAAGGTTCAGAGATTCTACATAAAGGGTATCAAATACAAAGGCTTTTCTTGCGTATGCTCAAATGGTGCAGCACTTATTTCACAGCATTATAAGCAAGTAATCTTCTCAGTTACCAGGGGTAGAGGGAGCCTGTGGGTTTGGCATGCAGCCGTACAGGATATGAACTGCAACGCAACAACAGGCAAGTAACAGCAGCATTCTCCTTGCAAAATCCTTTAGTTCCTGCAGCTAGACCTCGCAGCCCCAGACACTCCAACACTTTCATGCGTTTTGGAGTTAATAAGATACGTTGGGTTGGATGAGTTTGCAGACCAAAAGTGTCTCCACGTAGGCTCAGCTCCTGTCACAGCGATGCCATCCCCAGTCCCAAAGCGCAGTCACCGCAGTGCACGCGCTGCACGGCCGCTCACTGCAGGTACCCCAGCTCACAGCAAACTCTGCTTTTAAATGTGCGCGAAAGAAAACAACGACAAAATAAACTCCAAGGCTGTTAAGTAGACAACGCTGAAAATACTGCTCAAGACAGCAATTAAAATGCATTTTAACTAGCAAAAGAGCTTTAGGAGAGAGAGAGAGAGAGAAAAAAAAAAAAAAGACTGATCCATAATCAAACACTAAGGTACAGGACTGGAGAGTACAACTTGCCCCAAGCATGCACACCCTGTTCTACTCCCAGCTAAAGAAAATACAATCTGTTTACATGCAGAGGCAATGAACTCCGCACAAAGAGTTCAGACCTTGGGCATTCAACCCTACCATCACAAGGCCTCCAGATTCCCGCTAAAGTAGTAACAGGTTTAGATTAGAAAAGCAAAAGGTTGTTATCACTGAAGACCAGCTGCCAGAATATTCACGTTCACAACAGGAACAACATACAGCTCTTACCCATAAACGTTGTTCACTCACACAGACTGAGGAATGCAGAAGACTTTGCTGACTCTCCAGTACACAAGAAATATTACACAGTCCTATGTAAACTTCTTATTCTGAAGGAAATAAGACCTGCACTGTCCTGCACATTAAGTTACAGCATCATGGATGTTAGATGGTTGCATGGTGCTTGTCTGCACAGCTCGAATGTGCTTGGAAAGCACGTGAGGAGCATGGTGATACTCTTGACACTTCTGCTTTCCGACTCAGCCAGAAACACGGACTCCAAGGGAGACAACAGAAAGCACGCACAAGCATTTCAGTACCTTACGATTTTGTCTTACAACCTGTCACAAATCCAGAGCAGCTAAATGTGCATGTTAGCAATCACATCTATCCACTCTGATTTGCTTCCCCTCTTATCCCATGGGATAAACAGCTGACTAGCCAGTTTGCATCACAGGCATCATCACAAATACCCTGCTGAAATCAAACATGTTTCACCAAAACCCATTGGCAGAGGGCAGTAGGGAAAAGACAAGAGAAGTACAACAGGAGGACATTTTCTTTTAGGAGAGTCCTGGTTTTGTTCACTTTTTACGGGACACATTTAAGCACTTCCATGACTTACAAAATGCTATCGTTTCCTTTCTTCGAGTTTCCTTTATTTTCATAGAGTCAAAAATCCTATTGATTTTAACAAAATTAGGCATCAATAAGATAGGCATCCAGAATGGCACCACTTCAAATTTGGACACTCCTGATAATTGGCTGCCAGGAAATAAACTCTTCTCATGATATGCCCCTTTACTAAAATGCTGTACTTTGTTCAGAAAGCTTTAGCTTTTTTCAGTGTTATCAACATTCACTGGGAGTAAATGTGCTAATACATGCATCGATTTTTCTTTTTCCACAAAACACAAAAAGGAAAATATAAAGATCCCAGAGAGTTATAATGAGAGTGTTTCAACAAAGGGGGTTGTTTCTTTTCAAAAAGGGTGGAAGCGGAATCCTCAGCCTTCTAAATAATCTAGGTACAATGTATGCACTCAATTTTCACATTGTTTAGTTGGCTTTGACTCCAAGCCACCCCACGGCAAGATCCTTTTGTGTTTTTACCTTTCAGTAATAAAAGAAGCATCCATCAGCTGTCAGCAGAACTATCAGGAAGCTACTTTTAATCCCCACTCATGTACAGCAGGGTTTTTTTCGAACACCTGCCCTGACACTTTCAGAACTGCTGAGCAGAGGCATAAAACTTGGCGGGAGCGCAGACCAAGGCACGGAAATACCGGCAGTGGCAACGCCATAGGGTGTGTGTGTTCAAGGCTCCTTGACAAATTTGTTCAGGGATCACTGTGGTTTGCGGATGCAGCCTTTTTGCCATGCCACAGTGCTGCTCTCCTGATTTTTGGTAACAAGTGATAACTGGATATGCGGCCTCAGAAAAGGAAGCACATAAAGATTCTGCTTATGCAACAGGTGGGGGATCAGTTTCTGAGGTGGGAGAGCAACAAAACCAAAATCTTCTAAATGCTTTTACAAAATATAGACTTGCCAAAAAGCGTGTTTCTGTTGTTGCTGTTTTGTTTGTTTGTTTTTCTCAAGTAAGGAAGGCAAGAGAAAATGTTTGCATAGAGCCAAGGATAGGAAAGGCCTGGGTTTGACTGCCCAGTCAGCTTTTTAACCAGATCCCTTTCAGAAACGGAACACAATTTGATGTCTCTCCCCACCCCCATATTGCAGGCCATCTATAAAACACACTTCTGTGTTGACATTAATACCTTTCTGTGCCCTTTTCACTAGGTGGAGCAGGGGGTGGGGACAAGCTTTGGCACCACAAACTTAGAAGGCAAAGAGAAGTTGCTACTGCACATGTGGCTTCCCTATGTGTATCCCGGCGCAGTCGCCACAAGCATGCAAACAGAATCAATGAAGATCCTCTTTACATTACAGTACTTGTCAATTCTACCAACAGCAGCATATTTGGGGTCCCAGGTTCTAGCCCTACTCTGATCATCATTTTCTTCCTATTACAGACCCTAAATGCAGCCTTTCTGCCCAAGGATCCCATGTGCTGAAGCAGCAAGCTACAACTTACCTTTGGGAACCTGCCATGAATTTCAGAGGCACTTATGGGACCCCCACAGAAGCAAAAGTTGCCCATATAAGTACTTAGCTGAAAAGTCTCGGTCCTTCAAGATACTTCTGTTCATGATGGTCTTGGGTCATCTGGCAAAACTTTGTACAAGACAGCAAGAGACACAAGTCATCAACCATCCAAATCTACCTGACAATTTTTAAATAGATCTAACAGTAACCTGTTTTTAAAGAATGGATCACAACTTAAGACATGCATTTTTCAATATCTACAAAGCAGCAGCTTAATTTTATCTAGCCTGTTTACTGCATTCTGTCTGTTGAAGAAACAAGGCTGACATCTTGTCTTTCCAAAGGCTTTGCCTAGTTTGTACTTTATGCTTAAGTACAATACCTTGGACTATGGCTGTCTTGAACTTTCGAAATAGAGTTATTTGCTTAAAAGGAAAAGGGAAAGGGGGAAAGCATAAAAAATAGAAATAAAAAAACAGCTTGCACAATGGCTAAGTTTGAAACTGAATGTCTTCCTGAAGATATTACAGAAAGTTCCAAGTCATGAACTTAATCTCACAAACACCATTTTTCTACAGAAATTATTTTAACAGATATTCTTAGCTTACTCCAAATAAATGAAAGAGTAATATTCCAAGCATTCATTTCAAGTAAATTATAAGAGCAAATAGAGGGAACAGAAAAGGGATTTTTTTTTTCTCTCTGGCATTTTAGGATTATGAGAAAGACCCATTAAGACCATCTAGCTGATGTCTGACGAATACTCCAGCAGTATATTCTCCAGTGTTTTGTCCAGTCCCGTTTTATTTTCAAGGTGCTTGATGACTGGTAAGAACGTGCACAGTTTTTGTTCCTAGTCATACTGGAGCACCTTTCATACAATTTTGCCTAATTACAAAGAATGTGCACAACTTTGTTTTCTTGCTGAAGCATCATGTCAATTTTGTTAGATATTTTTCTTTCAATCTCCATGACCACCAGGTAGTAGACTTTGATACTTCTGTTCACACCTTCAGTTATGATAGATAATTGACATATCAGGAAGTCAACAGATACATTGAAGAAATTCCCTGACATCTTTTCTTACACTAAACTGAACAACTTTGGGTTCATTCATGCAAAGTGTTCCAAGGCTGAATTCCCAAATTCATTTTCTTACGTGTTGGAAATATTAGATGCATATTTAAGACTTTAGCCCTTAAGATGCTCATTTTAAGATATAGCTA
This sequence comes from Tinamus guttatus, assembly GCF_000705375.1. The sequence continues at coordinate 480,826 of NW_010585116.1, forward strand.
CCAATATGAAAGAACATGCATAATTCCTATGTTTGAAAAAAGCAATCAGCCACAGAAATTGTTTTTGACAGTTACTTATTGCCAACATTACAACAATAACTGAAGTGTATCATTACTCAGAAGAGATGAATTGATTAAAGGAGGAGTGACTGAACCATTAAAAACAGATGGCTATAACTCATTAGCTATTTTGGCACTAGACCTTCATGTGTTGCATGCTGTATCTTGCTTCCTCTATGTCATAATTTACATCCTCAATCTCAGTACCAGCATGGCAAGAGTCAAGAGATGCCATTATATGTTGCTTTACATCTTCTTTTACTTAGCTGGAAAGTACTATTCAATTTTGCAGGAAATGCTAATATTTTAAGTTGCTGCTGCTCTTGAGAGAGCTATCATGAGTAACACAGCAGTTTGTTCCCTGATTTAACATCTCTAAGTAGGATTAATTCTTGAAGCAGAGTCTCTTCATTCTAACACTGTACAAAGAAAACCAGGATGAGAGAACATCTTGTCTGCTCTTTGACCTCCCTGTCATACAGCTGGTGGCTAGTCCTAAGCACACGAAGAACATAGCCAGGCTCCACATCACTAATTTCTCATGCAGTGGGAAATGAGGTTGCATCAGCATGAACATCTGCTATCACTCAGCCATGAGATGATAAAACTTACATAAGAGAATATCTTATACTGTCAATAATTCTGTTTTTCTTTCACTGTTCAGGTACTGGCCACAGCTAAATAATTATGATGATATTTTTAAAAAGAGCAGG
>NW_010585116.1:481624-524364 GCF_000705375.1 Tinamus guttatus
CACTCACCTCCACAATAACCCTCCCTCCTCAAGCTTAAGTGCATTTTATTCACATTAAGAAGCAAAATAGAGGTCATCCACCCCTGGCTGCTGCTCCCACAGTTACGCCGAGGTTGGGCTCTCAGGAGTTGGAATGTGCATTTAGACGCTTACATCTTGCAAAGGAGTTTTTCAGCATTTCAGTATGTATTGCTCAATGCTTTCCTCCTGCATTAAGGAAAACGCCAGCAGAAGGACACAAGGTTCAGGCCTCAGTAAAGCCCAGTTTAAAAGCCATCAAATCTGTATTGAATCAAAGCATTTCAGAAATAGCATACAATCTTCCTTTGCAACAGCTATAGCACTGGTTCCATGATTTTGATCCTACAGGAACAGGATTTGTTGTAAAGAAGTTTTGCATCTAGACTTGTGCAATCACTTTCACCTTTTTTCTACTTTAAACATAAAACTTCAGTGAGAAGGGACACCATTGCAGCCTACCGCATTTACTAGCCTTGTCATTCAAATCAGGAGCACATTTTTGCAACAGATCTCCTGGCCGTCCCCATTTGCTCTGCTGTGGGTTTACACTGCAGGCCACTTCCAGAGCTTGCCTAAGACACCACTTAGTCCCCGGCTCCAGGTTAGGCACAGTACAGCACAGCTGTCACATCCACAGCAGGAGCTTTATCCCCTTCTGTCATGACTGCTACATGCTGAGACAGACATAGCCTCTATCTACAAGCTAAGGGGAGCAAGCTGTGATCCGCAGCATTTGCAAAGCTCCCTCACGCGCACAGTCACTGTAAGGTGTGTAACACGGCGCCCTCGTTCCGCGCCGGCAGGTCGGACGGCAGCCCCACGGCGTTCGGCACGACGCAGGAGCACCCTGGAGCACGCCGACGTCACCGCTCGCGGCGCAGGCCATGAGCAAAGGGAGGGCGCCTTCTGCCCAACTCTCAAAATATTTTCTAGGTATACTGTTTAAGAAGAAAATAGTTATTTTAAAAACAATTGAGTTTATATAGATCACTTCAGATGGACAACCAAAGTTGCTACGTAATCACATGAAGCAATGTTGCCTTTTTTTTTTTTTTTATAATCACATGAAGCAATGTTGCCCTTTTTTTTTTACCCCTCTGGAAGGAAATGTATTTCCTTGCTTTTATTTCTACAGTATCCCACTCTACTTCGGTAGGTTAGAATAACTTTGATGAAGACACAAACCAACTACATTCAAAATGAAACTGTTCATAAAGCAATCACCATGTGGATGCTACTGTCATTTTGCCTAGAAATAACTCCTATCGAGTTCCTGCAGTTAAGTCTTCATTTCTTGCATAACACAAGAAGCTTAATGACCTCCAGTGAACCCCTCACCATCTTTTTGCTTTCTGGAATCCCCCTAGTTGTGATGTGCACATTCAGGTAGTATATATAAACAGGCTTCCTGGCATCTTGTTGAAAGAGATCCTCCCACTGTGAAGCATTTCCTGAAAAAAACGAACAGTCACCGGAACAGGATACTCTGCTCCAAAGCTTATTCAATATGTGAGAGAACAGGGAAGGTCAGAATTAGCCAATTCCATCACTACATCATCTGGTACCATCCCTTTTCTTTGCCTCCAGTATTAATATTTTTAAGATACCTACAGCAACAGACAAAATGATAAATTGCTTTTGTTTCTATTTAGCTCCCCCTCAGCCAGTGATGCCAAGTGAGGAGCACCCCACATCTACACGCCACAGCATGCCAAGGCATGTCCCCTCTGTAACTGCATGCTGTTCCCCACTGTTCCCAACTGCTTTCGTTACTACAGATTCCAGTCTCTGGTTTCAGCTTCCATGATATGCTTTATTTTTTTTTTAACAGAACAGTAACTGTACATAGTAAGCAGTAGAAACAGCAGCCCCCTAACAACATGAAATAAATCTGAGAACTGAAATGGCTACAAAGAGGCAAAACCAAAAGCACCAGCATGGCTAGGCCTTTCCAGGTCTATGTGTTTCAGACAGAAGCGGTGAGAGATTTCCCCTCACATGGCTTATCTATCAGAAATTAGTCCAAACTTTTTGGAAAAAGATGTATCTTTCAACACAGAACTTCTATCAGGAGAGACTGAAAGATGCCTAGGTATTTCTACAGCAGGGAATACTTCTGCAGAAAAGCACCTATGAAACAGCCCAGTAGTCACAGCATGCTCCAGAGATGCTAAAGTAGTTCATGACCATGTTTCCCATTAGGAAAAAGCAACTCAAACCTGGCTTTCCCTCTATATACTCGCTTACTAAAAGAGTAGCAGATAATTACTCAGGGAATTACTGTTTTTTCTTTTGAGAGAGAGAGAGAGAGAGAGAGAGACAGGGAGAGAGAGAGAGAGAGAGAGAGAGAGAGAGGGAGAGAGAGAGAGAGAGCGACAGGGAGAGAGAGAGAGACAGGGAGAGAGAGAGAGACAGGGAGAGAGAGAGAGTCTCTACTCCACACCTGGCTCCCATCTTTTATCCTAATTTGAAGGTTTCACTGGTGACAGCAATGCAAAGGTTCCAGACCCAACCAGGCTCTTCACAAAGTGTGAAGAAGCAGGGGACATCAGCACCCAAGAGGGTCATCTCTCATCACAGCCCCATTCATCCTCTCCCCCCAGTATGAGGCAGCCTTGACCTACACAGTTCTCAAGGGGCAGGGAGTCTGCTGGTTGTGAAAACAGAAATTCCAGCCAAAATTTGCTGCCTCTGCCCATTTTCTCCATCTTCTGCTTAAAAATCCTTCCATAGAACATCAGTTCTGATGTCAGTTTAATACTTTGATCTTCTTTCAAAATAAAAAATGAATCAGGCTCCAAATCTGGACTGCAGAGAAGTCAAAATGCAAGGACTTGGAAAGTGGAGAAGAAAGGTACTGGGTTATCTCCAGAGGTCCCTTCCCATCTCAAAAATTCTGTAAAGTCACTGTTTACAGTTGGTGGAAAAGACGTGGTGAGTGGCAGAGCCCTGTGGTCTGAATTGGCGTGGCCATTCTTCTGTTAAATCCATTTTCAAAAAGCAGTGTCCTGATTACATGTACAATCACATTATTCTACTAAATCAATTCCAAGCAAACAAATGTTAACAGTCATGAGCAAAATAAAAATCTTGGAAGAATCTTGCCCTAAAATTAGAGATGTGTTGGAGCCATCATGAAATTCAGAAAGGTCTTTGTTATTGCATTAACTTGAGATTCTAATTCAAGAATCACAGTGATGCTTACCAGTATAAAGTAAATGAAACATATAATAAAAAATGTCCTAAAAGATACCAGTCAGTAAAGTAAAAATTTCCCATCTTTGCTTTCCACACTTTTTTTTTTCATGCTTTCCCTGAGGTTCCTTATCCTGCCATCTTCAGATTTCCAATAATCTTTGTTTTTCACTTGCCACTCCTTACAGAAAAACATAAGCACATGACCTTAGCCAACTCAGCCACTGGGCAGATCCCTGCATCATTAATACAGTTGCAAAGAAAACAGATGCCTTAACTCCAATATGAAATTTAATCAGAGCAAGTGGAATGACACTCCTACTACACAAATATGAAATCCAAAACAAGTAATTCCCTATTATCTGAATGCAGCCATATGCCAGGGAATTTTGAAGGATCATTTTGAACATGTGCATGGGCTAGATTAATATTTTGTTTACCAACATTCATAACTGATACATGAAATGAAGGGTGCACTGTCACAAATTGACTCACAGTAGAGTACATGCATGGGTTTACAAAAAGAGAGGGTTTCAGGCTGCCTTGTTCCTCCTGGTTCAAGAAGGACTTCAGAAAAAAAAAAGAATTAATTACTTCAGATCTGTAAATGTAACATTTTTGTTGTTTTTAAATGAGTCAATTAAAAGATTAAGTTTTCAGCTTGGGACAAGAGTTCAGTTCTTTTTTTCCAACCCAACCTCAACCAAGACCTGTTGTGGGAAATACATGCAATTCCAAGGAAAAAAGAAACAAACAAAAAACAATATTTCAAGATAACTGACTCATGGATCGATGACTGACCAATCAATATGCACTTGGTTCTGTGTGGCATTTGAAAAAGCATTTCAAAATTTCATTTTAACGCGTACTCCCCTGGTAATGACAAATGTGCTGTCACTGATAAGTGGCCTTACTAGAAGAGTTTGTGGTGAAAAGGCTTTGAAAGAAGGAAATGGAAAGGGTACGGCCTTTCATTACATTAGGTAAATCTATTTGACCACAGAGAGGCTGAGACTCTGCCACTGAGGTTACAAGCTAAACAGACCATCAACTTAATTAATGTATGACTTTGCAACCCAGGGCACATTTTAGCTGCACCCAGCGATCAACATAATTCCTTTACAAGGTTAACCCTCTGCCGCCAGAGCCGGATTTGGCGCCGGGGCCCGCGAGCCGCGCGGCACCGCTCGCGCCTCCTCACCACCTTGTGTGAGCGGGCGGCCACGCGCCGCCTCTGGCGCCGGCTGCAGCCGGCTGTGCCGCAGGGAGGGCGCGGGGTGCTCACAGAGCCCAGCAGACACCTCCGAGCCTCCCTCTCCTCCCTGGCACCAGGGGAGGAGGTAGCCAAGCCATGATGGACACAACCGCACTTCCCCTGGGCTTCCGGCAAAGCACAGTGTCAACAGGGGTAAATACATTATCCCCGTCTTCGTTTCTGCCTCCCAGTCCCATTCTCACATGGCAGCTCCTGTCTCTCACATAAACCCATACTTTGCATTCCCGGTTGCAGTGCTGTCACATGGCTCTTGAAGCCAGGCAGCGTGACTCGTGCAAACCCTTGGTCCTGAAACATTAAATAAGACGAAACCTCCTTGTTACCTCCTTGTCACCCTCCTCACACTGCAAGAGCAAGAGCCAGGGCTTGCAGGAGCTTGTGCCACCTCTTAGAAGCTTTTGAGCACCTCAACAGCTGATGAAGGATCTCTACATTTTGATTTGTGTAAAGCAAAAACACTCCCCAAGTTTTCCTGTTATCTCTGCTATGCTCCTGGCCCCCTTCTGCTAGAGCTGGTAGAGCTGCTCTGATTTTAAGACTGGAACACTGCTTTTAAAGTTGGAGTTTGTGCCACTTCTGTCAGCTAGAAAAGCATTTAAAACATGGTTGCCCTTCTCTACTTTTAAAAATTTCTATAAAGGCAAAGTTTGGTGACATTAAGCATCAGCACCGAATGGCCTCTGTACTGTGAGGTGGCAGAGCAGCACGTAGCAGGACCTAGGTCCACAACAGAGGGCTTGGCCAAAAGAGGCCCCCATTACCTGCTATTATCCATGGACTGGGAACACACTGCATGCGGTATCTCTATCCTGGGTCTAAGCATTTAGAGCCCAACCAAAATACTGCATCCACTAACTGCTGCGTGAAGCCTATAGCCCCACAAAGTCCACACCTCAGCTCTCCCACAGCAAATCCCCAGGTCTGAGCAGGTCTTTAGGCTTGCCCTACACAGCCTAAAGAAAAAAGGAAATCCAGACTAGTGCACAGGGTTTGCCTATGTTAGTTACATACACATTGTCTCTACAATACTGAACACAAACACAGAGATTATTTCCTGCCTGCCTTACTTCTGCAGGTAATTTAGAAACAAAGCTAAATGACCAAGCACACACTGCTCCTTGGCACTTCGTGTGCTTCCGTTGGCCACCATTGCCAGAGTGCCGGGAAGGTCAGTGCCTTCCCATCGACATGTCCCATGCCGAACATCACGACGGCTCAACCCGCCAAACGGAGCATTGGCAGGGAACTGGTCCCTGGCAAACACCACGCGGTCAAAATAAATGGGATTTTAATAGGCCTCAGTCTGAAGCGCTTATGGTAATGCCTAGTACTTCCGAGTCCTCGAGCAGTTAGGTCTGTTGTAGGTTGCTGTCTCTGCAAGCTCTATGGCAGCGTAGTTGAGAACAGACACGGAGCCAGGGGAACAGCTGCAGGTGTCAGATTTTGAGGAACTGCTAGCAGGATCTCGTCTCCTTCCCAGCACACCTGCACATGTGTCTGTGTCACTGAACCTGGCTCAGCCTGGAACAAAACAGAGTAAATGAGATCTAACTTGAGGCAAGACCTTCCTTACTTTCCTTTCAACACAACAAGATTGGGCCAGACAAAGCATCCCAAATTTACTCAGGTGGAGAGCTTTTTCAGAGAGGCTTGGACAAAGAGCAGATGCAGTGGCTTATGCTAATTATCATCTATTTATTTGGGGAGATAAACTCCTTATACATGGTATATTTGGTTTGGATTAACTTGGGCAGACACAAAATGACTGTCCACAGTTTGACCTTGACATGAGGAACTGGCCTTTGGCAGGGAGGGGGCATTGACAGATACGGCCTGAAGAAAAGGATCAGTCACAACCCAACTACCATGGAAGTTGCTCTGGGCAACAGGCTGGTGCCAGGAAACATTGCCTGGAAATGGCTACAGGCAGGGGAAAATCCACAAGCAGCAGCTGGAAAAACCAGGGAGGGAGCGAGGAGGCTGCTCTGTGGCAGAAGCACCTCCTGCGAATGTCATCTGGTCAGGAATGACCACGTTTGTGGGGAGCTGAACTCGAGGACAGGAAGGGGCAGACAATAGCGCAAAGCAGCCGCATTGTTCATCTAATGGGCTCTTTGCTTTCCCCTTGGCTTGCCCATCTGATGGTTATGTAACCCATCAACTGAGCTAATTTTCAACCTGTCCAGGATATTCTCAATTATGTATTCTTTATAGAATGTCATGGCTTATTTTGAAAAGGGCCAGAATATTTCCTGTGATTAATGTCTGGATTAGTCGTTGTTTTACATGGTATATAGACTTGGGTAACAAATCTTAATCCCGACTGAAAGGGCAGTTCAGCGTGAGCAAGCTCTGAAATTAAGTATCTGAACAAAGGGATTATATATTCTTCCCCTTCTTTACAAATCTGCAGAGGAAAAAAACAGCAATGGCAGATGAAGCGGGGCATGAAACACATTGTTTTCTGCTCTGGGAAGGTCTGCTGAAAAACTGAGCGCGTTTCAAAACGACAAAACAATTTTTCCTGGCAAGTTTGGTATCAGGCTTTGTTTTGCTGAACCTGATTATGTACTTTGGCTGTGCAGAGCAGGCATATGTTCCAAACCCGCTCCGTCCCTGCGCAAAGCGAGGCTCCTTATTTGTCCAAGGGCTTCGGAAATCATTTTTTCATGCTGACTTTGAGTGACCGGTTCGCGCACACTGCAAAGGTATTCCAGGGACAACAGGCCTCTGCAGCAGCTGAAGGTCCAATTCATGTTTTGTTTTGTTTCTTTAAACACCCTCGATCAAGCTGCTTTAATAAATCCCTTCTGTGCATTTTTAACCTGCCAGCTGCATTACAGAAGTTCCAAGGGAAGAAATGTCAGTCCAGGTCTGCATATGGATAAACAAATGTCACAAGCATGGACAAAAGGAGGAGGAAAAAGTCTGAATTTAAAATATAGTCCTCATTTAGATGTGTTAGTGCAGCCTGAAAGTCATCATATGCACAGAACTCCAGATTAACAAGGGCAAAGATGTCCAGATCCATGCAACCTCTCCCATATCCTCTGGCAAGACCTTCAGCATCCTGCTTAAGTCACTTTCTAGTGCTCTGCTGAGTTCAGTTTCCAATTCCTGAATGAGAATTCTATCATTGCCTTCAGACAGAAGGCCAGAAAGCATGCATAGGTCTCACTAAGCACAACCTTGCCTCATATTTAGCAAGTTTTCATATCAGATATTCATATTCAGGGCATGTAAAAATGCAAAACTAAAAAGAACTAAAACCCTGTCAAATACTATTTTACCTTTTGAAAATACTCCCTTCATTTCACACATGCTAAATACTGTCACCAGCATTTATGTTTCCCATGAAAGAAATATTTACCAGGCTTCCTTTTCCGCTCTTTTTGAGGGTGCAACCTGTGACAGCAGGGAAAGCACTAGCATTTTATATGAAAGTAATGCATCTAAATGCAAGGATTTGACAAAATGACACCTAACAGCCACCAAAATTGTCACCTGCTTTGACTAAAGGCAAAGGAAACAAGTCTCTCAAGCAAACAACGCCATACAGAGAAACCAGGTCTCCCCAGAACGAAGGGCTGGGGCACTGTGGAGCCAGCCCGCACAGCTGTCCTCCCTGGTCACGCTGAACATCTTCCTCAGCTAAGGAAAACCAGACTTGGTGCACTAACAGAGGCTCCAGACTCACAGCTGAGCCCCAGAGCCCTGCCTGGCAGTTTCACCGTCACCACAGCATCATCAGTGGCTCACACGAGACATCCCCCAGCAGCACATCCCAGCGCTCTTAGCTGTGCCCAGGGTGCAAACACTTGGGCCAGGGGTAAGAGGACTTAGCTAATATAGGAGATTAATTTCTCTGCTTCGAATCACTGTTTCCTGCAAATGAAAACACAAATTCCACCTATACCTCAGACAAAAACTGTAATCAATGTGAGTGTTGACAGATTGGCTTTATAAAGAATAACACAGCTTTCTTCATTCGATGGGAATGACAGATACGGAGTTTCTGATGGTCTTTCACCCTCATGAAGCACGGAAGGGACACAGCCCAAGTAAAGCTGTTTCCTTTGCTTTTGGGCACCTTAGGATCCACTTCTGCAAGAAAGGATTCAGTCATCCAGCTCCACTGACTTCTCCTGTTATTAAAGTATTGTTAAAAATACTTTTAAGGGTCCTGACAAGGCTCAGTATCTGAAACTCCTAAAAAATAAGAGAAGAGGGAGGCAGATGTCTGCCATGCAGAAAGACAAACAGCAAAACTTCATTCATTAACGTGTGGGCCCAGGATGGTGCAGAAGAAGGTCTTGCCATACACAGCCCCAAGAACCTGGGCCCCATCAAGCCATTGCAAAGTGACCACTAGGCATTTAAAGGAAAAATTATAATGTTTACATGAGTCTTCCGAGAGAGAAAAATTTGCTTAGCCAGCTTTCATGAGAACCACTCACAGAGCTGATCCCATTTACATTCTTCTCTCACTTTCAGAGCCATGTAAGACAGAGGCAAGAGATCAAAATAAGGTGTCTAAAATAACAGTCTTCAGCAGCAGTGCCTACACATGTCTTTGCAGTAGATTACATATTTGATTAATATTTTCCAGGCCTCCCCCATTACCCCTTGTACCTTCTGCCTCCAGGTACTGAGCTGAGGGAACAGGCTAGTCATACTGACAAACTGTTTCTTACATGTGACAGGTTTCTGCTGCTCTTGCATGAACTCACTCCAGGATCTTTTTGTAATGCAATCAGGCTGAAATAAACTCTTCCCCTCTGAAATAATGGACTGTGTCTCTGCAGGCTGAGGAAGGAGAGACCTGGAAGAGACAACCTGCTGTTGCGATCGTGGCATTCCCACCCAGGGCAACCTCTGGGGACGTGACGAAGCTTTGCCCTGCTCCTGGTTTGCAACGTCAGGGTGGTCGGCCACAGCAGAGGCTCAGCTTTTCTGCTGGCCATGCGAAGTCCGTCCCTGGGTTGGGCTTTCTCTTGAGAAACCACCAGGCCGAGCCCACGCTGACCATTTCTGAAGGGAGGCCATCACAGGCAGGAGGACTAGTAGACCCTCTGCAGCCCATCAGAGCTGGTAAGTCTGCACTCAGTACAAAGCAACAGTCTCCTCCTGCCTTGACATTCTGCAAGCAACTATGGCCCAAAGCTCGGTGGTGACAGAGACGGGATCTACCTATGGCCCAGTAACCATCCAACAGGCAAGCCGGTAGGCCAGGTCTGGAATCAGTCCAAGCCAAGCAGTGAGGACCATCAGGGCACAGGCTGGGCACATGTGCACCTATGACACAGCTCAGACTCCTGCCTCACAGCTCCTGACTATCATCTCTCTGAGCATCAAGAAACCCTTGAAGTCTACCAGAAAAAGCTAGAACCTCTGAAATTGCTTCCAGAATTCTTAAACCAGAATACAGGTCAGTCAGATGAGCCCAGGTGACAAAAAGTGGATGTACAGATATACATATGCTGTTTCAGTTCTTATTGACATGCCTTTGCTATGTCCAGGTATTCCAGAACTTTTCCACTGGCATAATCTGCTACAGCCCTCACTACCTGGCTGCTCTGATCAGAGAGGAGACTCAACAGCTCTTTACTCTGCCAGTGAGTTTCACCACTTTCCTCCTTTCATTGCTTCCATCCACATCACAAGAAAAGTTTCCAGGTCAACATCTGGGCCTATTCTGCACACAACACTACACTGACTCTGAAACGGAGACAGCACTCGTCAGAGCAGTGTTTTTACTTTTTTTGCTAATTCTTCCCCCACTCCCAATCTCTAACTCTTGGTTTTATTGCTGCTATGGAGTTGCCATACACAGTAGGTGACAGCATCCATTCCTTCCTTCGGTTGACGTGTGACAGGCACTCCTGATCCCTGCTGTCCCCACATCACCCACCTGAACTCTCCAGACAATCTGAAGGCATCAGCACCTCAAGCCTGCCTGTGCATAAGAACACAGAAGAGGCTACCTGCAAATTCCCCCGAAGTTGCCATGGGGGTTGCCAGCTGAAACTGAAAGAGCCTCCAGTGCCCAGGCACCAGTCTGCAACAGGAGGTCTTCAACAGCAGCCTGCCACCTGACTCAAGGTCCCTGACCAGAAGTACCCTGTGCAGATGGATAAAGTTTACTAGGTCTACAAAATAAACATTTTTTTAATAATTCAGAACTGTCATGTTGTATACATTCTTAACCCATGAATTGTTTCAGCTATTTTTAGAGGACCCATTTCTATCCATAGTAGTTTGCAAGCTTTTACAGCAGACAAAATGCCTTTCCATGTCCATCTCCAGTTCCGACAGGATTTTTGCAGCACAAACACGGAAACCCTAGAGGCTGAGATTTAGTGTTCTTGAAGAAGGTGAAGAGAAGAGGAAAACCAGAGGGTTATTTCAACAGTGTGATTGTGATTACTCAAGGTTATCACACAGTATGTCTTCCCTAGCTGGCTAAAACAATCCCATTGGGATCAGGAGTGTTGACAGGAATCATGTTAATTGGTCTTCTTAGATGGAGTAGCTACATTTGTGCATTAAAGATCCTGTCCAGTGGGTTTCCTAGCAGCTTGAGCATCCTACAGGCTGTGCATCTCGAGAGAGGGACACAAAAGTGCTATGAGGACAGAGACAAGGGCCTGGTTCTAAATGACTGACACCTGCTCCTACTGTTTCTTTTACTTTGCCCTGAATGCAAAGTACGAAAGGACTTTTTGCCAGAAGATGGCATTTGTCAAGACTGTATATACAAACACGGAACCTTTCAACAAGGTGTCCTATAAATTCAAGTATAGGCATTTACATCCTGCTCTCTAACGTTCTTGTTCTGTTGCTGGCAAGACCAGGCTTCCTTTTCATTCTGATGAGCCTCCTGTTTTTCCTGGAGCGTTATTACCAACTGAAGATGTTATTGCATACCTCATTGGTAGCTGCATTCCTGTTTTGAGAATTGCTTCCTAGAAAGCAACTAAGGTCTAAGCCAACGTGCACTGAAAAGTGCTGCTGTAAAGAACAGGAGTAAAACACAGCCTGCCTGAATGCACCTTGTCCCACTGCAAGGAGACGTTCACCAGGTCTCCTAGATCAGGACTAAAATCCTCCATTTGAGCAAGTGCACACACAAGAAACCCATCAGACCAAGTGCAGGCTATTAATGCCAAGGAAGACAACAGCATTGCACAACCTAACCATAATTTTCCATTTTCTATTGCTGTGGCACCTACGCACAACACTCCCTTGTCAATTAAACTCCATTCTGCTCTCTCGCAAATACATGCTTGCTTCTAAGTTTGTTTCTAAGCAGCTCCAGGAACTAAGCTTTCTTGCCTGCTCCTCCTCAGAAAGGCGCCTTTAATTCCGACCTTCCGCATCTCTCCAAGTTAAGCCACCACCACCAGCTGCACGCCAGGGGGAAGCGCCACGAGCCGCCCTCGGCCCAGGTAGGACAGACACCGAGTGCTCGGCCCAAATTCCTCCCTCGCCGCACCCAAGGTCACTTTAATGAAAATTCCAAGGCCCGTGCCAAGGGGATAGAGTTGCTCTTAATCCTTCAGCAGCACGTCATTTGATCCCAGGCCCACTGGGGTTGTTATTATATGTCCACAGAGCACAGAAGAGCAAAGAGGAGGAGCAAAAGGGCAACCACCACAGGAGACCCGCTTCCCTGGCCCAACCTCACATCCAGGTTTCTTTTTTTGCCAGGACACATCCACTTCCCATGAGTTTGCACGGTATAGTGCCATGTTTTAGAGGCACCTCCTGTCATGCTGTAGAAGCTGCATGCGTTTTTAATGAAATTAATAAGCAAGTTTTATTTTAAAAGCAGATTGCTTCTGCTGGTTTGCATTTTGAAAGGAACTGCATGTCTGTGTGGTCCACGCCTTGCAGTCCTATACTGATGCCTTACATCTGTGCTCAAGCAATGCTTTCACATTGCAAAAAACTACACAACAATAAAATCAAAGCAAAATAGCATTTTTTGGCAGGACACAGATGGGGAAAAACAGCTACAAGTCCAGTACAATTCCTTTTTTTTTCTTCTGGAAATAGTCCCATACTGATGCATTAGTATGTGTTTTATATAGAAAGTTTTGGGGGAATACATTAAAGGTTTAATTCTTCTTCTCTAGTTCAGCTTCCTCCCTGTGACCTGAGCAATGATCCCTTTTCCCTGCCATGCTGCGATCCGGCACCTCAGATCACCCCATACCTCACACAACTCTGCCTGCCCTTTTACATTAGCACTACCTGCTTCCCCGGCACAGAAATTTCAGACACTTCCACCTCCCACCAAGACACACATACATAAATTTACAAATTTTCTCCTCTGTGTAAGTATTTGCAGTACTGGGCTCCCAAGCCATTCCCTACTCTCTCATTTCTCCCCAAAAGCTGAAAATTTCCAGCGCATTTCCTCCAGCGAAGTAGGAGGCTGAATCTCTTCCTATAGAAACAGCACGAAAATAGTAGGCTTATGCAAATTTCCTATAAAAACTGCTTCTCTAAGATTTTGTAAAAGGAATTACCCCATTCTTCTCTGTCACCTATCACTAGCAGACCTCAAAGTCAGGCAGAAAAGGGATCCAAGAAGAACCAGGGAGAAAGGGAAGTTCTGGCTGAGGTCCCGGGCCCCGAGGGCAGCGAGGGCCGAGCCCCGGCGCGCTGCATCTCCCGCCCACGCTACGGCAGCCACGTCTCAGCGAGCAGCTGGCACCCCAAACACTCCTCAGTCCCACGCAAAGATGAGGTTTGGGCACCTCTCCTGCGACAGGATGAGCCCTGTCCCAGGGCAGCTGCCTCACTCATGTTAACACGGCGGGAGGGATAAGGAACAAGTTTCAGTGCTCTTCCCAAATCCCCCTCCGTGTTTCCCCAAACCTGCAGGCGCTTCATTTTCCCAACCGCGCTCAGCTACCGGTGCTTGGGCTTCACGGGGTCCTGCTCAAGCAGCGTCACCTACAAGAGGTGCCGCAAAAACAGCTGCTCACAGCACCCTGGCCGTGCCCTGGAGAACAGCTCGTTCCAGTCAGAGCTTCAGCTATTGCCACTGCTCTTCCCTGAGCTAATGCCACAGTCTGGCCATTACCATGGCACAACTATGCCGCAGCTCCTGGCACCGCAAGCTCCCAGCGCTTGTTAAGATGCGGGGCAGCACAGAAGCATCTCAGCTGTGTTGAATTTTATTCCTTATTCCACAGCCAATTCAACATATACACCTGCCCAGACGAGCAGAAAACTTGTGGCCCCTTTAAAGGAAGGCACAAGTGATCATTGCATCCCATGAAAGGGACTACAACATCATTGCCAAGGTCTGGAGGAATCGGGAGATGGCTTTTCCTTGATTTTTACAAAAACACTTCAGAGAACTCTGGAAAAAAGTAAAATGAGATTGCTTCACAGCATAATTACAGTATTTTCCCCATTACAAATGTTCACTACTGCTCAAAAACCCACCCTGAAAGTAGACACATAAAAGAAGCAAGATTCCAAAGGAGAGAGAGAAAAAAAAAAAGCATATTTTTAACAGAAATTTGAAGCCCAGCTATTTCCATTCCTTCTATCCACGTATGGGGCACACCACACTATCTCCTGCTTTTTAATGTGGTTTCATGCACTGCACTAGCTCTTCCAAGCAATCATTAGCCTGTAAATCATTCTTGCTTTATACAACATAATTCACCACTAGCTATAGAGAAACAACACACAGGGCCAAATCCGCTGACGAACCAAGCTCGAGCCAGGGATGATGTAAACATGTGCTCCGCCAACCCACCTTCTTGCAGCCCAACCTGCCGCACGCTTCTGTTATTCTAGGCCTGGGCCTGATCAGGGACAGCTCCATGTGCCAAGCCATTAGGTAACTGCAATCACATCACACACCCCTACCTTAAAGAACAAAATCACACCATTGAAAACAAGGATCAGATTTTAGATTTAGAAAAAAAATCCAAAGCAAATTAATTGACAGAAAAGGAAGGGAGGACATCACTGGGGGTGATAGGTCAGGAGGGTTTTTTGCATGTTATTTTACTATTTTTTTTTTTGGTGGTGCAGTCTGTGTTATCTTGCAGCCGCTGTGCAGCCTGAGAGGAGGCTGATTGATGGATCACAGCTCCGCTTGTCAATGAGCAGCGCTGTAAAGGTTATCCCCAGCATATCCCCAGCGGGGGAACCGTGCAGACAGACTTGACTGATGGATTGAGTAGAGCAGAGTCCCACACTCGTCTGAATTGTAAAGGTTAATGCCACACTGCGCAGGGGTCCTCCTGATTGATAGGATGTGTGACTGGCTGGAGCCCGGTCCCACCAGGATCACAGTTCTGGGCTTTATGGCACGCTGAATTCCTCAATCTTGACACAAAACTGAGCTCCATTTCACAGGGCTCTCTTACATGCTAATCAAGAAGGTTAATTCATGACAGGTGAGGATTGCTGGGGCTTTCTCTTTAAGAAAAATGAAGAAATGATTTAATGCACCACTAGTCTTGTAGATGGCTACACAGTTTTGGGGACAGCATCCTAGCAAGATATCTGCAAAGCCACTGAATTGCTCACAAAAGTGCACTAGAAATCATCCAAGGCAATGTCACACACACAATCCCCTCCTCAGATCCAACATCTTTTCACTTTGGGAAGTGGCTCCTTCCCTTGGACAGAGTCCTTGAACCTTCTAACTGCATTGACACCGTCTCAGGCTAAAACCTTGTGGTGCTGTTCACACTGTAGAATTAGGGCAGCTGATACTGCCAGCTTCAGCTTGCTGCCCTACTGCCTGTGTACCTTAATTTGTATCTTAATGGGACCTAAGATACTGAAAGTATCTTTCAGACTGAGTCAGATACACAGACATCTTTCTAGCATCCAGTCAAGGAACAACTAGACCCTCCTTTCCTTTTAGCAATTTTCAAACACTTACAGGTGTGATTTTAGTTAGAAGCGACTCAACAGTACCTTCGCTCAGTCCGAGGGCAGGCGAATGAAGCCGTGACAATGCCTGCCACCCGCTAACCAAGAGCCAGGCAGTAGCTGGAGAGCGCGCAGGCCGCGGGTCCGAGCGAGCAGCCAGATCCACCAGCGACACAGCGGCCCTCCGGCTGGGGCAGGACACACAGCCAGGATCCATGGGGTGCGGGAGGAGAGCTCCTCACAGGGCAGTGTTTAGAGGGAGGCTGATGCATGCAGCAAGGTGGCCAGGTGTGGCCAAAGCACCCCTCGTCAGCTTTCTGAAGCCCTGGTTTACTGCCATTATAGAAGTCCTGCTAGGCCACTGCCAGCTCATGCTGGAGAGAATGTCTCAGCCTAACCACCCCTGAAATGTTTCCCATGCTTTTGCACAGATCACTTAAATTGAGCAGAAGCAGATCCCTTTGCCACGTGCAGGGGTTTTCTGGGATGGGGGAATTCCTCCCTGGACAGCAGGCAGATTGCTGCCTGGCTGGTTGCTGTTCTAGGGGCTTAGCTGCTTTACAGAGACACTTCAGTTATGAAGGGATTTGTGGATTCATCGCAGATATTTTTGTTTCTAACTTAGCAATACATAATATTGCTACTCTTCAATCTAAAACACCAGGAGCAGAGGCCGGGCATCCGCGGCACACACGGCTGCTCACAGGAAGCCGGGGCCGGTGCCCCCTTCGGAAGGGAGCAGCGTCGGAGCCAGCGCGGAGCGGCACGTCCCGGGAAGGCCGCGAGGCTAGCGAGCAGCCAGGGCCTGCCCGGCCGGGCCAGGCCCTGAAAGGATAACACCTTTCATCAGAGGGATCAGGGCTTAAATATCTAGAAGCTAAACATTTCCTTATTCAGTTAAATGCAGCAGTTTTTGTTTAGTTAAGCTCCCTCCTCAGCAGCCTTATAGAAGTGACTGCCACCTCATAAACTCCAGCTGCTGCCCAAGCCCACAGGTCCCCCAGTTCTTAGCATCCCCATAGCAAAAGGCCTTCTCTCCCTCCTCAAAGCCCAAAACAACTTTATAACCTCCTGGTCTTGCAACACAAACTGACCTAGTCCGAATAAACAGCATAACTCATTCAAGCAGAGCCAGCAGGGAGCTGTGCTCAATGGGTGCTATTATGGGCTTTCAATAGACTATACGTCTCTGGGCTCAAAATACAAGGTCAGTAAACTAATAATACCCTACAACTCCGTGTCCTTCATCATTTAAATGATTCAGCATAGGAGACATTCATTTTCTGTTGTCTGCAGCAGAGATAGGAGCTTACGGCCCAGCATAATGCCAGTGGAAGAGCTCATATCAGGATCAACAAATTGAGATATTCAGCTGAATCTGTTATAGTTACATGCTACTACACCATTAGAAACTGAAATGCAGCTTAGACGACATATGACATATTGAGAAAAAAGGTGATTTGTCTATTTCTACTTTTTCCCCCATTTAAAAAAAAAAAAAAAAAAAAAATCAACAGGCAGGAGCTGTCCAGGGGAAAAATGAATCAGAGAATTAATGTATTTGATATTAGCATGGACAGATGCACATACTTCAAGCTTCAATGTTCGGAAAATAATATTTTCAAGTTGTCATCCTCAGAAAGTTATAAGTACTGCCACTAAAAATCATGATTTGTGTTCCCTTACCGAAGTGGTTTACATGCATGCATGTTTTGAAACTCATGTGACTCAAAACTGAAAATGATATACTCCAGTGTTTGAACATTTATCACAGTAACAAAAGCTTGACTTTTACTATACAAAACTATTTGGGAATCAGGTAGATCATTATGACCAAAAAGTACCACAGCAGCTTTATTATAATTTTGAAGTCTCCCTACTGTTCCAGCATGTGTCACCCCTGAGCATTCTTGCACACGGAAGAAGCTGTTGGGAGGTCATATCTGATTTCTGCTAAAAACACTGTATACTCACAAAGGAAACATGACAGAGTATCAAACTGATATATGACATCTTCATCATGAGTCAGATATAGTTTTTACCTCCATGCTCGTCTTCCTTTCTTCCCACTGTTAAGAAAAAAATCTGCTCCATTTGTGTATGGAAATATGAAACAGCTAGTTCCACCCTTGACTCATACCTCTTTCATAGCTTTCCACATGACCTGCCTGACAGTGCACACAAGCAAACTAACTGCAAAGACTCACTTGGCCAGAGTAGTTTGGTCAACAACAAACTGTGCATCTGTCCCTTGCTTTCAAGATAGAGCTCTTGCCTCCCACACAATAATACTCTCTCATCAAGCTTCATTTTTGGAGCTCTCCTTGACTGGGAGACCTCGTAGGATGTTTCTCTTACAACTAGGTTCCCTGGCACAAGCAAGGTTTTTTTTTTTTTTTTTTCCTTTCAAAAAGGTCCTTTCATTTTTTTTCCTTTCAAAAAGCATCTTTTTGAATCCTCCTCATTCTCAGTCTAATGTCTGAAAAGGACAGGTTAGCTAAATAGAAACACCACTGGGGAAGGGAGAAGGGGAGGGAAGAAAGCAACTTCTTGGGACAAAGAAGCCATCTTGGCACAATCATTGTTTTAGCAAGCAAGTGTTACTCACGGGTATGGTGCTGGGAGAGGTCACTTTTATAAAGTTATTACAATATATTAGCCAATACTGGATTAAAACATTTGCTTTGAATGTTTTGCCATAACCTTGATACCACAGAAAGTTTGGATTGGACAATTTTTCAGATTGGAGATTTCCTGAACAACACCCAACACGAAAATGATTCTCCTAGAGCACTTGCTAAAAAGTTTTGAAGAAGAAATGTGTGAGAATTGTAACTCAGACAGCTTACATTATGAATAATAATCTATCATGACCTATTTATTCACCAAACATTGCTTTAATTCCATACTTGAAAGAACATCAATTATAACAGTAACAGATGGAGAGAAAGACTGAAACAAATATTCTCAAACTAGAAAATGCCACATGACACCCAAGCAATTAAGCAAGGTGCTGAACTACCTTTGTGAGTAATCCCACCCACTGAATACCTTTACAGACAGACTCAATATTTGTGTAGGAAGTCTGGTTTGGGGGTTTTGTTTGTTTGTTTTTGTCCTCCCCCTGCCCCCCTCTCCCAAAAAAGAGGATTTAAAAAAGGGAGGATTGTTTTTAATCACAGGGGTTTGGGGTACTATTTCAGACTAGCCACTTTATTTTTTACTTTTTATATATGGTAAGGCAGAGAAAGTAGCCTTTATCTCTATCCTGAAGTTTACCAGAGAGAAAAAAAAAAAAAAAAGAAGTGCTTCGTTTTGTTCTTTTTCGACTTTTCTTATGCATAGCTAACACTTTATGGGCAGAACATAGAATAAAAGACTCCTTTAGGATAGTTCTTCACTGCATGTTTGGTATTAGCGCATGCCAATTTCTCCCACATGAACGTAAAAGACTTACTAGAATCAAACTTTCATCTGCTGTTTTCATTAAACATTTTCCTCAGATTAAATACAGACAAATCCAGCTGCTCTTATATTCAAAAGCCTCCAAATGCAAGGTGTAAATAGTCTGTAGCACAGACTTAGACAAAAACTTCTCTTTCAGTACTTGAGATGATAAAGGTGGGAATAAATTCTCAGACACACACATATACACACACACAGTCTGCTGTAATTCAGCATTACAAATATCTTTCCCATTTTACAGTCTTGTTTATAACTGCTTTGGAAGTACAGGTTTGTACGCCTGTAGAATAGGATGAGTAAAGGCCGCATGAGCACCAAAGCAAGGTTTCTGCAAGAACATGTTACTGTGGTAAGACGGGTGTCATTTATACCAGGTTTGTGTTAGTCACCAGCATCTCACCTTTGTGTGGGCCGGCACGCTACCAGGACAATTGTGCGGATAATTCCTAGCACTCTTTAAAATCCAGGCCTGGAGACACTGATCTAATCGTGCCAGAAAGAGGGGCTGTGCAGACCACGCTTCTCACAAAGCCTTTGAAGATGAGGACACAGTTCTTGTGAGGCTCAGTCGCACAGAATGGATTCACTTAGGCACAAGGAAAGGTGCTCCTGTAGAGATATATGTGTTCATCTTGGAGAGATCCCAAACAGACAGACAGCAAGGGGATCCAAAATACAGAGACACACTTGCAAGTTGTTATCCTGGTTGGTTTGTCATGCTCAAGTTAACAGGGTGTTCCAGTTATAACATTCATGACTCCACTATCATTTACATCTTGTCCCTTAGTGGCTCATGCACACAGTGAAACCAAAAAACTATTTTCCCAGGAAAATACCTCCTAACTCAGCTCCTATATACTTAAGGCTGTGATTTGGCTGGAGAAAAGGTGGCAGCCCTATGCTGAAAACTACTGATGACATTTGCAAGAATTCAAGCAGTTAGTCTGCTAACAGGTCTGTTGCTGCAGTTTTGTCACACATCATGAAAGTCTGTCTGCACCTCACTTAGCAGCCATAGGATCAGGCTTGCTCCAATGTCTCTAGGAGACACACTGCTAATTCCTACTGGGGACCTAAGCTCTGCAAGGCTTAGCCTTTCTCTTCGCTTAGTGACTTCCATGAGGAGATGCTGCCTCTCTTGGTATTTCTATATCTGTTCAATGGCCCTAAGTGGTATGGAGATGGGTACACTTAGAGGACATTAAGTAGTCAATTTTGAGACTTGCCTCAGTGAAGTAAACACAAATCATGCTCGGCATTATTCTCAGTAAAACAGCATAAACAAGTGCCATCATTGCCAGATGGATCTGTTAATTAACAAGAGCTAACTTAACTAATAAGAGCTAACTTACCTAAGAGCTAGCTTATCCGCATCAGCCTTCGCTGACAAGCAGAGCATCCTCCACAAAGGGGTTAGCCCCCGGTGCGGGTCAGCTACTGGCAGAGAACTCGCCTGAGAGTAGACATACACAAAACTAGCATGAAAGATGACATGCAAAGTCCATCAGAGAAGCTGGCTAATATTTCTGCAAACAACATCCAAAGATGGATCTATCCATAAGTAAGAACCACTGCCTTTTTTTTTTTTTTTTTTTTGCATATGACAAGTCCTAATGACATTAGTTATGAAACCCAAAAGGAGTCTCATGTGCTGTCTTTCCTGACAAAATAGTCTATTTTTCATACCCACTCTGAACTGAAAGCACACCATAACTTGCAAAACAAAACTTGTTCTTTCAAGGCGAATATTTCCTCTGTCTGTGGTTTGTTCATCCCTAAAACAGCGCTGGTCTCTTACGCTCACACCAGGACTGCAAGAGTCTGTTCTCATCCAGGTCCCTGATGAAGGGGCATTTTGTTTAACCATGTTTTGCAGTTAGGCCACATTTTCCAAGGGGCTGCAAACGTTGAAGTCAGCAACAGTGGACAGCAGTGAAGCAAGTGCAAGCAAGTTGACATGTATGAAGTGAGATACTGCCACATCATTTTATTTGCATTAGTTTATCTTCTATATAGTAACTGAATTTTCTGTGTTCCAGTAGTTTTTCCAGAAGTCTTCTCCCCCTCAGAAAGTCTTGAATTTTCATGAATCATTGTCCATGAGGAAAATAAAATTGGCCTCAGTACCATACAACAGCAAGTGTCATGTCAAGAACAAGAATCTTTAGCCAATCTTGTGACTTTAGCTGGCTGGTTTATTTATCCGTATCAAGTGCAACTGCTACTCTCAGAGATAAGATTATTGAAATTCCTGCAACACATGAACAGCATGCTGCAACTTGTTTTCTGGCACAGCTTATCACCATGTAATCCTCAGCAGCAGTTCAACAGAATTCTGTTTAGAATTGGGGCTTTCTTGCCCCCTAAACTCAGGATTTAGGGTTCCAGAAGCAAGACCAGATTTTTGGGGGTGTCTACAGTAAAAACAGCCCTGCTCATTTTTGCAAGACAGAATTACACTGAGCACAACTTATATCACTCCAGTTTCTCTAAGAACTGGTTCAGGGAGAACCATTAAAGTTTTCATATATTTTGACAGAAACATTTCTCATATTCCCCAAAATAAGCCACAATTTGCCTTTAATTCACAACTGCAACTTCGTAATTAAAACGCCAAGGTTTCAACCATCTTCCCCTTCATTTCTCTGATGAGGGGTGGTTTAGAACATTACAGTTGCTGCAGGAAGAGATATTTCCACAACAGCATTTCTCCATGAACAAAAGCTCTTTAAAAAAAATGATAAAATGCAAAAGAGAATGAAAATTAAAATCGAGAAGAAACAGTTTTCTAGAGGGGAAGAACAAATCATGCAAACTTATGCAGCCAGCCATCTGCAAAGCTGAAGGTTTCACAAAGGAAAAAAAAACAGCCTCTACTGTTCTTGAATCAGTGACTTCCCATTTATACACGAGCTGTATAGAAAGAGATTCAAAATGGCTCTCAAGGAATTCACGCCAACCGTGAGGTCTGTTTTCTTGGCTGTATTTCCCCTCCCCTTTCTTTCACAGTCACAAGGATGTAAGTATTTATCAGTCCTGTACCTCTGCCAGCATACTCTGGAATGAGTCAAAGGGACCTGGCATTGAATCACAGGGATTTGTGTTGCTAATAAATACAGCAGGCCCCATCCATTGTTGATTAATTTTGACTGGAATCTAAACACCAAACAACAAACACTCTTCTGAACTGCTTGGCTACCCATTAGTTTGATGCGTTTATTAGACAAGACTGTATTCTTTCAAGTTTATTAACAACAGATTAGGGAAGCTGCAAACAAATCTAGGGGCTTTATTATTTAAAGGTGTGGGTTCCATTCACTAACATCTTTAGAATTTGACAGTAAACCATAACAAAGGAAAAAGAGAAATAAAAAGAAGCCAGAAAGTGTTGAAGAGCAGCACAATGCCAGCCCTTCACACTCTCACACGTTTCATCTCGGAAGACGCAGAATGACACCTCTAGAGTAGTTCAAATAATTAAAAGGAACAAAATAAAAGAAAAAACACCACTCATTTAAGGAAGAAGCTGCAAATTGTTTCACATATTATAAATATTGCAAACAATACCAAAAAAAAAACATCCAGAGTTGGACAAAATCATGAGATCTCGCCATTCCATTTCACTGGTGTCAGGGTGGCAGCTGGTCCTGCAGAAGCAGGGATCAGCCGGGGCTCCAGCGCGGCCTGCTGCGCAGTTCCGCCGAGCCCCGCTGAGGCCCACGCGGCAGCGGCGCCGAGCCTGACCTTGTGGAGCTGCCTCCCTTCCTAACGACGCGCTCGGCTCACTGGAGCCAAGGGCATCCGGCTAGGTCAAGTCTCCTGCCACCAGGAAACCTGCTCCTGGAGCTCCCTGAAAGGGGCTCTGGAGCCCTCTGAAGGAAACCAGAGCACAGAGAGGCCATCACCATCATCTCAGCTGCTACGTTGTCAGTCTAGAAAGGCGAACAGCTCTCCATCGCTCTGAGAAAATGGTAGCTTTTCCAAGTTTGGAATCACTTGGTCTTACAAGCCGTCAAAATACCACATTTCTCTTTCAAAGCTACAAAGCCAAGGAAACCAAGTTAGCCAGTCTGCTAACACACCGCGAGGATACGCAGCCTCTGATGGCAATTCCACTTCTGTGGAATTATCTATAGGCATTCCAATACAAAACACCACAAGCTGAAGAACCTCTCTGCTCAAGTCAAACAGACAGTGACTAGCACGTAAGTGGTCATGGTAGAAGGAAACACTGGCAAACATTCAGTCATCTCCTCAGACTGTGCTCTACACTGAGCAACAGAAAAAAGATTTCCCTTAATCTCTGCCCAAAATATAAAGAAGGGGGCTGTTTACTCGTAGGTTAACTCATAGACACCAATAGGATATATCAATATGCCTTTTGTTTCTGTCATAAGTTTCAGTTATTTATTTCTTTTCAGACATCCACAAGCCTTTGAGTTTAGACGCCAAGAAATTCAAGTGCATCATTATTACTTAGATGGATGACAACACTAAATTATCCTCCTTGTTTTCTCATACAGCATTTTAACCCAATCAAGGATCAAACCACGGACAGTTCAAAAGGATTAAAACACAGCCTCCTTTGTTTGATGCACTGAAGTCAAATAATGATTTCTGCCTTAAGGGAAGTATGATTCATAACCATTAGCTGGCAATATTTTAAAAACACATACTATTAGAGTTTGCATCTTATAGTTTCCAAAGCCAGCAAAACTCCACGCTGTTTATATCTGTATACTCTCCGCAGATTGGGCTCCAAAGACTGGATTGCAGCTGCTGGAGACACCTCCATGCTGACTCCACGCGAGGTGGCTAGGGCAGCTGCTGCATTGGTCAAGAGCTTCAGGCTGAACTTGGAGGGGACTCCAGAACTAGCATTCGGCATCTGCGTTCTCCATATCCGAGAAAAAGAGGTTGGAACTTAAATGGTAAAAATTCCCTCTGTTTTAAATGGCATAATAATATACCCTTATACTTTGCTTTTACCCATTCTAACCTTTTTCTTTTATGATTTGTGTTGTGCATCGGACTGATATTTTCACCAAGTTGGCTGTAATAACCAAGGCTTCGGTTACATCAAAATTAGGTTCATTCAGAACTGAATAATAAGTAATTCAAAATCACTGTTTTCCAGCACAAGCAGCATTATACTTCTAACAGAAAATTTTGTCAGTGTTGTCCTGTCACTGGTTTTGTTAGTTTTTTCCAAACACCCTAATAATCAATCTTGGATAAAAAGTGTTGCAATGTCTGCACCACAGATCAAATACTCAAGCACCCAAACAGCTTTTCAGTGCTCCTCATTTAACAGAGACTTAAAACTATTAGTCCAGTGTGCTGTGTTGTCATAGCAATATTACAATGCCTACTATTTGACCATAAATTCATCCAGAAAGAAAAATTCACAATGATCTTACCAAGCCTTATTAGTTTTGATTTTACATTGAAATCTTGAAATTTATGAAGCTAAGTGAAATTTTATGAGAGTTTGGGGGGTGTTTTCTCTTACATTTTCCAAAATAATTGGAAATTTTTTTGGCAGGATATCTTCCCATTGTTCTGAAGAACCTGTCATCACAATCAGATGTGAATGCACAATGTGGGCAAAAGCTCATAGGAGGGCTTCATTCAAGGGGTTTATCTGTTATGCTTTTTGACATCTCCACTCCAGCTTTTACTTTATACAAATCATTTCATCTGTTTCCTATTTAAGGAACACAACCACTCATCGTTTTTCTGAAGTCCTCGTGCTATGTTCAGCTGCCAGAGCCTGTTATTGTCATGAAAGCAGGTTGAATTCAGGCTGAAGTACACTGGAAAATTATCACTTTGCATTGGTACATGAAAGAAAACCTACTCAAGTCATGTTTCCTGTATTTCAGTTAAACTTACCCGAAGAGTTATAAAGCGAGTTGGGCATGTATAGCTGATCTCAACTGAAACATCCTTGCTACCTTTGCTTGTAGCAACTCCATCATACTTCTGTGCCATAAGCCAAGCCACCCACAGACCACGGGCAAATGTCCTTCTTTTCTACAGAGCTGACAAAACATTCAAGCTCAAAGGACACAACAGAACTTCCCAGAACCATTTCAGAAATTCTGCAGACTGCTTTTGTCAGTGATAGCACATAAATAGCACTGACATGATTAATTTTTCACATTTACATACAAGAATAACATAGGAGGATAATACTAATTCCCTGCACTGGATTTGGAAGTTACATGTCAGGAAATAGGAGAGAGGTCACCTTGGTGCCTTACAACTTTGCAGAACTCCCCAAAAATATCAAATGCAACTACGTTCAAAAGATTTTCAAAGACATTCACAGCTTTTAGCACAACATCATCACACTTGTAGCACTGGTTGCTCACCAACCTTTTTCTAGCATATCAGGATGATTGCCAAGCAGAATTATGTATTTCTCGTAGCCTTAGAAAGAATAATTTAAGTGTCTTGGTCCATTAGGCTCTCTTATCAAACAGGTCAAGCAAGTCAGCTAACTACTAGTCTCTTAAAGATCTTCTGACCAAAGCTGTGCTGTAAGCAGGCCGTCTTCTGAAAACCAAAGCACATCAGAAACCCGTTCTTAAGCAGCCTGTGTGCATTCACTCGCCCTAAAAGTTTGCCATCATTAAACATGAAGCAGAACAGGCAGTTTTTCAGACATGCACTGCAAGTCTCAACACATCATCTTCTCTTAAAGAACAGTCCTGCTGTCTTGACAGAGGCTGTCTTTAAAAATACATCAGCTACAGTTCTTCCTTAAGCTGTATTTAAGGATCTGTTAAAAAGTCAAGAGGAAGCAACATTTCAAAAGTCAAGCATCCCTACAGGTTTTTCAAAGAATTTCCAAACAGGCCTCGTCTTGAACTAGTTTCCATCTGCCAGCTGCTCTATGCAAACATCCAGCTGCCGACTGGCCAAAGCCCACATAGACCCGAGCAGGAAGGAGGGGCAATAACCAAGTCACCAGGTGCCTACTGCATTACTAGCTATCACAAAACTCTTCTGAGAACAGCTCCGAGACTATTGTGCACAGGGAGGCTACGAATGAAGGATTTTGACTGCTCAAGAAGTAGCAGATGTTCTGCTGAATCTTGAATGGGGTACTGGTTATGCCAAATTAAAAATACTGTGAATTGGCAATCAAATACCATAACTCAATAGCAACCTATTACCTGATAAGCCAACAGAATTTATTAAAATGGGTTTATGTCATCAAGACAACTCAGCTACCTAAGTTGTACCTAATTTTAATATGCAGAAGTTAATAACCCTCAGTTACACTTCCCATTTTGGGGTCAAGAGTTTCAAAGACAGTCAAAGTCACCACATATTGTCCTGTCTGTGACTACTAGTACAAAAACATGTGCACACGCATCACGCTGACCTTGAGCTCTAGATTTCTAATAGCCAACTTGTTGGTTCTCCAGCAGATGAGTTTGAGATAAGTGTGTGGTTATACCAATGTTAGACTCAAGACACTGCTATGAAACAAAAAAATAATTCTCACTCCTTTTTCAGTTTTACATGGTGGTTTTTATATTCTTCTCCCTGTGCAGGTTAATTTGGCATGCACAGGATCGATTTTGAAGGAGGCTAGCACTGCTAATGAAGGGTTTCCCAAAGAGCACAAAGGAAGCATTTAATTACATTTGGGCCTGTTGAGCCCAAAAGTCTAGTAAAACAAAGTCAAAAGTGAGCTGAGAGTAATAAAACAGCATCCGTGTTTCACTCTGAATCCCCGAGTGAGACTGGGAATTTGCATAACATAGCTTACCATAGAGTAAAACTGCAGCTCTCAAAGTTAAGTCCTTTCAACAACGCACTAATGAGACAGACACCTTACAGCAAGCCCTGCTAATGAAGCTTTCTGAAAAGCAAACAGGGATAGGATTAAACAAGACGCTCCTCTTTTGTATGGTGAATTGGGAAGATCTGCAAGGGCCTGCAGAGGCATTTGAGCTACAGCCCAGAGGCAAGAAATAACTGAGCCCGTTATTTCCCCAAGATGGCTGCTGCAACTCAGCTTCGGTCAGTGTCTGGGTTACAAAGGCTGCTTCTAGACATTGCCAGAGACCCACATGCCACTCGGGTTCACACTCATGCCACTCGAGGTTATGTTTCCCTACCCCCTCCTTTCTCAGACTTGCACGTTTTTATCTACAACTTGAAGTTGGATTTTTCCTCTTTGCTGACTGAATCTAGCAGATGTTCACTTAACCCCCAGCACGTCCCATACTATCATGCATTTCTAAGCCGGCTGCTAGAAGCTTGCCAACGCCATAAAGTATTTACAGTATCCGCTTTCCTCATAGTAGCTGATGGAAAGTAATTCCCTCAAATGGTCCCAGTATTCATTTACTGAGATCAACAAGTATTTTGTAGAAATCAGTTCTAAAACTGACAAGCACACAAACCTTTCTAGTTGTTTTTGGAACAAAATAGCACTACCTTTACCTGCTACCTTTACAGATCTCCCCCAGAAACATGAACGCATGCATATTTGCCTGCTACTGCATCAATTTTATTTAATAGAAACTTCTTTTTCACAGGAAGATTTAGCTCTCCTTTTTCCAAATCCGTACTGGTGTCCTCCTATTCTCCAAGTGCTTGAGGATTTGGTATGTTGGCCTATCAATACTTTTTCTCTGAAAACAGGCAATGATGTCCAGTCATGCATTTACAGGGTAATCACACACCACTTACTCTACCTCAACCTAGGAGCCTACATTTCTTTACCAGCAGTGAAATTTCCTCCAATAGATGACTGAATATCCTCTGGATGTTTACAAGTTAGCTTCTAATCCCTATTACTTTGTCTTCAAATTCTTACTGGGGATAAAATTGCTACCCTTTTATATTCCAGGTGGCAATGACTTCTCTTCCAGTGCCAAACTCATTATTTTGTACCATCTCAACAAGCACCTATGCCCTCATCTTAACTCAGATTCATTTTCCCTTTTGCTCTGCGGGCAGTGCTTTACCCATCTTTCTCTCAGTGTTGCTTCTGCAAAGAATTCCTCAGGGCCAACAGTGAAAATGTCATCCCACTTCTACAGGTCACACAATCCACAAATTCCTGCAACATGATATGATCCATTGCTGGTCTCTTATCTTTTCTCCAAGCATCAGGCATCGTCTTGCAGAGGTTATCAAAGCTGGCACGGTTCCAGGGGCTGTTCTGTACGCTCTAACCGAGTTTTACATGCCTTTCTCAGGGATCATTACTTTTAGTATCATAGATTTTCTGTCAAGTCCTGGCACATTTCAATAGGGTTAAAACTTTGAGGGTTCCTTAGCAACTCTAGGAAAGTTGTTCCAAAAACAATTTTGCTTTTTATCACAATTAGTTACCTCCAAAAATTGCAATATTGGCTTTTTGGCCTTAAATCATTTATTAAATTATGACAGTCTTTTTGTGCTGTTATTAATCTTCAAAATGCTCTGACAGCATTTTGGTTGGACTCCCTCACCTGAAGTTAACTGAAAGCTGGTCAAAACCTCAAATTGCTCCAAATCTGCCTATTGTCAGAAACAGATCTTCCTTTTTCCTTTTGACCATTGTTTGAAGAT
Source organism: Tinamus guttatus (assembly GCF_000705375.1). The sequence goes on from NW_010585116.1 coordinate 510,078, forward strand.
GTAGACCAGAACATTATAAATTCCTCATTTGCCATCCATATTATCCAAGAGTTTTCTTGGTGGTAGATGATCTACCTGCTCAATTCAAGAATATTGTATTTGGTCCTTGCACTTCTGCTGCTATTTGTTCAGTAAGCACCCAAATCACTTCACAGACCCTGCTCCACCTGTGCTCTAGAGCCACTGCTACTATTTAATGTGGTTACCTGCTTACACCACAGCAGCTGCCTTTTTCTACAAACACCTTTCAGGGACTGGCTTAGGTACTCTTCTTGACCAATTCTACCTACAACTGCATACTCTGCTATTCCACCAAACCCACAAAGGACAAGTACAGCAAGTGTTTTATTATCCAGGTACAAAAAAACAAAATTCATTTAATGATCTGTAACCTGTATCACCTCTCTCTGGGACTAATACTCAATAATAAGATTCAGAAAGTCACAATTTAATATAAAAACAGAAGCTCACACTGTAATACACACAGTACCTCATAGGTTGTCAGACTTCAGATCTCTGTTTCAATTAATCACAATCCATCACACTACACATGCATTGAGAAAGGCGCAACATAATTTAAAGAATTAGACCTATGAGAGGCAATATACAAGGCGGGCTTAAAATGAATTTTGTTTGGGTGTTGCACTTTAAAAATAAAAACCACAAAACAAAAAACACACCAATGTCATCTTCCAGTAACTTTCCTGTTTCATCCTATTCCATTTCAGCCTCAGAAGTTACAGAATTTGCTTCAAAGAATTTTTTGGCACACTCATAGTCATAAAACAGATATTCCATAACTTCCAAGATCAAAAACACTTTGGCAGGATGCAAAATAGCTGCCTCTGCTCCAGTTTGGGCAGACACGCTTGTAAAGTATTGAATTTTTGCCTCTGCACCTGAGCTGCACATGATATGTCATGCAATACACAGGTCTTTGCTATGTTTCTCTTTCCCAACGATTGCTTGTCCTGCCCTACAGTGAGAACCAGTATCTATTTGAATCAGTTTTCCCCAAATGAATCAAGCATGTCACAGGATACCTCAAATATTTTTGTACTTCTAAAACTACAAGACTTCTAATTGCACTTACTCCTATTTTATGCTGAGAGCAAATTTTACAGCATTAGGTTCTCCCCCTGAGCACAGATACAGCCTAAGGACAATGTTCCAAAATAGTGCAATTTTTTCATAAGAATTTCTTTTAGAAGAACCTTTCAGATTTGCTGAAAGGGGAGGTGCAAAGTCAGTAAAAAGGAGCAAGACAGAAAAAGCCCTGTGTAGCTTCAGCTACAAATATTTCTGCTTCCTTAAAATTCCCAATAAATATTAGATAGGGATAAACTTAAGGGTAAAAGGTAGTTAGAAGTCTTAATATTAAGTCAATAGAATAAAATAATGATTGAGGAAAAATAAAGGCAAAATAAATACATACCTATTTCCTGCAATTGAGGCCATTTATGTCCCATGAGACCTTCTTACACACATACTTACATTTGAAAGACATGCACACACATGCAAGCTTCAAGATGAAACAAGATAACACAAGCTCTGAAAGGGCTGCACCCTCTGTACCAGAGGCTGGAGATAGAGAGAAAAATAGGGTTTAAGTCATTCTATCTTTCTCTACTACTATCTAAGTCTATGTCAAGAAAGAGGTAGAGTCCCTGGCATAACACATAGCCATCGTGTCACTCCTGCTCCACCATAAAATATGAAATTCTTTTTGCTCATCTTTTTTAAAATATCAAAGATACTAATTACCAACTCAAATTACTAATTTTAATGCAGTAAGTCTAAATGCTTAGACCATTACAGTAGCTTGACTTGCAAAATAAAAAATATTTCAGCTTAATAATTTAAATTGAAATCAGAAACAAAGCAAAGCATTTTAATGTTTTAATTTTAAATGTTAAACTTTTTCAATCTTTTATATTTACACAGAGGTACATGTGAGTGCATATATACATATATCCACTTCTACAATTTCAGAAGTTTTCATTCTATAGAAACCACTGATTTGGAACAGAAACATTTTTCAAGTCTCCAAATCAGCACCAAACTCAAATATTGGTTCACAGCATGGCTCCTGTAGTACTAAGTGTCATGGCAAAAAAAAAAGTTAGTATTCAAGGCATGGCTCAAAACACACATTGAATGAGTCACAGGCCACATTTTAAACAAAATATAGAAAACTGAATATGGAATTCAGTAAGTACTGATGTCCTCTATGATGCAGGAATTTAGGAACTTCTAAGAAAAATGTATGAGCTAACAATATCGGCATTTCGTACCTTGCTGCAGAGTGAAGCATCAAATGTTCTGTAAACACAGCCAGAGAGCAAACATCAGAGGAAGGGACACTGTCACTTTATTCCCTCTCTTTTAGCATTTTCAACTTAATTCTAGACCATGCAACCATAAATTGAATCCTTCTATTTGTATATATCAAGACAAACAAGTGCAATTTGATAAACATTATTAACCCTCTTTACAGTTTGGAAAATTGATATGCAGAAAGGAGTGGTCTACAGTCAGAGACAAAACAAGAAAGAAAATGCCCTTTTTCCCCAGCTCAAGGCTAGCCGCTTTGCTGTTTATTATATGTGTCCAAGTTGCGCTTTTTCCCCCAAAGTTAATCGCTGCCGCCACAGAACATGGTGACAGATGTCCAATTAAGCATTTCAAGCTTGGCCTTTCACAACCACAGAAGTCAATACTTGCACCAGGATTAGTGGCATTGTGCTACTAGATACTGTTGCAAAAATATTATATGAATAGTCAGTCCTATGGCGATACTGTCGTGTCCTTATGGACAGACCACCACGGCTGGCAGTGCTGATAGACAGGGCTTGGAAAGGCCTCTGCTCTGGAGACAGGTCCGGCACCTCAGCGCGCTGGATACTCAGCGGGGCTCAGACACCTTGTTGCGTGTGTTCCCAAAGCCTCTCCTCCACTTAAGGGGATATAACTAACATACTCTACCAATAAAGCGGATTAACAGATCAGGAGGATCTCAGGGACTAGCAAAGGAAATGCTGTCAAACTTAATGAAAACCAGACAGCATTAGAAGTGGAGACAGAACAAGAAAGAGATGAAGAGACATGAGTCCCCAGCATTCAGGTGAGCTGATTTCCAAGCTTTCAAAGATGACCAGCAGGGACTTGGAAACAAGGTCATCACATTTTTTCCTTTTCCTCCACATGGGCAAGTGTTATCTCCTTTATTACAGTAACAAAGGACAAGAAGGGTCTATTGCACTGGGCACGCCTCAAATAAAAGAACAGGCACTCTTTTCCCCTGCAGAGCTTATAGCCCATGCAGACCAGAGAGGCCACAAACAGGGGAGGTACAGAACATCATCCATCCTCTGGGAGCACAGTTTTACCTTTTCCATTGAAGATGAGCAATGCATCACCTGTGCAGACAAACTCCACCTTTGCACTTATCTGAGCACATCATCCTGCAAGGAGCCTCTGGAAGCCCCCAAGCACCAAGCTGCTCCCCCAGCTCGCTTCACCCGTTCTCACTGCACCCACTCCTTGGAGCTCCGTGAGGACAAAGCCCTTCCTGCTCTGCAGCACAGGACAGTTTCACACCGCCCTCTCGACAGCAGTCTGTTTCCCTGTATCCTCACACTTTCCAGGAGCTATTGAAGCTCCGAAGAGACACCTGGCATTCAGGTGAGAGCACACTGAAAAGCTCAGGGCCCTACAGCACAACGCTGCCTCTCACACAGCCCATCAGCTCCCTTCTCTCCATGATCAGAGCCAGGCCACAGAGCAGAAGAGGCGACACACCAACATAACCACATGCATTCAAGATCTAACAAGCTTTGATTTGCATCATGAATCATGAGGCAAGGAAGATCAAATTTTCAAAAGTAGCTTTGCCAGCTTCCCAAACTCGCCCCGAGAGCTGTGCATTATGAGCCTTTAGCTTCTTGCCACCTTCACTACAGGCAGATTCAGCTCCCTGCTTTCCCATCATTTTGCAGGCTGAGATCTCCTCACACCAACTAGCACAGACACAACAATAGCCAAGTGGGCTACAACCCTTTTTGTAGACAGACTTAAAAACCATAAAGCACCAGGAGAACCTATCTTGTAGCAAAAACAGAATAAAGTAGCCAGCTTTTGCTCAGTAGGTTTGTTCCTGTACATCTCCACTGGCACACCTCATGGTCAGGACTGAGCCTACTAGTGGAGCTTAGCTTTCTTTCTGGACTGGACAGATTTGTGTTTACAAACCCTTCAACCACCTTCAGGTTCAACCCCACTTAGAAATGGGAGGGATTGAAGGGGTACCATTGCTTTCAGGAAGAATTACTGATTAACATAATGCCCTTGTTTTCACAGTTCTTCTGATCAAGGCCAAAAATCTTTTGCTTTTATGCTGGGGTCAACATACAGCAAAAAAAAAAAAAAAAAACCTCTAATTTCAAGCTGCATATTGAGGTTAAAGAAAAAAAGTCCTGCTCAGCTCCTCTCAGTTGAGTCTGCCTTAAGAAGGAACAGATGTCATTTGCAGATGAGATGGAGGATAGCAGATAAGCTGGGAGGTGGAGCTGCTTGTCTAATTAAGGCATCGAGTAGGATGCTCCAACCAACACCAGTCCAGCATAGCTGCCATAGCCCAGTCTCTGGCTGGAACCACTCCAAATTCTACAATTCATGGACATTCCTCTAAAATTCTGTATCGTTTGTTATTCTCTCCTCATGGCACACTTGGATTTGAAAAATAAAATAATTAGATATTGTTACTACTGTTGGATAATTGTTCCTACTGTTACTCCTCTGAGGGTAAATATCACTAAAGGTAGACTCCAAACGTGTGAAGTGATAGTCTCACCAGACTTAAAACTAGACGAGCTTACGCTTTGGCCTCACTTTCCTGTCATATAATTCACCAGACTTTCACATGCAACTACGAAGGCTGCTCTGAGCAAGACTACTCTTAACATTTCTAGAAAGCAAGTCAGGAGCTTGGAGAAAGATCTTTCTGCCCAAATCTGGTGATCAGACACAGCTGCTCCTCCTCCAGAACTGCCCTGACAGTGTTTGTGGGGGAAGCAAGGTTATTAGTCCTTGCTGACTTTCTGTTGTGCTTCCTCAGTCCTACAGTTTTACATTTATTGAGAAAAAACATCCCAAGAGCAAGTTTGTAATCCATCTTCATGCATACAAGATAGCACACATACAAGCTCCGAGTGCTCCAAATATCCACGTGCTCCATATGCTCCAAATATCTAGCTCACTTGCAGGGAAGCAATGTTGTCTGAAGAAATACTGCTAGGGTAGTATCCAGGCACAATCTAAATAAAAAGTATTGGTTCATCACATTGGCATCATAAAATCTGCACTCCATTAGCTTCAAAGCAGCACTCTCAAAAGGTTTCAAGATGTTCCCCTTTCTTGGCTTTCATTACACCATACGTGAACAGTGTGTCAAGTCTTGAGCATCCAGGTACAGAATGGATGCTGAATTCAGCATTGGGCTGGGGTGGGGTTGGACAGCATGATACGCACATCAGGAGGCACTGAAGGATTTGGGCTTCTTTAGCCTGAAGAGAATGGTTAGGGGAGGGAACTGACAACAGCCTTCCAATACTTACCAGGAGGTAAGTGAGGAGACAGAGCCAGGCTCTTCACAGCAGTGCGTGGCAGGAGAACAAAAGACCATGCTCAGAAATTGAAACAGGAGAGGTTCCAACTGGATATCACAAAAAATCACCACCATGAAGCTAATCAAGCACTGGAGCACATTGCATGAAAAGGCTCTGGAATCTTTGTTCTTGGCCCTTTTCAAGATCCAACGAGCAAGAGGCTGGGTTAGGTGTCCTCCTGGGTGCCTCCCAGCCTGAATGATTCTTTGATTATGAATCCACACCTAACTGCTACACATCTCAGCAACAGCCCAGATCCTACAAGTGTCACCTGTGTCTCACATCAAAGTCCAACCAAAACTCCCAGAAATTTAGGAGGACATCAGCGTTGGGTTTGGACATATAACCTGATGACATAATTGCATGTTATCTTTGTCACTATCTTTTTTCCCCCCTTGTCCACATGTACTACTTCGATTTCCCGCAAAGGGCTGATGCAGCAATCTCTACAAATGTGCACACTCCAAGGCACACAAAAATGAATCCCCCTGCAACTCACCTCATCCCTCACAAGTCTTTTGCCTCTGATTAAAAACATTCATGCACATGCATCATCATCATCATTTTCTCCTCTTGGACCATACTGCTTTTCTCATTTCTTGGCTGTTTTGGTATCAGTCTCTTTTCTGCTCAATTGACAGAGATAAAATTATCTTCTCTATAATTCCCTTCACCCGAGCAATTTTTCCAGTTATTTTTCAACTACCACTTCTTCCCTTGTTTGCCTTTTTCAAGTTCTCCTGGCAGCTATTATGGGTCTTACATTCAACCCCCCACTACACACAATCTAATTTTTTTGGTTGCTGCATTTTACAACTTAGGCCATTGCAGCAGTTACTTAGCCCTTACAAAGGATGTGGAAACACAGGTCATGTGAAAGACACTAAACAAAGTAGAATTTCATTTTGAATTATTACATCATTACTCAGTATTATTTGGAGGTGTTAACATTTGCAAGCTGAGGCAAGAGAGACTAGCATAGAAGGATATTGGTCTTTCCTTTAAACAAATAAAAAGGGAGATAGATTCATAGCTTTTGTGGGGCTGCTATAGAAGATCAGGTAAAACATGACAAAGCCCCATTATTTTTCATTATTTTTTCTCTACTACTGTAGTTTTAATGATACTTTTTACTGAAGGAAAATAACTGTGTAGAAGATAAACACACAGTATAACAACTGTCCAGCAGAGTTGAACACTACAGCAGGTGAAAATTCAGTGTTCAGCAGTTACATTCACATTTATTTATAAAAATTATGCTTTGACATAGCTTCAAGTCATTTAAAAATTCTCCCCTTCCCCAAGACTTCAGCTATATTTATAATGCAGTATCCTGCACTATATTTCCTGGTGTTGTGGCAGCAAGGAATACAGTATTTAGAGATCTATCAAGTTCTGACAAGGCCAGGCATACTTCTGCATCACCACATCATGAAAACAGAGCAGAAAGGCTGGGTGTGTGAGGATGTGAATGTGTATATAAGTATTTATGCATATGTGTGCACATGCACACCCTTCTGCATATAGGTGCAAGACTGTCAAAGCTGCAGAAACAGCAGAGCAGGAGGATGGAGGAGAGGGACTAATGACACTGTTTATTGCTTCTTTAAATCCTCTGGCTAGAGGCACCTAATCATAGCATAGACTAGACTGATGACTCATTTTAAAAAGGTCCTGATAAACAAGTTCACTTCCTACTTTAAAAAAGAGGCAAAAAACCTCCAAGTCACTGAAAGCCATAGAAAGATTTTCTCCCACAGTAACTGAGCAGACTTTCCACTGTGCAACTTTCCACCTCTTCCAGCCATTCCCTGCACATGTCACCGTGCAGGGTACATCAGGACCCTCCCCTGACCAGCTTCCCAACACACTTTGAACATTCACACTGAGAATTGTGAACTACCACACTTCAACCACTGCACACATTTTGCTAGAAACAGAGGCAGTTAAGTTGTTCAGCCTCTGCAGGCAAAGAAAACTCATATGATTTAGCCAGAATGTCACTTCCACTGCTGCCTAATAGCCTATTTACTATTTTATGGGCTCCAAATGGCAAAACCAGTCTGCAAACTAGTATTAATTTTCATCTTTTTAAAAAGATGAATACAATGATTTTCATTTCAAAACAAATTCAATAAATCTCACTTCTCACTCCTTTTAAACCACACATACGTTCTTAATACAAAAAAGTAATTATATGACAAATCATGAGATATGGATCAAAAGGTGGAAAAATCCCTTTTTTCTTCAAAGTACTAAAAAAGTTTATCCTTTTGTATCTTCTGTTTTAGACCAACTACGAATACTAAGCCTTTGAGGCTGTCTTCTCCATCACAACACCTTTTGGTTGTCTCCACCCTTCAGCAAAAACGAGAGAAATTCAACATGCAGAAATAAATTCAGAAGACTCTGTAGGCAAACCCGGGTTCTCAATTTCCTCTTGCACTTGCGAAACAAGTTAGCTATCTTACATGTATCGTGCGTAATCTGAAGATATACAGAAGTGCATACGGGTTGGGCAAAAAAGAATTAAAAACAGTTCAGTTCATGACTACCAGCAGTCTGTAGAGTAGCAATGTTTCATGATATTTACACAGCACACGTCTAGCCAGACTGTTCCCTCCTGAATACCAGAACATGGGCTCTAGTATCTACTCCTTTGTTCTTGGCCAAGGAAACCTGCTCACAGGAGCTCTGCTTGGTGCATTGCCTCAGCAGCACTCACGGGGTAGGAGAGGCTAGAACCACTTCATCACCGGAAAAACAAATCACTCGGATGAAACAGGATTTCTGTTTTCTTCAGTGGCTATTTTGGAAAATTTGTTTCCCTTCAACTACCTGACCTGAAGAGAAAAATTGATGGAGAGAATGAACTTGAGACCCCTATTGGGTTGATCTTATTCCAGTATAGCAAGACATAGGCACTACAGCCTACTTCAAAAGGGATCAGCTCAGCTCACAAGAGACTGAAATAAGCCCCCATTTAAGTACTGGTATCTAATACAGGGAATACCTACAGATCAATACAGTGTCTTATGAGTAGAGAGTCTTGAAACACGTCCGTACCCTTTAGAGCCTTAAAAAATTTCCTGGGTAATCGGAAGCCAACCTTCAATACCATTCTTCCAGACCTTTTCAAAACACATTGCTTATATCTTAAAAAAAAGGAAGAAGGGGAGGGAGAGAAGGAGACAGTGGCTAAACCAATGGAATTGAGGCTGGATAAGCAGCTCCCAATGGAGCACATCCAGATACACTCCCAGTGCCAGCTGCATACTGTGCTTGATAATAAATCTAGCGCAGCAGCGCGAGAGCTGCACAGGAACCACGACGTCTTCCATTAAGAAGTGGACTGTAAGCACACAGAACTTCTTTAAAACCACTAAGCAAATAACACACACAGCTCGCTATGTGAGCCAGCCTGCAAACCTGAATTGAACTCTTCAGGTTTGCTATGCTTTCACCTGCCTATTTTGCATTAAATTAACTTCTAAAATTGTCTGAAAGTCATCTTTTTTCTTTTTTGGAGGAAGACAGGGGGAGGGTCATGCAGCTCACATAAAAGAGCCATTGCCCTCTCGTGGCTTAGTCATTTGGGAGCGGATTTTGTTTACAAGAAAGCCATATCTGAGAATAGCCCATCACACAGACTTTCTGTAAGCGCTGAGATTTGCATCAGGGAAGGAAGTGTTGGCTTATATCCAGGTCCATGATTTACTGTAACATTCTAGAAGTACATGCAGATGACTAGCACAATTTATTAGTCTTGCCAAAAACAAAGAATGGCAATATTTCTGGCTTTTTTTTTTCCCCTCCAGAAGTCCAAGCTTAAGAGCTAATACCTCTATTTGTGATTTCTACATCCACAACTTGAGGCAATGTGCTCAGTTCTCGTAAAAAATGCTTACCTGAAATCAGGCTTTTTTGACATGGCTCACTGATATGTCAGAGAATAAAAACTCATTACTGAAACCGCTAATTTTCTCCTAGAAAAAAACTAATGGAATCACATTTGGCTGTACAAGCCCATACTCAATACAGAAATCATTTTTTAGCTTCCATGGACCCAAATTTGAAGACTCCAAATACTGTGGAAAGAGTACAAGAGAAAAAAGTATGAAAATATTCACCAGTACAAAACAGACATATGTAAAATGCATGAAATGAGCAGCAACATGAAAAGCAGAAATCTAGGGTTTACTCACAAATAAGAAAAGCTGCTGTTTGCCATATGGTCTCCGATCAGCAGGGAGACTTGGGTCAGCTGGCATGAGAAGTTGTTCATTTCTGCTCACTTAACACTTCCCTACTTCTTCCCTCACATCCCATCTTGATGATTTGCTTTTCATACCTAGATTCTCTGAATCCATCAGTTTCCAAGGTTTTCTGTACAGCAACCACAAAAACAGCCAGAGGAGTCAGAACAGAGGAACAAGTAATTTTTTCTATACCAGTTGTAAAGAAAACATGCCAAAGAATTGAAACTGAACACAGTAGACAGATGTAAGAAAGAATATGATGTCTTTGCTTCACCTCAGTTACCAAAGCTTCACAAAATAGTGATACAGAGCACGTGACTTATTGCCATCATATTCGACTCTTACCCAGTGACAAGCTTAATCGCCTTGACCTACCACTCCAGCAATAAAAACTTGCTCATTTAGGTTATTTCATTTTTGTTAGCTCACCACAATAACAGTACTGTATTAAAGCACCATTGGAAATTCTGGATCACCTATGGAGCTGATAACATTTCAAGGTCACCTTGCTATAAATACTAAAAAGTCTGAGTTAAAAAAAATGCTAAGAGCTTACTAAGCATCAAAAGAACCTCTGCTTTTTTCTTTAAACTTGTATGCAAACACTGCCATAAAACTGTAGCCACATAGTTTTAAGCAGGTGGAGAAATGATTGCTTTTAGCTAAGCTGAGCTCAGGAATGAGCAATTGATGAACATACAAGTCATGCTCACTTAAAAGGACTTGGGACACAGGATGTGCAGTCTTATCTCACTTGTGATTATAAACCTCAACATCTGGCTGTCAGTGTGGATGCCAATTTGGTAGCAGATGTTTGCAAGAACGTTTTTCTAGTCACACATGCTCAGGACAGGTTGATCACTTGGCCACACTTCTCATCACCTTTCCATTTGAAGCGTCACCCTTCTCCCTCGTCCGTCAGGCATGGACAGGACAAGGTTACCACATGCTGAACTGAGCCTGCTCCAAACACCAGCCTCTGCCCCACGCTTCTCATAGCTCCCTACCCAAGCTCTTGTCCCTACCTCTCCTTCACTTTCATCCCAAAGGCTACAGAAAACAGCTGAGGCTACCTCACACATTTCACACATGCAGGTAAAACCCAGAAGGAAACAGAGATTGTATCTCCATGGGTTGGAGACATTTTGCCTTCCTCAAAAGGGGCACACACAGCCCCAGGGCACCTTAGCATTGCTCAGCAGTGAGGAAATTGGAAACCCAACAGCCCGGTTGAGAAGCAGGAAAACAGTGTCATGACATCCTTCTCCGTGCCCATTGCAGTGGATCCATGCCTGGCATATAAGCCATTCAAAATTACATTTCCCATTTCACTCTGTGGCGCTACCACCTCTCTCATTTTGTGAATACAAGCTTTGGGTTAACAGTGCCTACAGCCAAACCTCAACTGCCAACATAACTTTCTTTGGCTTTGGGCCCCCTTTAGCAGCATTCATCTGTTCCAAATGGAGATCTCATGTACCACTGTCTTGATTCAGACAGAAAAAAAATTTCCACAGAATAAGCAACCCAAATGCTTGTCTCAATTTTAGGAGCTTGATGATAACCATTCCCTATCATCCAAGTCTAACCCTGGAAGGAAAAGAAAATAGTGGTGGTGGGAGAAAGCTTTCCACAGTGAGATTAGCTCAGCTTAAACCTTTCAGGCTTGAAAGGAGTTTTGACAAAGAGCAGGATTTACCCACCTCATGCCCCAAAAGCAGCTGTACCAAACTCAGGGTTTTTTTTGTTGTTGTTTTTTGAAATCTAGTCCTTCTCATCAGTTGTGATGCTGGCATATCATTCATTAAGGTTGCTTGGGTTTTTTCTTCTCAATTTTACATCCTAGCCCCTCAAAGTCAAGGGGGATAACAATAACCTTCAGCTGGTACAAGCCTGAGCCACGCTTGATTCATAACCTGCAAGCAAATGACTTCATATCACGTTATTGTCCCCTGAGCCACCTCGTCCCCTGCTTGGCTGTCCTGCAGCTCCCTGCCCTGTGGCGCTCAGCTGTTGCATTCAGAGTTTGGGAATTGCAGAGGATTTTTACTACTTCTGTAACTGCTCCTATTTTTCTATTGCTCATGGGTGTGCCTTCCAACACTTACAGAGTGGCACCATGCTTCAGAGTCAATGGTGTCCCACAAATCTTTTACAAATCTTTCATAAAGCAGCAAAGAACCAGGATTTACAAGTGCCCTTTGCAGTTTCACTGTCAAGTGTACTCAATTCAGAAGACTTAATTTTGTGAAAATATGCACTAAACTGTTCTGGTCACAATATCTCTGAAAATACTCCAAAATCTTGCAGCTGAATAGTTCAGATCATAGACACATTTGGATTCAGACCCCAGCTCCAATTTAGGTTATTTCATTTGGGCCGTTTGGATTAAACAGCTTATTAAAAAGAAACAGTCCTTTCAGTGTCATGAAATATGACTATTTAATACCCACTAAAAAAAGCAGGAGAAGCATCATTTCTTTTCTAGCACTTTTATTAATAAATCCATGTCAGCTGAATAGCTATGCTCAATGTCCTTCAAAACAAAACCAGTAAGCCCTCCTTTCTCCCTTTCACACACGTGACAGGAATGGATTTTATGCTGGACAAAGTGGACATCCACAACAACCAGTCAAGGGATTTTAAATTTCCATTTTGATTGCCTACCCAAAGAATAAGCACCATCACACAAGACAAGAACACTGAAATGGAAGGAGTTTCCGAAAGTATCCAAGGCTGAAAGCCACAAGACCATGAGTCACTGGACTCAAAAGGCATCAATTTCAGCATGAAAAAAGTTAATGAGACTAAGCGCTTGGGAAACCTCATCAGACTTGCATTCAAATTGTAAGTATTATTCACTTTCAGTATTATTCTTACCCATGTTTGAGGGAAATATTCAATTTTTTCATAGCTGAAATATTTCCCAGAGAAATTCATTTAGATCATGCTTGGATATCAGGTACAGAGAAAGAAGTGCAAGAAAAAAACACTTACTTCAAAGAACAAACTTTAAAAAGCATGAATTAAAATGGATGCCACACACAGGGGGAAAGATAAGCTAAAGCCAAGGAGATGCTGCCTGTGCATCTTTGATGTCTCACTATCAGCACCTCCAAGATATGCTTAATAGGCATTGTAGGGTAATTAAGAGCCATCTCTGGACAAATCCATTTAATAACAAAAAACTCTATTCCACCAGCTTATAGAGGAGTACTCATGAGCACTCCAAGAAGCCCAGCACATCTTACAAAGTCCTAAGGATGAAGCCTCAAAAGCAGGGAGGCAAGAAAACCCACCATGCAGGAACATTCCTCTTGAGGCTGGAAGAGATGCAGGCCTTGACACAAAGTCACCCTGTGGAGGAAAAAAAGCTCTCTGAAAAGGACTCAAAGCAAGCAGTGCAGGAGACACTGGAATATTTCCTTGTCTCTACATGCTCTCTTTCTCTGTTTCATGGAAGGAGCAGAGGACAGGCAAGTGTGGGGGCGACACTCTTACAGGGCATCCTCCTGCCAAAGCGGAGCAATGGCCAGACAACACAAACGCCTTGAACATTAACACAACAGAAGGTCACAAACTGTCCAGGGAACAAGTGTGGTCAGCTAGGAAACAAGCACTGATATAACACAGGTTCAGGCTTGACAAAGCAAGACAGGAGTAGCTTCAAGGACAGCAACTGGTCGCACTAGTGACACTGAATATAGATAGTATCATTTTGCAGGACCTGTCTCTGCTGTGGCACAGCTACTGTGATATTAGCATGATACCTAGCTCTCCTTCCAACCTGATCATCCAGTATCAAGCAGGCAGAAAGTTTATACAGTGCAACCAGAACAAAAGCAAGGAACAAAAAGTCTCAGAAAAAACAACATGAAAAAAAGTTAGAAATAATAAGAAAACCCCACATTTATCTGTTCAAAGATGCTGGTCTGGCTGAGCTCATCCACAAGTCCAACATTAGTATACAGACAAATAAAAATACAAGGTTTTCCTGTCTGATGGGAGTCACGGCAAAGGAAAAGGAGATTGTCTAATCAAGCAGGAATAGGAATATAGCTGCATTGCCTAACACCTGCCTGATGACAAGATGACACCACTCTGCTGACTGGGTCAGCAAGGTCCCATCAAAAAGGGCAGGGCAGGCCATAATCAGCCAAAAGAAATGGTTGAAGTGGCTCAGAATCAAGTCTAGAAGATTGGGAGTCATCTAGATACACTAGTTCTGAACACTACAGCCACCCAGCCCTGAATGGGTGGCACAGGAGGACCCTGGGCTTTTCTGTCTGGAACACATGTTAGTCCATCCCCAGCCCAGCACAAACGCAGGCCAATAAGCAAACCTTCCTCCTCCTACACCCC
>NW_010585116.1:524685-601800 GCF_000705375.1 Tinamus guttatus
AGCTAGGTGAAAAGGTTGCAATGAAAGAGCGGTGCAAGTATGCAAAGAAGATACAAAAATCCGTCGGTTTCAGCAACTAAACTGCGGTAACTAGAGCTGTATCAACAGTACCTCTTAGTGGCCATAGCAATCTGCTACCAAGAGAAAAGGAACAAGGAGCAAAAACAATTCATGAGTAGAAACACCAGTGAGCTCAGGGAAGGGAGGGAAAAAAATGAAAAAAAAAGGAGAAAACTAGAAATAAGGCAAGAGTAGAAGGATCAGGCACCTTATCTGGAATAACCACTAAGCAGTGTTTTCAAGGGACTTTCTTCCTCTCCCTTACATCTTTTTAGAAGATGAATGTGAACAGATAGAGTATATCCAGTTCTGCGTGCCACATGCACACGCTTTCCACAAGTCCTGCTAGCACAATTCCCCCAGGCCACAAAAATTCACATTTAATATGCTTAAGAGAAATGAACTCATTTAAAACATTTCAAATATGTGAAGTAAGTCTCAAACTAAGGTAAACAATCTTCATAATCCTTAGAATATGGGCTATGAGGAAGGGGGATGCACTTAATCCACTTGCAGTCTATCTTGACACCTAAAAATATAACTAAGTGTAAAGTTCTTTTTGCCAGCCATGTGCTTCACTCTTGCAAGCTGTGAAAGACCAGCAGAGTGCTGAACAGTTGCTTTCTATCTAGGAAAAGGTGGAATCTGAAAAACGAGGCGCATTCAAACTGCTCACAGGACTGGAAAACACTCTCTTTGGCCCCACTGAGGTCATTAGTGCCTGGATCCTGAAGCACAAGGCACCATATCTCCCAGCTCAGGCAAAGCCTGCAATCAAAAGGGATAAATAATATCAAAGGCTACTGGACCTTTGGGGGAGATGGTTGAACGCACACTACCCTACGACAGGGTAATGAGTGAGTGGTACAGTTACAACATTAAGTAAAATCTTCATGAAAACACTTAAGCACTAGAAACAGTGAGGAAGAACGAACCCCTACCCTGCTGCCTACCCTCCACCTTCCCTGGTGCAGGAAGGGGAGCAGCCTCCTGCAACGTCCTCCAATCTCAACCAACCTCCAAGCATAACATACAGTCTAATAGAGAAATAAGCAGGTTTACCACTGTCTAAGTTCAGAACAGCATTACATTTGGCATATAGGAGCATGAAAATGCCCTATACCTATCATTTAATGACGAGCTGGTGTGCTAAATTTCCCTGGCCCTACCTCATACCTATAAATCTTCCAGGCAGTCATTAGCTGCCTGGAAAAGGACTGACACCTCATATATTGTCACTTAATTATGCTATGCTACATTGGGCTTCCTCGGAAGCACTCGTTTAGCACAAAAACACCTCCAAACACAACCTTGTAGACAGACTGCCCAAGCCAGAGATGAAGAGGGCTGCTGACATGGGAATAGAAGTGACAACGGAAACAGCCTCCAGAACAGAAGGAGAAAACGTAGCAATAGGGAAAAAGAAACCAAGCCCGGACATCTGAACCATCAGATAAACAGCAGCTGACAGGACATTTTGGATCTGGAAGGAGGGGCAGAGGAGAAGGGCACCAAGTGGAAATAGAAAATTACGCTCCTGAATGAGCTAGATGTGTTTGCAATGAGTCACAGGGGAGGCGAGTGCAAACACCAGCACGCGGAGAGGCTGCCTGCGCGGTGCCGCACTGCTGCGGCCGCACGGCGCAAACCAGGCATGGCTGAATAAACAGCGAGGAAAGAGCCTGTCCTCAGCACCCGCCTCGGCGAGGCTGCGAGGGGAACGGGCCAAGGGGAGGAAAGAGCCTGACCTCAGCACCCGCCTCGGCGAGGCTGCGAGGGGAACGGGCCAAGGGGAGGAAAGAGCCTGACCTCAGCACCCGCCTCGGCGAGGCTGCGAGGGGAACGGGCCAAGGGGAGGAAAGAGCCTGACCTCAGCACCCGCCTCGGCGAGGCTGCGAGGGGAACGGGCCAAGGGGAGGAAAGAGCCTGACCTCAGCACCCGCCTCGGCGAGGCTGCGAGGGGAACGGGCCAAGGGGAGGAAAGAGCCTGACCTCAGCACCCGCCTCGGCGAGGCTGCGAGGGGAACGGGCCAAGGGGAGGAAAGAGCCTGACCTCAGCACCCGCCTCGGCGAGGCTGCGAGGGGAACGGGCCAAGGGGAGGAAAGAGCCTGACCTCAGCACCCGCCTCGGCGAGGCTGCGAGGGGAACGGGCCAAGGGGAGGAAAGAGCCTGACCTCAGCACCCGCCTCGGCGAGGCTGCGAGGGGAACGGGCCAAGGGGAGGAAAGAGCCTGACCTCAGCACCCGCCTCGGCGAGGCCGCGAGGGGAACGGGCTTAGGGCACAGCCCCGTGTGCCTGAGGCAGACGCCTCCCTGCCAGCTCCCGGCTCCCATGTGGGTAGGGGGCATTCAGCACCTCAGAATGATCCCTCCCTTCCTCTTGCCCAAGGGAGGGACGGACTCAGAGGGACCTTTCAATCTTTCCTGCTATGGAAGAAAAAAAAAAAATCACCTGCTGTTGTACAACACATTTCCTAGACCCACTGCATTCAGTCTCAACATATTGCCCCAAAATCCAAAGCAACAGAACTGAGCACAAAGCAGCTGTATCAGTGAGGGACATAAGACAAACTACTCTGCCACGTAGCAATAACAAGCACGTACGTGTGTACGCACACACACACACTTTCTTCAATCTCAGAGCAACTACAGCACCTAAACACAGTGCCCTGTGGAGGAAGTATCACAGAGAGCTCTGCGAGGAAGGGTGCACTGCATCTTTTGCAGCTCCAAAAGCAAGAAGGATTTGGAGCGTTTAAGGTGATGAATGGCTACAGCAAATGTCCTGCTCCGTGCCCTGGCTAAACTTCCCTTCTCCTCCACTTCGTAAACACACGCATTTCTCTTGGTCCCAGTGACATCTGCCTGGCTGGAACTCAGCACTGTTCGCAGCTCCACCACAACCGCCGTGCTTGGCAGCCTTGCACTGAGCTCTGTATCATTCAGCTACATCAAATCACAGGACTCCTTAAAGACAGGAATTATGTGGAAACTGCCAATGAGGAGCAACATTCAAATAGGCCCCCCCATCGCCAAATTAGATTATTAAACTTGATATCACCACTCAAGTTTGACCCTCATTCAGGTTCTGAATCTAAACTGCATGCAGACACATTCCTAATTTGAGTGGAAAAAAGCGCTGTGATTTTTTCCTCCCCTATCTTCCATGTATACATACGTATTTTCATACATGAATAGTTTCTACTTCTGAAAATCCTTATTTCTTACAGGGTAGGAAGTGAGAAGCTACTTCTGCTGCATATCTTACTCGGCTCATCTCCCACATACCTCTCAGAAAAAGCATCCTATGGATCTCTGGAGGGAAAGCAGCTAGGGACACTGCTTGTCTCTAGGATGGCCCTACCATTTACCATGAGCTCACTGAGGACCTCTCGCAATCTAAGGCACCAAGTACATTCTTTGGGGTTCCTAACTGCATCAAGCAGTCACTGCTACACATGCAACTGCCCTATGTGCTGCTGAAATTACTACTGCAGCAAGGGGCAATGAAAGTATTTTACAAAACGGGAGGCCGCAATGCTGTGTATTCCTCCAAGATGGAGAAAATGGGTGAATTGAAAACTCTCCTTCCCCCTTCCTTATCTTTCTCTCCCTTTGCCAGCAAAGGTCAATCACATGCTCACAAACAGCATCTGCAGTATTAGAGAAACCTTAGTCACCAGTTCCGGTTGCACGCAAGTATAAATAGAAGCAGAGCTGGAAGCCTATAATAGAGCTGGTCAGGAAATTATACCCCACTTCCCAACCCACACAGAAGCGGTTTAGGAAAATGAACAATCTTCAGTTTAATTAGAAGTTTCCAGTTTACACAGAGTTAATTCTTTTTTTCTTCAACCAAGATCCTTTCTCCGTTCAGTACATTTCAGTGTTTTTGAAGCCAGGCAGGAGTTCAACACACGTTGGTAAGGTTTGCATTGGAGTTCTAATTTATCAGAATATTTATTTCCTCCCATTCCATCAACTTCCAAAAGAAATGCTGTCTGATTTTAAGGGGAGCCCTTTTCAATATCCAAAATTAAAAACCTGAATGTTTTTCCTGGGCTTTTCTATTGCCTGTAAAATTTGAAACCAATTTGGAAAACTTATTCAAAGTTGGTTCAAATAATTTGATGACATTTATAATGAATCCATCAAAAACACAGTTATTAACATTTCAGACAGCATCAACACTCAGTGAATAAAAATCTAATAAGCTTATCATCTCCCAGCAAATCCAAAGGCAGATAAAAGGCTTCAGATATGCTACAGCAGCATAAATCTGTACTGTTTTCAGGTCATAACTGGACACACCTGAGGTATAAGCACTTTGTCTTATTTGTAATGGAAAGGAAGAATCTCTACAAAGATGCCCACATGTACAAGTTTTCATACCTTTGAATAGCTCCACTTTCATAAAAGGAACAATAAGTTAAATACTAAATATGAATAATGCTAAATATGAAAAGAAAGCAGAAGAGAACTGGAAAATGAAAATAGTCATGCTTTGCAGGAACTGGATTAACCTAAATTTTCATTCTGTATTTGAACATAACCTCAGATTCTGAACAAAGTCTATCACACTGCTTGCTTTTAAGCTGAATATTTATTTGTACTGTAATAGGAATACAAGTACAGGATGCAAACAATTTCAGTCAGATTTTCTGTCTATCCAAAGATACTAATTGCATCTACTTCCCTTTAGTTGCCAGCAATGTCCTTTGGCTTGCACTAGTTTTCAGACATAACTGTGAAAGGCTCTGCTGATTTAGAACCTACACACTTTATTTTTAAAATGTAAGCTCTTTGAGCTCCCCAGCTTAACTCTGATCCCATTTTGCTAACATCCCCTGACCTACAAGCCCTCAAAATTAGAATCAAACAGAAACCAAGTGAAAGAAAAATAAAAAAATAAGAAAGAAACATTGCAGTCCCCAGCTGCTGTCCTTTTCCCTTAATATCACAGCTCCTTTTCATGAACTCCCACTCTCTCTTCCTAACACAACATCCAAGCCGCCCTAAACTGAAGTCAAGAGCATCAGAGGCAGCCAAATGCATCGGCCCAGCAATGTCATAACTGTAACAAGAGGGGATTTTTGGATCATACATTTGACAGGCAGAGTCCTAACAAACGACTCGCTGGTCAAGTGCCACAGCTGAGCAGGGCTACAGCATTGATTACTGGCCTGGCATAACACTTTTCCACCTCTTTCCTCCCCAAGCTGCTGACTCACCTCTGCTTAAAGCAAACAACAAGGACCAAGAAAACAGCTTGAGTGGCAGCAGTAGCTGCAGGCCACGTGCTCATAAACAACCTGCCAGGGCCTCGTGGCAGCACCGCAGCGGCAGGCGCTCTGCGCCACTCCGGCCTCAAGGCCTCCGAGGGGCAGCGAAGGCAGCCAGGCCCAACGCGCCCCCGGGTGCTGACTACCACCCATCCCATGCCACCTCCCAGGGAACCCCTACAACAGGCCCTGCTAGGGATCTTCCACCACCCTTCACCCGCCACCGGGGAGACCCCGGCCCAAGAAGCGCTGCTCTGCCACATGTGCTCTGCTTGACCCTTGTATTTATGGCATTAGACAGAAAGTTGCACATACCCACACGGGATCACGCCCTACTAACCCAGTCTGAAAAAGCTATAAATGTGCCTG
This sequence comes from Tinamus guttatus, assembly GCF_000705375.1. The sequence continues at coordinate 530,397 of NW_010585116.1, forward strand.
CTTGACATAAGGCAAGCCAGGCAATCCCTTAACCGATCGCCCCATATTTCTCAAGGGGCCCGTATCCTAGTGCCCTTGGGATGTACGTTATTCCTGACTGTGGTTTAGTCCAAGCGTCCTTGTCTCAGCAGCCACGCTCAGAAGGAGGAGAGATTTCCTGGGCACTCAAAAGAGGATTGGTCTCTCACATCCGCTATCCAGGCCAAAGGAAACACACAACACCGGTGCTCAGGAAACACCAGGCCTTAGTGCCCAGGAAAGCTGGTCGCTCGGAAACAGAAGCAGGTAAGGGAGGGAAAAGGGCACACGCTTAAACCTTTAAGGTACATGAGACAAACCTTGTTATAACCACCACACTGCAGTCATAAATGAGCCTTTAAAAGAAGTGATATTTCACTGTGTGCGGTGCAAACTCTGTAATAATAGGCAATTTACACACACCAAAAGACTATTACATAGCAGATAAGGATGACAATTAAGTGCAGAAGACTATTACACCTAAACAGCAGGACACAGAGTTAAGTTACAGCCTTTTTGTGCTTACCTGCTCATAGCAGCAAGCCCTGGCGGTGCATTTGGAAGCTAAGGGAGCCAAAAGCAACGCGAGTAAGAGTATTTTAGTGCAATGACATAACGCATAGGAGACATTCTCCCAGAAACCAAGCTGGTACTTCAACAACAGATTTCTCTGGGCGTATACTCAGTGGTCTCTGGATAAATATGCTAACCAAGTTTTCCAATCTATGTTGAGATTTTTTCCAGTTTTGTCATCAAATCATAACAACCCTGCAGTAATATTCCTCTTCATTCACATCTGAGAGAGTATTTTTTTAAAAAACTAACTGGGTAGACTGCACAAGCCTGGACAGGGTGGCTGAAACCAAAGTGGACTATTACATGAGAAAAGCCTAGGTGTTACATGCCTGGTAACATGTTCACCTGCAACACCCACAACCGATAGTGACTTGGACTGAACTTAGTTTCACATGTAAGTACTTTGCAGGTTGCCTACATTTTCCTGGGAGATGTTGTGGCATCCATCCAATAGATGTGACACAGTAGGTCTGCCAGCATGGCAGACACAATGTACCTTATCACAAGACATTGTGAAAGCCATTGCCGGGACACACAGCTGGACACACTCAGAAGAAAAACTTTTTTTCTTTTCTTTTTCCCTCCTCTCTGCTTCCCTTCTTCAAACCACTGACTATTGGTTTGAATTTATTTGTCAGAGGAATGCTAGGGCTGGTTACCAACTGGAAGATATTACCCGAGGAGGATGTGGAATCTCCTTCAATGGAGGCTTTTCACAACAGGACAAACATTAGTCACAAACCACCCTATTTGTTATAGCTGAAGCTGCTTTGAGGTAGAAGCAGCAACCCAGGGCACTTGCTGGAGACCGAGGCTTCCCGATGTACTTTCTCTGGGTCTAGGACATGCAACGAAGAAGAGAAATTTGTTCTTGCATTACGTTTACTGAAACAGGGTTGCTTAAAGTGTTCACATCAAAACCCAAGCCAATCGCAGTTTGTCCAGTTTAAAACTAGTTCTACAGCCAAATGAACATAAACGTTTGAATTAATCCTGATTTTGAGCTGACAGAGGGACAATGAAAATCAAGCGCCCTACGCAAAAAGCCAAGGAAACTAATGGTTCACAGGAAAAAAAAAAAAAAACCTTTTTTTTTCCTACCTCTATCTTCTACAGTCTGCAGGACTGACAAGTGTGAAAGAAATCTTTGAACAGGCCAAGCTCAAGGCAGAATTTTGGATAAGAAAGCTTTTTATATGGAAGTCATCAGCGATTTTTTTTCATCCTGTTGTCCTCCAGTATTTATACTTTGAGCCTCTTTTCCAAGAGCAACACAGTGCTCTGTTTGCAATTCACGTCTCCAGCGAGCGCTTTTAAAATGGAAGAGGGGAGCAATGGAGAGGCTAGAAGACAGAAATGTGAAGGTATTGAAAACAGGGATGCCTTGGGGCTGTGACAGCTCACTTTCCTGGGCATGCATTTTAAATTTGAAGGGAGTCTTGCTTACAAGGCAAAACCGCTACCATGTGAATTATACGGCTGCAGCTCCCTCCAGTTTGGCAGGGCGGTAGGAAGTCAGCCACTGCGGTTTGACTCTCCCTCTGATAATAGCCGACCCTCCCTCCACCCCCTGAAAACTCAGCGCTCTAAAAATAAGAAGGAAGCAAGAGGAGAGCCGTTTCCTTGCCAGCACCAGTAGCTGGGAGGCCTGGAATGATGCCATTAGATACCCTGCTATTTATTGCCCATTTCCACCCCATAGGAAGCTTGGGGAAGTAGTTGCCAAGAGAAAAAAAGAAGAGAGAAAAATAAACCTTCCTGTTTGGCTTAACATTTGACAGGACAAAGCCAGATAATTCCAGCTCTATGTTTTGCACGTTCTTGCCCACAGTTGTTTTCCTCCAGAGGCTCCTTCTAAAAACAAACAAGGATTTTTATACATCAAGGCTTTCAAAGCAAACACAGGAAGCATCTTCTCCAGTCTCCCACACGTAGCCTCCCCTGATTCAACCCGCTGCCCCGCTCTCTTTACATTTCAAGCATTTTCACACTGGACAGCACAAGCCCACAGCAATTAGGAAGCATACTTGCCTAATGTAGCTGCCTTCAGAAATTACTGTTTCATCAATACAAGAAGCTTTTCTAGTCAGCTACGGTTTAAACGAATTGTCTTGAATCCAAGATGCAATTTGAAAGAAGCAAAGGGAAAGAAAAGAATCATTGCAGAAGACTTGTGGAGTTTGTTCTCTCATTCTGTTTAATGCCTCAGCACATCCTCTACTGAGGTCATTCCACTTTATTTAAATTACATATTACTGAGGACCAAGACAGACCAGAACCTGGTGAGAAGCTAAGTTAGTCTTTTTTTTTGGATGATGATGATGATGAATAGACCAAATGAGAATAAAGCCTCCCCACTCCAGAAGAAAAGGAATCAGCCATCCCTACAAACTCCTCTGCAAGCCTGACACAGGTAGGAGGTGGGAGAGTCACACAGCGGCTACACTCCTCCTTCATCCTCAATAGCCAAGTAACCCAAGAAACAAGAACTCCTCATTTCTGCAGCGGGCCGCATCCTCCGACAGGCATTTGCTGCAGGGAAAGCAGTAGCTGCAGCCCCGCAGGGTCAGCACTGACCCTTTCCGAGTCACTGCGGCCGGCAGCGCACGTCCCAGCCCCACGGCACACCGGCTGCCTCCAGCTCCTGCCTCCGAGCGGGCAGAGCAGCAGGATGGGAGCCAGCCGCTTCCCAGCCTTTTCCCAGCAGCAGGCAGATCGGAGCCCACCTGCCCACAGCCTATAAACAGACCATGTGCAGTGGGAATGCACTCAAAGGCATTATCGGCACAGGGTGGGAAGTTTGTTTCCTGCTTTGCTAACCTTTTTAGGATTACAACAGGACAAAAAGAGGAGGCAGAGCGAGACTTCCCTTCCCCTCCCAGAAAAGCAGCATCCTCGCAGCCCAGCCAAAGCCCAGTAGTCAGAGCTCCGTCAGGGAACAGCAACCTGCAGATCCAGACCTCTCATTTAGCAGGCCCATCTCCTGCCTTCCCAGGGAAGGCTTGACCCGCTGGAACCCCAGCTGCTCCCAGTGCTCCTCTCTGCCTTTGCACAGCAGCTCAGGGCCAGGTAGGAGAAATTCTACTCTTGCAGAAGTTTCATCCATAGTGACAAGCTTCCGTGAAGTTTTGATGAAAAGCTGTTCTGCTGGAAAATTCCTGACCAGCTCTAATCTTCATGTTAAATCATAGCCACAAATTTATGGCACTTTGCTCCACACATGCTGCCTGGAGCCTAGTAAAACTGTGCTGAGCTCTGGTTCCTCCTCCACCCCTGCTTTAGGGCGTGTAAATTCTTTTATCCTCTGGGTCCTATATAACCTTCTGGTCAAAAAATGCATTTCTCTTCCTGTGTGTAAATCAAACCCCTGCAAGTTGTCAGAAGCAAAGCATCCCAAGCAGGAGTCCACATAACTTTCCCCTTTGTATTTACCTAGCTCTACCGAGCTATTCTCCCTGCACGGTTCAGCTCTGACATCCTCTTTGAACAGGAGTGCAAAGGCTTTTTTACAAGCACTGGAGGTTTCCTGCGGCTTGCAAAGGGTTACAAGCAATTGAAAATTCTTGCTTGGCTTCCCGCTGCTCAGGAGAGTGGTGCCATCCTCTGAACAGGCAGTCTGCTGAAAACACTGCTGATGAACCTCCCTTCCATACAGAGCACCATTACTGAAACCTCTTCTGAAAATTCAAGTATTTGAACTAGAAATCCTAGCTTTTTCAGAACTTCTGCCTGAAGAGAGAAGCACTCTTGGCAATCTTCAACATTAAACAGAAATGACCCTTTCAGCAGTGCTAAATATCAGAAGGTAGCACAGCCCCCACTTTCTGATTGCATTTTCCTCCTCTTACCAAAGCTTGCAGCCTCACTATTCTCAGCCCCACTGTTTCCTTCAAAGACACCCTCAGTCCTGCAGCAGAGATTTCTTCTGGCTCAGGTATTACAGATGCAATTACTCATCTTGAAATACATCTCTAGTCAGCACACATGTGGACCAGTAGCTTACCTAGGGTGGGAATAGAGCCATTCGAGTGTGTCACAGCCAACACTAACTCTAGACAGTTGCCACTTGCTTTAAATCATCTGGGCTTGTAATTGTAGAAGCAGTACCCAAGTTCTCTCACGACACTGAATTCTGAGAAATTCAAGTCACCAACAAGCTGCCACAACACACATTATGGATGTTCATAACTGCGTATGACTGTCAGGACTGCAAGTGTATGGTGCCTCAGTTACTGTGTACACCCTAGAATCAAGCAAAATAACACACCTTCAAATCTCTTTTCCCTGTACTGTCAAAACATCAACTACCCTGCCATCTTACCCTCCCCAACTGATAGGGCCCTGCACTTTTACAGTGTTTGCACTTGCTCTGCTTAGAATTCAATTTCCTCTGGTGATCTGCATGCAGACAAATATTGCCAATGGCACTAATGTATATTTGTTCTTCTTGAATTGCATACAGAAATATTGTTGCTATGCGGCAAGCGCAAAACAATCCCGAAGTCACCTGACATCCTCCATCAAACATTTAGGAGTCATCAAACTTAATTTCCCCTTTGTGCAATAAAACACCAAGAGGAAGCTTTAAGAGATTGTATTATGTAACGGTTCTATAAAAATAGCAGGCCAGCGCTGGAGCACTTCCTTCCTGAGGCCCAATAACCTACACTGAAAGGATACATGCCGGTTCCCCTGGCAACCATGAGAGATGACACTGGGGAGAAAACAGCAACAAAAGGACCATTTTTGCTTAGTAAAATAAGGTCTGGCTTCAAGCTTGTGATACAGTGAATACAGAGAGCCCAGCAGAGAGGGAACCAGTTAATAATTCTGCTCAGGTCCCCGTGACCTCGCAAGGCTGTTAATGCTGTTCATTTCTTTCTGTTCTGCCTGTTTAAAAACAAAACAAAAAAAATCAGAAATAAAAAGTAAAGGAAAAATCCACCTCAGCAAGTACTACAGTTTTAATAAAAATATGTCCAAAAGACATCACTTTCTTCCCTCCACTTGCCTAGGTTGCAGGATTTGGACGTTCCACTGCAAAGGACTCCTTTTTTATTTCCAGTCCTGCTGTCATTTGTAAAAAGTTGTCCAGCAGACAGCGATTTTCAAGACCCGGATTTGCCGCCCACCAGAAAACAGGCCCCGTCCTGAAAGATCCCTTGCTGACAAACCTCTGCACTAAGGCACAGGCCGGGGCTGCAGCACTAAACAGGGTCCCCTCTCCTCTCCCCAGCTATTCTGCTTATCCACGACTCCCATGGGGAGTGAGGAAGAGGAGCAACATGGATGTATTCTGTTTCAGCCTGACCGTAAGGGCTGCTAAGTCCTTGTGTCGTAACCACAGGGGCTTATTCCTGTCACACTCTGCTCCCCACAGGCGCTTTTCAACCCTCGCTGGCTGCGTCGCTCCTGCCGAGGCAGTGCCCATACCAGCACGACACTTTCCTCGCTTGCCTTGCAAACTTCTGGCACGTTCGGGTATTACATATGCTTTTAAAATAGTGCCAAGCAGCAGTGCTGGTGATCCAACACATATGTTTCAGAGAGGGAGAAAAAAAAAAAAGAATAGACTTTCGATTAAATGTGGAAAGCAGCTGCCTGCTAAGGCAGACAGGGCTCCTTCCCCATGCAAAAGCTCTCAGGTGCCAATCACTAGTTACTGCATTTGGCCTCTCCCCCAACACAAAACACCTATTACACATAAGAACAAAGAAAAGGGGTGTTCCAACCTATGGGATCTCCACACAGGAGCGCCTGGAGGACGCACCGCCTCACAAGCGGAACAGCTGCACAGCACTGCCACGGAGATGGCACCTTCCGGAGACACCTGGCTCTGACTTGGCACTCAGCAGCCTGCCCAGGCATCTACTCGTCAAGTACTATTAAAATAGCTTCTAGCAGCACAGTTTGGTTTTGTTTTAGAAATGGCTTGGTAATTTTCTGCTTTTTAAATGAAAAGATTTCCATCATCAACCCCCATGATTTAACAAATTGCTAAAAATCACATTGTTAATGGACGCTAAGTAAAAGAAAATCCAAGTCCCATAGAGATAAGGAGTCTCTAACCATGAATTAACCCTATGAGATCACATTACTCTAAGCCAAAGGGTGAATTAAAAAAAAAAACTTCACAGCTACCCAACAAGAAAAGGGTGAATTAAAAAAAACTTCACAGCTACCCAACAAGAATTAACTCATTTTTGTTGAGTGAGTGCGTGCATGCATGTGTGTGTAAAAATAAAATCTTCTCTAGCAATCTCAATTTTTCTACATCCTCAACTTGATATATTTGCTACAGGCTATATTTTAAATACAGTATATTCAGCCTCTTGCCAAATGATGTTGCTGTGCTTTTCTCCAGCGGTTTCACAAGACTATAGAGAAAGGTAGGGTAGTGTTTCAGGCAGGAGTCATCCTTGTTATGAGAAGAAACCCAGTAACTAATTAGAGCAACTTCCTTGTAATTAGTGGCTTAATATCAATATAACAGCAACATCTGAGGCACAGACTTTCAGACAACATTTAGAAACAAGTTCCCAGTCATTTGTGACAGTAAAAATTGTATTTCAAAAGAAGCACTAGGTTTTCAAGCCCAGATATCTTGGCTGAAGCGCCATTTCTGGTCATTATAGCTTGCTTGTTTAAAGTACGCCTTCGTCTTCAAGTGCACATTCCCCTTCATTTCCTTTTGGGATTGGAAAGGTGTTTGCTGTGGCTGTATTTCAGCAAGGGATTAAGTCACCTCTACGTGTTACCTACTTCGCAGGATCACTCGCATTCCTCCAGGCCTGTTCACACTGGGTGAAACGCTCCCCGTGCTGAGGACCAGCGCAAGGCCAAAGTGCTGCATAAGTATTTAAGGGATTAAATGGGATTTGAGGGGTGTGTAGGCACTGCAGCTGGATAAATTTCCTCTGAGATGATTTAATTCTGACATGTTGACCTCAATCTCTAAACACACACATGAAGCTGTTCTGCAGTGTCCAGTTTAGTTGCAAACAAATGCTTCCCCCACCTTCAGGAAAGCTCCACCCAGGCGTTGCACCAAAAGGCTCCAACCAACCTGTGCACCCACTCTGTGCACCGTGGGACGGTCTCAGTCCCATGGCAGCCTCCACGATTCCCAAATGAAGGGGACAGTGGCTGAGAGCACTGCCCAGGCTGTCAGGAGTGCCCAGCATGGGTGCGGAGCAGCTGGTGTCCAGCAGCTCCAGCCAAGGAGCCCTTTGCGGCTGGGCTGCAGGCTCCACTGCCTCAGGCGGGAAGGCCCCATCAAAAACATTTTATTCGCCACTAATCGAGCAGGGGCCCTCATTCTCCCCACTGCCAACAGTGCCCTCGGAGATTCCCAACATGGTGCCACGCAGACACAATTTGGAGCCAGTTCCTTAGTTACAAAGTTGTGACCCCCCTGGACATTTCGGCCTCCCCAGCCACAGCAGACAGCACAGGGCAGGATTAAGCCAGGCCACAGCTGCCTCACAAACTGGGAGGGCACCCATCCTACAGGATGCACCCAGCAAGCAGTTAGGTCTGGCTTACCAATAGGCTAATGCAAGTCCTTAATCTCCATTTACATTGTCAGGATAAATACCTCATTTCCTCAAATTAGTCACTTCCCAGCAACATGACTAAACAAATTTTATCATTTCACCTTTCAGACTGTATCAGATTGCTAAGGAGCCCCATGGGCAGGTGAAACCTTTGATATTTCTGCATTTGAGAGAGAACAAACTTTGAAACGAAACACGTCAGAATCAGGTCCTTCAGGTTTGCTTCTTGACTCACCAACACTAATAACACCTCAGCTGTTTAAAGCAAGCACCCATACACTAGTGTTTTATGTTTCAGATTATGCAGGAGAGCCTAGGAGCCAGTGTGCAGTCTCAGAGCTAAGACCCCAAGAGCAGATGCCTAAGGAGGCAGGAGAGCCAGGCGAGCACGCGCGGAACCTCCCAGGCCGTCTCCACCAGCTGCTGGAGGATCAGAGACATCCGGTGCCAGAGTCCTTCCCACCTATTTAGTCACCCTCAATTAATCCCTCTTTCATGAGCCTGTCCAGTTGACCCCTGCACCCACGAAGCACACTGATTCCTTCAAGTGGACAGACAGGTATCCATGGGATGCGTGGCAGCGTTTCACTGCTGCCCGAGCGAGGAAGCCGAGCAGGAGCTTTGCAGGGCTGCGCGCTGCCCCGCGGGCCCTCCCGGGTCTCCCCACCAGGTCACCAGCATGGGGACACAGCGACACGGCCATGCAACAGGCCAGAGCAGCACAACGAAGCGCTGCCAAGCTCGTGGGGACCTGGCTGTTGGGACTCGAAAGCAAACTAAGGATTCGAGTTTTAAAACTAGACAGCTAAAATTCCGCTGATCTTAATGGAAGCAGAAACACGCAGGTGGATGCTTATTTAAAAGGAGTGCTACGAAGGCAACTCCAGAGGAGGCAGAAGACAATAAGAGACAAGATTCTTTTTCAAGTTCTGAATTTGCAAAGAGGACACTAGTAACCAAGATCATTCAATAATGATTTTTAACTAATCCTCCATAAAAAACTTGATTTCAGTGACATTCCCAACAAAGACAGAGAAAAGTTTGGTTATGCAAAAACCCTTCAGACACCACCATGATTTTATAGCCCATATTCCACTGCTTTTCTCTGCCAAAAAGATATCGTGAGGGTAGAAATAAATCCATCACAAACATCAAAGCAAAAGCTCTCACCTCCTGGCACTTGTCAAAGATTTACCCTTAGCCCTCCTTATTGCTGTGCCAGCAAACGCTGCAGCACTTAAATCCTTCTTAAGTATTCAAAATAGCCTTTAAGTGGGACTGAAAGGAAGCAGAACCACCACGCAGACCCTTTGCACTGAAGGGAGCATCCATGCTCAAGATGGAAGCCAGTCAGCACAGCATCTGTTTAACAGATCCTCTCCTCTCACTGTGCACAATAAACGAACAAGATCTCTTTCCTTCTGGAGGCTGTTTTGTCTTGAAGCTTAGCTATATATTATCACCTCAGTTTGTCCTAGCGCAAGGAATTATCAGACCCATTCCATGGATTCAAATGAAGCAGAGAAAAAGGTGGAACTTCAAGGCATGGAAAGCACTTTGGCAAAAGCTGGGAAGATCTCTGGATTGAAGCCCACTCTTTTGACCACAGAAAGACAAAGAAATGAAACACCTCTAAGTTTATTGACTCTGAATTGAGCAACTGTGCCTGTAAGAAATGGATGATCTAGGCCTCAAAAGCGAAGAACTGGATGACCTGCATGAAGGGCTTCTAGCACACAACCCTGTCCTGGTTGCTAACAAGATTCTCTTAACATACGTATGTTAAGAAGGAATAGAATAGAATAAAACCTAGGCATATCACCCAGTGCCTTCTGATCTTGCCTTGAAGGTGCAAGCCAAAAGTGCTCTTGCTGCCCAATGAAGAACAGGTGGGAAACAGTCACCATCCCACCCTTGCTCTGAACCAGCACACATTTCATTCTCAGTCAGGACATTAGTGCCATCTGATTCATGCACTCCAGAGATCCCTGGCAGGAAAGGATCCTGGTCAAGCCAGCCGCAACACTTTCAGGATCCCTACAGCGCATAATTCAGTAATTTCCACCCTAACTGTGCCCCCAAGAGGCACTGAGTAGCCTTCTGCATGCAGCCCCATCACTTGGAGATTCATGCTCTCTATAGATAGAAATCCTTGGGCCTGCAAGCACATCTGACACCCTCTAGGACATCACTGGAAGTGCTGGTGAACTCGCCACTTACAAGACACATCAACATAAATCCTGTCTAAACTAAGCACAAAAGATAAGGGAAAAATCCAGAGAAACAGAAAGCAATTTCTCATCTTGTTTCATTTTTTACCCTGCAAGCATTCAGTCAACCATAAATATTATATCATTTTTCACAAATACCACCAGAGCATCTCAAACGCATTAAACTGTTCCTTTCTCTGCATGAGCATGTACACCGATAACAGGGCACATTGACTCAGCTAACTCAGTCTTACATGTTCAACTCTGCCCAAAGTTGCCATTCAGAGTAGAGATGCTAAGCCCCTAACACAGCACATGGTACAGCTCTCAACAGGAAATAAGTGTCATGCACATGGTAGCCTTGAACAGTTACACAACTAGATCAACACTGATTCTAGGACAGTTTGGGACTGTAAGGATTTATGGGTTGAGTACATGGACATATTGTTTTAAGTAGCCCCATGAACAGATTAAAAGTAAAATTACAGCAAAAAAAACGAACTGCAAGTATTTGAAGCTGTTACAAGAACCATTAAACCAAACAAACACTTTTTCAAGCTACTTTTCAGTTCAGTTTTCTGCAAATCAAGATTTTCAGTATGCGTTGCAGGTGTACTCTTTTGTGTTTAACTCCATTATCTTCTCTTTTCTGAAGAACAGAGAAATAAAAGAAATCCCTAGTATCATTCTCTCGCTTTTCTCAAATCAAACCGAAGAGCAAGATCTAGCTAGAGAAGATGCAAAACAGAACCCCACATGTCCACCATTCAGAACCAACTGTCCGAGATCGCAAAGCTCCATGTTACCTGCTGCTCCCTGAATTCCTACCACAGGTTCTCCCTCTGTCAACCTTGTGCCATGAGCCATTCCACCTTCCTCATGGGAAGCAATTCTCTTTGTCTAAGGCACATCTTTAGCCCCGCTTCCTTGTACACTTGCCAGCTGCAGCCTGCCCATCAAGGCAAATATTTGGTATAAACTTTAAATGCAAGCCAGATTTGGCATTGCAGAAAACTAGCAGCACAAAGATGATTTATCATGCTTCAAGATACTGTCATCTTTTCATCAGACGAAAGAAACACTGGTCTTCTCACTGCAACCCATTTGGATAGATACCTAGCAAAAATACCACTGCTCTCTGAAGACTGGATAAAGGCCAAAGGCAGAGAGGGGCTGGGACACAAGACAAACCATTGGCCTGACCCGGCAAAGCATATTTTCTCAATCATATTCCTGAAGATTTGAAACCCTTTCCATTTTCTCCAAAATCAGGAGAAAGAGCAATGACTTCAGAGCTTTTCAAGCAGCATGAGCAAGGGGAAGGGCAGGTCTACTTAACAGGAGTAATATCAGCTGATAGGGAATTCATGCACTGGCCAACTGAGCAGATTCAACCCACAAAGTAATAGTTTGTTCCTTCACATACTACTCTATAAACATTTAAGCACCTCCTATAGCCATGCTTTTAATTAAAAATAAGTAAATCCCTGCTAAAAAGAAAAAGCTACAAGGCAAAGGACTTTTTCCCCCAGTTTTAAGCCTCTCATGCTTCACCAGTATCTGACACCGCATGACAGTTTTCAAAGATAACACCAAAAGAGGCAACTGTATGTTGCATACAAAAAACAATCTGTGCCACAAGGGAATAATGAAGATCTGGCACAGAACATGGTCATCTTCACTGCATCTATTTTCACTGGTGTTCCAGTGTCAGAACCAAGTGGTGCTACAATTGCCCTCAAAAACAGCAGAGCATAATCAGGCTGTACCATACAGTACTGTTTCCTCCAAATGTTCCCACAGTCACCATCCACGATGAACAGAAAACCCACAATAAGATTTGTGGTTAGGACAGAAGTAAACCCACTATCAAACCTCGCTGAGATGGTACTGGCAGCTTACATTATAAAAGGAAAGTCATATTTTACACACTTCATGTACACCACACCTCTGTGAAAGTTGATGCCACCAGCCCTGTTCCGGGACCCTCTGGGAGAGAAAAGATTCAGCCAGTTAAGAAATTCATGTGGCATGGTACATACTGCAAATTAACTCAATTTTAGCAATTTATCTTCACAATCCCTCTTCACAGAAACAGCCCTTATCTTTAGTTTGGTCCCTTAAAGTTCAGCACTTGCTTGAGTAAACATTGTATAGTCAAGTACAGCAATGTTGACAATTTCATGACACTGCAGTTGAATAAGGAATCTTCTGTGATGTTTCTGTTAGTTCTTCTGTTCAATGTAATGGATTATCAGATTCATCCAATTACTCCTTCACAGTCCAAAAAAGGGGGAGAGGGGAAGAACAAGCCATTTAAAAGCTACAGCTAGAATGCAGAAATCTCAGCTTCATCACAGGCTTTGGACAACGGACTCTGTAGAAACACCTTGCTTGTTTGTAGCATTCCTTCCTAACAGCTTCAGAACCAGGAAGACAGTTTAGTTCTCCAAAGTTGTCTGTTTTGCGGTTTTGCATGTTTTGGCCTTCTAGGACTCCAAAAGAGAATTTGCACAGCAAAGGATGTCTCAATTTCACAGCACCCACAGATCAGACAAGCAGACAAATATACAGATGATCACAAGGGCTTTAGACCTCATGGTGGTTTCCTAAAAGAAAAGAGGAACATTCTGCTCCTTAGAGGGAGAATCAACCAAAACCCAGCAAACAGACTTTAAGGCAACTCGATTTGAAAGCCCATCAATGAAGGACTGGATTCTTCCCAAATAAAACACAACACTTATCCCTTTTCAGAGTTCAGATAACAGCTTTGAATTAGGTCAGTTAAGATAGATAGCACTATATAGTGTATTTCCCCTACTGTTACGTGTCTTAGAGCAACTAAGACCCAAGCAATTGCTTTAAGAGACTGTTTCCACTCCTGCTCCCAAGCATTTCTGTTGATTTAAACCAAGTTGCCAAAGACTCTGCATTTGCTCAGCTGTAAGATTCAAATCAACTAAAAGCCTCAGAAAAACTCTCAGGTCAAACACGTGAGAACCAAAGAAAAAAAAGGCTAATTTCACATAGTTCTGATACAGAATTATATGACTGTCAGACTCATGCAGTAGGTTTTAGGAAAATGCAGTTACTCCAAACTGGATAAACAAAATATGAGGGCTTCACCCACAACTCCATTTTTTAAGAAGTTTGTTCATAGCACAGGTGGGAACAACCCCTTAGTCTGAATGGAAATTTCACCTGTTTATGCCAGGATTAACTTCAGTCTCTAGCATCTGCAAATATAAGGCAGAAGATCTGCTTCCCCACAGCTACGGAGAGTTTTACACCTTGGTAAATCCATTTGTACACAGCAGAAAAACAGTGGTCAACCAGGATGTGGGCTAGGTTGTTTTCAGAGATACTCAATACGCAGCAGACACTCTACCACACTGAAGCAGTAAAGAGCACTGCTTCTGTCCATCAGGAGGACTTTCTAGAATTACAAAGACATATGGTATTTTTAGACACTCAAACATACTGACTCACACTCATCACTGCCAATAGAGAATAAGGCAGATTTACTGATGCAATGTTCCACTTCATCTACTTTCCCATGAAACCTCAATGTTTTATTTTAGCTGTGAAAAGGTTATTAAAATTCTGCAGCCACACGATAATTCTATGAATTGAGAAGTACAAGACAAGGCTTAGAAATCTATATAATCCTGCTACAGTTAGAAGTTATTCTGCCCTGTACTTGGTATTCCACACAGTTCACGGTTTACGGTGCTATTCAAGTGAAAAGTGAAAATAAAATTTGTTTCTATGACATTTTGCAAAATCAGGAGATTTGGGCTTCTGCGTTCAACTCTGTCACCAAGTGTAACTTCGGACCAATACTTACAACTTTGCAGATTCATCTTACTATTTTAATTTGCAGATAATGATTTACATTTGTTCTACAACAGCACATTTCTTGCAAGCTCATGTATTTTTATATACTAGTAAGAGATATGGCTGACCAGCACGTATGCATGCTTTACCTCCTCATTTCAGTAAGTTTGCACCTTAAACCCTAAGGCCTACATCCTTTTAGGTTAGAGGGAACATGAGGAACACTGCACAGTTACCACTTTGTTGTAAAGATGCGAAGGATATCTTCACAAGAAGTTACCTAAGCAGGTACCTCCAATCTTCCAATCTTCCCTAAGCATTTACTTGTGCAGGTGAGATGCAGCAGAGCAAATGACAAAGTGCTTTTCCCCTAGATGACAGCAAACAAAAAAAAGAAAAAATTTATACTGCAGTGAATCATATGCATATTTTGACTGGTGGAAGTTCTGCCAGAGAATGGAAAGAAAGATTAATGTAGTGGGTTTATCCCTTCCCTTGACTTCCACACAGACTAAAACAGTAACTTCTTACAAAGGCTGCCCACGTCCTGGCCCCCCTCCAGGGAGGCCCTGGTGCCCGCGGGCAGGGCCTCAGACAGCACTTTGTCCTTGCCAGGATGTGGTCTGCCTCTGTAACGAGGCCTGGGCAAATGGCAGCCCACAGTGGCAAACACCACTTATCCCTTCGCTATGCCGAAGGGACAGTAACTGCCTCGAAGCAGAGCCCACAACGCAAGAAAACGGAGAAGGGTCCAGATTTAACCAGATTAACAAAAATGGCTCTCCTGAGGAAAGGCTCCCTTAAAGGGGAGAGCTTTGGGAATTATGAGCAGTCATTAACCAAGTTCCTCGTTTGTGATGTGCCACGCAGTCACCCACCTGTGACTTCCCTTCTATCGGCAACAGGGAGCAATACTAACCATGCAGAAGACGGATTAGTCACAGCACAAACTGACATCGCGAGCATTTCACATTTGCCTCCCCAGCATCTTGCTAAAAATAAAAGCAACAGGAAAAAAGTATTTATGCAGGACTCAAACAAATGCAATGAAGAAGCTCCAAAAAGTCTTCCATTCCTCTACTCTGCTCCCTTGCACCCCTGTCGAGCCCCTCAGCTTGGCCTCGAGCACTTGAAATCAGGGGGAAAAAAAAGATGTTTCTTATCAGGAATTCCAACTTTTGTATCAAAAGGGAGGAGCACAAAGCAACAACAAGAAATTTCAAGGAATTTTCCTCGAACTTTCTACTTTAGTCCCACCATCATGCCATTAATGCACAACTTCAGTGAAAAAATACTAAATTCTCTCCATGTGTACTGTCTTTGGAGTATTAAGATAACCCAGCTTTTACAAAATCAAAAGAACTTCTATCATGACAAGTTTTCAGGGCCTTAGGATTCAATTTTTGAAAGGAAAGATTAGGATGATGGAAATCAGAAGCACTGATCATGCACTGAAGGAATAGCTGCCAAGAACAAGTTCTTATCTCCTCAGCAGACAAAGATCTTGTAAACTGTATTCAAACTAGAGCAGAATAAAAAAAGCCATGAAAGCAGTAAGGGACAGGAACAGCCAGATTAGCTTCTCACAACTAGCAGGAGATACCCACCTCTACCTACATGTGAACTCTATCACCTTGAGTAGAGAAGAAAGTTTCACATGACAATTAGACTCTGGTGCATCACAGTCAGACACTGACCATACTTGGAACTCCTTAAAGGAAAAGTTTGCGTCCACATCTAAGTGGTTGGCATGGAAGTGGGACCCCTCTCAGGAAATTACCAAGTTTAAAAATGAAGTTCTGGTTGAGAGTCAAGCTAGAAATGGATGCAGCAAAGGCCAACTTTACACTTTCAGGTCACTGAGAATTAGGGTGCTAGAACCTGCTGACAGGACATTTAGCTAAATTGCCTTTTCTCTTTATTTTTTGTTTAATCGACACTAGAGCTCTGATATACCGAAACGCCCCTCCAGAAAAAAAAAAAAAAGACTTAGCTTTATAAATCACCTCTGACTTGCTACAAATATTTTAATTTTGGAATAACATGTTCCTGTGATATAGCATCATCTCCAACTGAAGTTCTTGCTTTGTTTTAACTGTTCTTTCTTTCCAAAGCACCCCTCTTTCCCCCAGCCAGTTACTTGCCATTTCTAATGGGGATGGATTTAAATTTACAAAGTGTTTTTATTCTAATTACAAGCCTTTCAGCTAGTACCTTGGTCTTAGTCTCAGCAGGACATGATATGCAAAATATACTTTCATGTATCTGACAGTCCCCAAAACTACCGGTCATATAAATTCTGCCAATTTACTCTAATTAAAGCTAAGCAGTGTCGTGTGTGCTTAAACAGTCGATCCATCTTGAAGTAATTATACCTGAAGGCAGAAATACATCAGGGTTTCCTTCTCTCAGAATTAAATTCAGATGGGCAACTGAGAAACAGTCAAGGGACATTTGCTAATGATTAAATCTAAGCTGCATCTCCTCACAGCAACCCCAAGCAGCTGCACCGATCCCAACATATCCACAGGGGGAGGCAGCGGATGGCACAGGGCAGCTCCACCCTGCCTGCACCAGGTGCTCCCGCGCAGCGCTGCGGAGGCTCTCGCTCCGTGGGGACTCGCATCGAGACTCTGGGACAGCGTGGACATTGCAAGACATGCTCACTGGCATTCAATAGGTTTCATGCTGTTGGTAGCCATTTTGTTTCATCTGCAAGGTAACCACTGCACTTCTTGGCCATCTGCTTCATTTACCATCATTGCTAACCCAACTGCCACCAAAAAGACAACGAAAGCCCTCTTCCTGTTTCCAACCTTGTTCCCTCTGCCCCTGTGCAAGTCTGTGCATCTCCTCTCTGCTTGCAAGACCAGCAGAGCACAGAGACGCTCAGATTGTAAAGAGATTTCTTATGGGAAGTTCCTCCTTCGAGGAGACAGCTTATACAGGCAGCTGCCTCAATGTCATGCTTTGATAAAACCATGTACAAAAGAAGTAACATCAGGCAGAGCTCCTGGTGAGAAGACCATTGAGGTCCCACCTTCGGGTCTGCAGTGTCAGACAGCATCTCCCAAGTTTTGAAAGGTCCTTGACAGAAGGCCAAAGGAGACTTCTAAAAAGAGACTATCACATGGGTTCAGTTGGCAAAGGTTTGCTGCATCCAAATCCCACCTTCCTGCTTGCACACATAGAGCAAGGAGTGCAATGGCACAGTGGGAATGAGAATGAGAGCATTAACCGGTAACTACACTTACACAACCTTATTTTCAGTTTCACTCAGCAACACGTAACTCCAAATTCACACCACTCCCAGCTCCTTGCTCAAAGATCCTTAGTCAGAAGGAGGCTTACTTTAACCTCTGCAAGCTGTCAAACTCAGCTTTATCTCTCTAGGATCTGACAAGCCCATCCTGTCACACAGGAAAATGATTATTAATGACAATGTGATGAGTAACTTTATATAAAAGGACAAATATATATATATGATCTGAATACCCTAGTAAGACTTCTCACCCAGTGCTAGTCCACTGAGATGATGCTAAATTTCCTGACAGCAGAAGGATGAATCAGTGGAAGGCAATCTTCTTCAGGAGGGACCAAACAGCCTTCCACTCAGGAGATAGCAATATACACCTGTAAAAGCATAACTAGACAAATTACTAGAAGGTTAATCTAAGTCCAAGCCTTCAAGAACATCATTTGAAAGGGGCAATAAGCAATAAAAGAAAGATCTAAAAGATGTGGGCAACTCCTGCATATAAGCTTGCCATGATTTGTCTGTTCTGGGGTGTTGCATCCAACTTAGGTCTTCTTCCATTCTCCTGTTATGCTCTCCTGTTTCATGCAAACATCATTTTATTCTAGATAGATTAAAATACTAAGATAAAATACCTCTCTGGGAACCAGCATCCTTTACTCTTAGTGTAGTGAAATACAGCCATATTTATCACAACAGGCCAGCTCTTCTTCCTATCCCACTGGCCTCAGTTCTTCCCAAAAGCTTCCCAGAAGATCTCTCTTCAGGGTACTTAAAATCACCTAGTCTAGTAATATGGTGGATTTTCAAAATGCAAGCATAAGCATAAACACAGCACACATCATTCCATAGCAGAAATTATCATTTACTTCATGTTTTGTAAAATATTTTCACAGAATTAACCTGCTAAAACACTTGTTTTTCTTGGCTTTTTTAAAGTTGTTTTTAGCATTAATAAGGTGCCCAGTATTGTGCACAGGGGAATAAAAGTGAAGGTTCTTTAGAGTTCTTTAGTTCTGTTAGAGCAGGTTAAGCAGAGGCAACTGTGCGTGTTCAATACACTTTGTTCGAGGAAGCACCTCTCACCACAGTCTCCAAGACATTCCACTCTCTGCAGAGAGCTGGGGGCAGCTGGACAGTTAAGCACTCCTGATCACAACTCTGAGCACTGGGATAGGTGCACTTGTCTACCAGGAAGCCAACAGAACCAGTAGCTTCACTTTATTTGGCTTTCCCAAGGCCTGTGGGATGCTGCTCATTTTAAATCAGCATCAATATGTCTGTGCTCAAGCAGTGAGAGGCAGGAAGACACTAAGCTTCTCCTGTCCATTTTACCACAGATTTTAAAAAACACAGACTAAATACAGCTTTTACCAAATGTTATCCCAGTAATCTAATGCAAGTTCAAGGCTTCTCAGTCACAGCTGTCTTAATTTTCCCTGAGAAGTATTTGCCCTTTAAAAAAGGGAAAAAAAGGCCAAATAGCTGTTCTCTACAGAGACATTTAAGATTCCCTTCCTTCCCCTTGGCAGGAGTAATGTACATATCTTCATCTTTTGGACACTTTCCAAAGTGCTTAACTTTGGAATTTACATACTATGCTTGCCACAGCAAGCGTGTCTCAACTAACACGCCTCTCCCACCTCTCCTCCACGGGTCTCTATTCTGTCCCCGCTCCTTTCCCCCGGAGCTCGCAGCAATGAGGGGACAGCTTCTTTACAGCAATTGTGGTCTGTCAGAAGAAAAACAAAGGAGAGGAAACATGTATCATTTAGCTGTCTACTTAATTTTAGTGTAACAATCCCATTTTTAGGTACTCAAAGTCCATAATAGAACAGGCATATCCAAGTTTAGTACACAAATCTCTAAATAAGACTGGTACTTTACAAAACCACAGCACAGAATAGCAATTGTTTCTAGCAGGGTAACCGCAGTGATTGAGAGATGCCCAAAGTAACTTGTTTTTTAAAGGAGAAACTTCAGTGCTTGGTGGTAAGCTCTGAAACCACAGATATAAATGGATTAGGCCATGAGCACAGCAAACAATACTTCCGCTGCTTTGGCTTAGGTCTGTTTTCACAGAGCTAGACAGCGCTTAAAAAGTCTCCTTGCCCTCTCCAGTACCGCTGTTGGGTCGGGAAAGACCTGCCTTCCGCAGGCCCCACCAGGGCACGTTCACATTGCCAGGCCCCGCGCTCTGTTCCCAGGCTGGCCTCGCTCTGCTGGCGAGGCCGCGGAAGCGCTCGCGAGCCTTGTCAGCGCACAGAACAGCCACGCTGCTGGAGGCTCCAGCCTGTTGTTTTCCTTCGAAGCCGAGCTTCGGCCTCAGTTAATGTTTGCCCAGAAATATGTAATTGCGGACTTCCTCCTCATAAACCGTTCCAGAACGCAGGCTGCCATCCTGCCATGCTATTATTATCTCCGTGCCTGCAGGCGAGAGCAGGGTGTGCGCTCGCGCGCAGAGATAACCCTTTCCTTGCGGGGCTCCGTGGCACCCGGCACCTCAGCTCACCAGCATGGCCGCTAAAGCAGCCTGCGGGGAAGCCCAGCCAGCGCCCTCTTCTCTGGATTGTGGAACAGAAACAGGTTCAGCGCAGGCCGGACAGGCCACAGAGAGGAAATGGAGGGGAACAACAGGTCTTTTGAGCTATCTACTTCATAGCCACGGCAAGGACTTACCTGTGCTTCTCAATTCTGCCAAATTCTCTGCTCACTAAAAAAAGTAGAACACCTTATTTTGCACATTTTGTCTATATTCTTAAATTATTCTCACCTAACGTAGAGTAAGAGAAATATTGAAATAATGACTGCACAAATCTTAGTTTTCAAACATCTTGAATTATATGGATGAGAAACTTTTTTTAAATCCACCTTTGGGCACACATTCAGTGTCAGAAATACAGTATTCGCAATGGCAGTAAAACTCCAAGCATTAACACATAGATAACATTCAGAATTTAGAGTGGTGAAAAGAAACCCCAGATTATCTTGAGCTAGTGAAAATACAGTTTTTAAAATATGTATCGCCTCACTGAAGCATTGCCCATATCTTCCAGGAAGAATATGGATAAACACTCTATCTCCACAAGTGACATAAGCTTTGGAAAAGTTATGTCAAATGACCAGAAGCTTTGCAATAAAAAAACCTCAAGAAACATGAGAAATTAAACAGATGAAATCTCTTAAGATGCATTGTAGGTAGCAGGTCTTTTAAGGTCTTGCCCAGATCCCTACTGGTGATATCCTGGCACGCTTTCCAATTCTGACATTCCCTCTTTGCCCTCAAACCATCTCGATGCGAGGCATGTTGGAGTGTGTCAAGGCTTTCATTGAACCTATTCTCCTGGATTGCCTTTGCACAGAAGCAGGAGGGAAGGGGAATTCAGCACAAGCCATAGGTCGGACCCCGGTACTGATGGGGTGCACGTCCAGCATGAGGATCCATCTGGGAGACCTTCCCGGGAGCACTAATACAGGCGCAGTCCAAGAGATTCATCTCCCCTGAGCACCCTGGCCAAGGCTGATCACGCAGAACTCATGCACTCAGCAAAACAAACCTAAGACCATGCTCCTCCACATGGAGTGATCAGTGAATATCTGGAGTGCAATCAACTAAAGGCAGCACCTCAGGTGGAAGAATGGGAGAGTGAAGAAGCCCTCCCCTTCCCTCCAACTGAAAAATTTTTGACAAGAGCAACAGCACATTCTTCCTGAGCTTCATTTCACATGAAAATAACATTTTATTGAATGGAGAAATATTTTAAAACAGAAAATAAAAATAATGACAGCCTAGAAAACTTTGGGATGATTTATGGCTAAAAGGACAAGGGTATTTTTGGAAGGGAGGGATAACAAATCGTATCTCAAGATAACAAGGCAAAATTCTGCTGACATTTAGGGCAAATTATTGGAAGACTGGATTTACTCTCGAAGCAACTACAATTTGCCATGCAAAAAAGATCACCTAGTACAGTGGAAGTGGGAAGAATGTTGAGCACACACACAAGCCAGTTTGCAAGTTGTTGCATGCCACAAGGTGCCAGAGTCCTAGAGACTGCACAACCAAAGCCTTTGGGGTTACTGCCATCCCACAGCAGCACAGCTGATGTCATGGGAAGATCCAGTGGCATCACAGCACACAATACCACTGACACCAGGCAGATATTGCTAGCTACCTTCTCTAATAATTCCATCACAAATATTTGTAACTGTTCTATTAATATTTATCAGTAATTGCAATTTTAAAGATACCTTTTGGTTAAATGAAGAACTAAAACTTTTAAAATTATGTTACAGGGTTCTCATGTTAAGCAACACTGAAATTTCAGAGCAGCAGGACTGAAAATAGATCGAGGTAGTTCCTGAATGGTATCACCAAAATGTATGTCATTTGGGTATTGAAACAAGCAGTGATTTACAGCTGCATCTCACTGAAAATGAGCTGCTGAAATGGAAGCATACCGCAGGCTGCATGCACCTACAGATGCTTCTCAAAACACACACACTCGTGATCTTTGATTCCACTTTACAAAACAGATGGGTTTTTTTTGGTATGCCTTCCTAGACATCAGTGAATTCACTTCTGAAGAAAGTAAATGATCATGTTGTGCTTGGAAGACAGTTCAGTCTTTTCAGCTTAGTTTGCACCATTAAAAAACACAGATTCCCTATGAATTTACCAACACAGCTAACAAAACCACAGCAAATTGTGCTTCCCATCCCAAGCCATTCTAAGTCACCACAGAATATAACTGTGAGAACATTCACACACTTCTGAGCACACCTGCACACATGCTTAAATTAAGTAGCCAAGCTTAGCTGTCTTGGCTAGCCCAAGGGAGCAAAGCTTCACACCTACCACTACTAGAGCATGTGCTCTGCAATATTCAGTAACTGCAGACAGTTGGGACACCTCTTCTTACCCAGAAGAGATGTCAATTCTACAGCAAGGCAGTGTTTGGAGAAGCAGAACTATCTTCTCTCAAAGCTTTCCGCGAGTTTCCAACCATTTGCAGGTATCAAAGTACAATGCCATAAATAAAGTGTTAAAGATATTTGCATTTGAATGTCGAAAGTCAAAAGCTATTCTATAAATATTTAGTTTAGCAAAATATTCAACAAGGTCAACAGAAGTTTGCTTCAGGAAGGAGTAGTAAAAACCTGAAGAAGAGTTAAAGGATTGTGCCCTTTGTGTATAGCAATAGCAAACTGAAAAGAATCCACCATTTTGGAGCATAAACCCTCCAAAAGCCAGCTTATTGCCACAAGGCTGATCAGCTACTGCAGACTTGTCCTTGAAGTCCTGCTAAAATCAATCCATAAAAATCATATTAAGGGATTAGGCATCAAACATCTGTGTGTTGATGCACATCAGAAATTCTTCACTCGAAGACTGCTGACCTTGCATTCCTAAGAGGATCTTTTGCCCTATAATAAAGTGTTCACTGTCAACAGTAATTCTTGTGCTGCATGCATCTGTTGACAAAGTCTGAACATGAAGTTTTTCTGCAGGTGAAACTAAGTGCTGTACTCACACGGAGGCTTTACACAAAGCATGACGTAGGATTCAGACATTTGCAGCAAAAAGTAAATTAGAGATACTAGTATTTAGGCTATTGCTCATCTACATAGCAAGTGATCTAGCTTAGGCAAGTAAGCAGCTACCTTGATATGTCTGTACCAATTACCCTACTTATTCTGGAGGCATAAATGTATTTCTAGGCATAAGTTTGCCTGAACTCATGAGTGTAAGATTGTGCTTAGATTATGTCAACGATCATTGCATAAAATTACAATAAATTAACCTTGCACATTCTTACAAAAATGCATTACTCTAGACATCCAATTCTGCAAATGCAGACTGCAAAATACTGATTTTGCAGAGCACTGTAATCATCCCTATGCATGACGGATACATAAGCATATCAGGAAACTCTGGCTGATGATGCAAAACTCCCAGCTGAGCTGTTACAGAACTGGTGTTTTTGTGCTGCATTTAATACACACCTACATATGCTCAAGGTGCATAATATAACAACAAAAAAATGTTATGTGCATCACAAGTCGCCTTTTTTAGGCAGGAGCTCAAAGCAAAGGGATTTAACAGGGTTCCTGAGAAAGGCTTTCTTTCTGGCAGTTGGCTGACAATTCTCAGTACTGCAAATCCCCAGAAAAAAAAGAGCACAGAACCGCCGATGCTATATGCTAGCAGCATCTTTGCTGGGGGAAAGGTACCCTACAGATTTCATCTTCCCTGGCCCTTCTGCCAGCTGACAAACCTATACTCTGCTTTCTACTTGTTTGCATTTCTAAATATTTGATTTCTCAGAGAAACTGCATCACTAATATTAAAACCGTCTGCAAATACACATCATCTTGCATGCCATCCATTTAGTTTTAATCTGTAATTCGAAACCTATGAGCACTCAGATACAACAGTAGTATTAATTTAAGATGGTATTTTAAGAGATGAATGAACACAAATTGCCAACCAAAAATTCAATCTTCAGTCCTTTTCAGATAGCTGTTTTCAAGAACTGGGAAGAACACAACACATTTTAAGGGAATCATTCAGAGAAGTACTTGAAGTTAGCACAAGGAGCCTGTTGGGCTTCCTTCCAGTTCCTTTGCCTCATGCACCCACCATGAACTACAGATCCAACTTCTTTGCTGGCCCATGACTCACCTTGAACAAGGGTCATCAAATTAAAAGCTTCATATCCTCCACATCGAATTGCGATATCCCTGTAAGGTCACCATAACAAATACAATCACTTCCTGCACAGCCCACCATGGTTTCACCAACAAGTGCTTGGGCCTTTTGGGAAGCGCATGTTTAGGACAACTATAATTAACTGAAAAGGGAAGAAATCAAGTTTTCACCTGAAGCAAAACAGTACTTACTAATTAACGCCAACTGGCAAATGACCTCACAATTTTATTTTTGTCAAGGAAACACTTTCTCAATCAGAAAATCTTACTTATTTTACTGAAATGCAAGAGGCAAGTGGAATATACCAGCCACTGCCTAGATTATACTGAATTATCTTCAGCATATATAGTCAAATCTTACTGAAACACAAAGCACAGAGGATGGAATAACAAGTGATCACTCACAGCAGACACACATTTGATTACCACAGAATTAGTCATCTGTGTGAGGTGCAACATGTGAGAGAGGACCCATCCTTCACACAGATGCCTGTAAACAAATGGCAACTGTTCCTATGACTAAATAGCTGCTTTGGACGTATTTTAATGTAAGTGCTCATGGAGTTTCCACAAATGCCACCTTCAAAACAAAAGCTACGTACTTCCCCCTCCTTTCACTTGTTTTTCAGGAAACCACATTGTCAGGCTTCCTGGCTGGGGCAGCTTGTGCTGTACCCAGCCCCCGGCAAGCGGCAGAGCCAAGAGGCTCCCAGGGGCAAAACACCCAGCGCATGGGGCCTGTCAGGCCAACTGGGAAGCAAGGAGGAGCTTTGCTTGGTTGCTCTTCCCCACCACCCACCCCCTTCCTGGCATGACACGAAGTTAAACAGGCTGCAAAAGGAAATAGGGAAGAGATGCTGTGGGCTTAACCATGTGGTTAAGAAACTACATGCTTCTAGGAGTTAATAGACAAGGCTGAATCCGAAAGGGAGATTTGGCCACCTCTCCCTCTGTCTCTAATGTTCAGGTAGCACCAACTACCTTGATGCCCTGCTTTACCTCATCCTAAGCCTGTAGGCATCCAGGTGTCCACCGAACAAACTCATGATTCAAATCCCAAGGCAAGATTTTTTTTTTTTCACCTCATTTTCTGATGGGATTCTTAGACTACCTTTGCTTCTGCTAATTTGTGAGTCTTGCTCCAGTAAACAGGCTGGCTGAGATCACTAGAAAAGATCTAACCCTATAAAACTTCAGGAAAAAAGTCTTCTTGATAGCGGGTAAGGTAAGCAAGCATCTCCAGGAGAGCCAACAGCTCACAGCTAGGATATTTCTCTGGGATATGGGCATCCCTGCCTTGTCTGTCCAGGAGTAGGGAATGAGAACAGGGCACTCTTCAAGATCCCAAAAGACTGAGGGGAAAAAAAGACTAGATAAATAATAGCAGAGGATGAGACACAAGGCGAAGCACATGTACTGCAAGAGTGCAGACAGCAGCGTGCTGTCCAGCACACTGGAGTCACCTCTCCAACTTCTAAAAGCTCCATTACTTACACAAAGTAGAAGGACTCCAGAAGAACGAGCCAAGGGCAACCTACACTCCCAACACCTATAGGCAATGAAGCCAATACTAGCCAGTGTTCCTGAATCCATAGGCAGACCAGTCACACTAGCTGATCTGTTCATCCTTAGCAGCCAAACCCTTTGCATTACTATGCAAATGTCACACTAATCAACTCTTTTATTGCACATGAGGTTAGCAGAAACATCTAACTAATAGATTCACCCATTAGGGACAGCTTGAGATGCTGGATTAATTATTATTCCATAGCACTGCACGGGGAGTTAGAAAATCAAATCCTCACAGAATTTAATCATTTGGCATCTCAATTTACAATTAAAAGCTTTAGGAACCATTTCCAATAGTCATCCTTCTACCTTCCAAGTAATAACAATATATGACATATACAGCTTACCAATTTGTCTCACTCCTCCACATATTTATACCATCATCAACACACTTTTCTCTAGAAAGCGCGACAAGGACAGTTCAGAAACCTTTCCTACTTGGTTTTATATCTACACACTTGTGTGTCAGGCAACACAGGTGGCTGTGACTAGGGCTTGCATCCAGCCAACATTCAACTGTCTTCCATGAACCTGCATATACCATTAACACTGTACTAGAAAAGTCACTTTGAGGTGCTGTCCCTCCTGAGGGCAGTGCTGTTTTAATACTCATGGCCAACACCCAGCTAGTAGCTGTTCACCCTACTGATAACACCACCTACGTGCGGCTTGTCTTCCTACACTGGTACAGTTGCTTCATTTCTTTGCTTCTGCACAACTGTCAAAAAGCCACCCATGCTAGTTGATGCTTTCACTACACCCACATACTAAAAAGCTTAAGAGTTATTAAATGGGTTACACCCATTGCTCCTTACCTCTGACATGCACATTATGGAACAAATAATCTGCCTTCTTCATTTAGGAAGCCTTAAAACCCAAAGAAAAAAAAAATCCTTGTAAAAACTAGAACATAAAGGGCAAAAGCAGTGCTAGGAAAAAGGGAAAAAGGACACACACTTTTTCCTGTTCATATATTTCCTGCATAATGCCAGAATGCTCAACCTGAGCTGGAGGGAAACTGGGCTAAGGCTCACAAAGCAATTTAGCTTCCAGACTAGTTCAGTCCTGCTTGATTCTACCAAATCATGTTTTTGGATTACTGCTAAGTGAAAGAATCAAAGCTTCTTCATGTAGGTCCTCGGGCTGGAATGACCCTGCGAGAGAAGAAAGGGAAACGCTGTCCTCCTATCCTCAACTCCAACAGCCATCCTCTCCTGTCTTACCGTGCTCCTTTCTTCCCCACGCTGTCCTGCACAGTAACTGCTGGGACACCAAGAAAGACTGCTGGGACACCCTTTAGCACCCCAACTGCCAGAATGACTTAGGCAGCAGAAGAACTAAGTTTACAAGCTTTCGGAGGGGATGGGCAGTCATAGTACATAAGGGCACTTCAAACGATAAATACTACAATATTAAACAAAAACGGTCCCCCATCTTTCTGTGCCTGAGTCTCATTGGTATCAAACTCATAACCATGGACATTGTAGAAGATGCTTTAAAACTGCTGAATTAACTTGGAATTAGCTCCATTTCTTTCAGCACATGAAAAATCAGCCCAACTGTCAAACTGCTCTTAGCACTGACTAAAATGCAGAAGGCACTTGACTTTGGCTAAGAGTGCTTATTTTGGATATGCAACTCAGGAGATGGTTTGGTGCTAAATTGATACTAATCCTCAGTACAAAACTAGGCTCAAAAATGTTACTGAAGTCCAGATGCTAAAATAAAGCCTTCAGGAACAGCCCCGATTAGCTGATAGGGTGTAAGTGCTCTGTCCTTGGAATAGCTTGGCAAGGAACTTTCAGAATTCCTCCCTTCTCATCCCAGGGGGAATCAGTGCCATAAAAGCTCCCAAAAGGGCAACACTCCCTTCCTTACACTGCCTCTCAGCTCCCTATGGGCAGGACAGCAAAGAAAGGGAAGGGGGCGAGGGGCACATATTCCCATTTGTTCCACTGTTGGGCCTACTGTAACAATCATAAACTGAGCCCAAATTATTGATTTGAAACATTTCCACAAATGGAACCACTTGAATTTTGGCTGCATCGCCAGGCTTGTGCGAACAGCAGTCAGTGAAGTGCTAGGGGCCTTTCATGCACCGTGAAGTCAACGGTTTGACAGAAGTCAAGCGCACAACCCTGCCTGCCACTGCAAAAACACTTTCTAAGAGCTACCAGCATTTACAGGAGGACATCTCCACATGCAAATAACCATAAAGGAGCAGCACATTTCAGATCACGAAGAACTCCGAACTCGCTCCACACTTAAGATCGCCTGATTTACGGGTTATATTGTGCAGGGGAGTAAAAAATCTGATGCCACACAAATGAAGCTCAACCATAGCAATAGACCCTGGGTACAATCTTTGCTCTAGCCCATAAGCCGTTATTCACACAAGCAAGCCTGGTGGTTGCACCCTGTGGGTTGCCCGTCAGAGTCCTCCGACTGCAGTGCTGCATTCACCTCCGCACAGTGCAACTCGTGAAGGACACAGTAAAACTGCAAAAATGGTAGAGAAAAAGCTGTGTGGAAAGGACAGTGAGTTTCTGGACAAGAAACTAAATTGGGATACACCAGCTGACTAAGAGCACAGGTTCCAAGTCTAGCAAATTAAGAATAGAATGGAAATAGGAAAAAATGGGGGACTTTTCTTTCTATATGCAATAATGGAAGCCAGAGGAACCTGGTTTCAAACAGGCAGCAATTTGAAAATGGAGACAAAGGGAAGTGCTTTGTCATATAGTAACTGCAACGTGGAGCTTGGTGCCATGGGGGCTGCTGCTGGAGGCAAAAAGACCACATAGGTTCAAACAGAGATTAGAGAAATGAATGAAGGTTATATCCAGCAGCAGCTATTAAGCACAATAGTCTGAATGCCAACTTCAGACGAGGACGCTGCTATACAGCTCTTTGTCAGGAGCTGAAAAGATATACCAGGGGAAAGATCATTTCAAACATATACCCCTTTTCTTATGCTCTTTCCCAATCCCTCTCTCACTGGCCTCTGCTGGAGACAGGATATTTAGTCACCATAACCTTTGATCTGACCTACTGTGACAATTGCTCTGTTCTTCTAAATTTCATTACTGGAGTAGAACTCACACTGAACTTTACAGATCATTGAATGATTTTTAATGCTTTTCATTATAGTGAACGACAGGACACATTCCTCCTTTCACGATTTCTTAGTTTTCTGCAGGCAACCTCTAAGTGCAAAAGCAACCTCCTCTGTACAATTTATATTCAAGCGAATCTTAGGGAGACCAAAGAGAGTCTCCTGAATATTATTCAGGTTTCACACATCAACAAGACAAAGGACTATTTCAAAACTTCCTATGGAAAAGATCTCGTCAGCCCTGCATCCTTTTCAATCGTCAGGTTGCAGCCTCAGTGCCAGGACCCTGATACGAACACTCCGCACAACATCCTCAAGGCTTCTCCCTAGGCCAGGAAGCCACTTAGCACAGCTGCAGAAAGTCTGCTCAGATCCCTTGGCTTTACAGGCAGTTACTTCATTTGAATGCCCTTTTTTGTTTACCTGCCATTTGGTCTCACAGCGCAACCCGACCTTCCCCAATCACCCCACAGCGCCTCTAATGTAGCCAGAGGTTTTGCGACCACAGGAGATTGTGGTTTTAACACATTTGTGCAGGCAGCCTTTGTTGAGTTATTTTCACTCACAAAAAAATATGGACCAGGTCACAGGTTTTCTCCCTTCCACACCAACCAAACAGGGAGGCCAATGCCCTACAGCTGGTTAAAGGGGAGGGCTGAACACAGCTGCCTGCCACATGACAAGCACCCTGGTACCAGGGATGCTCTTTGCTCCCGGGCAGATTAATTGCTGCTGTAGATCACGGGGTGTTTATTTACTACTCACTGCTTTTTTCCTACTGTCCCACCCCCCCCGGCCCCCAGGGAATTTTTGACTAAACATTGGAAAAGAGACATTAATCATGAATAACACAGTTGCAATTACATTATTTGAAACATTCAGCTCAAGACTATGTTCAACCTGCTTCCATCAGCTTGCCATTTAGAGAGGCCCTATACAGCACCACAGCAGACATTTTGCAATGCATATGAAGTGATCAGCACAAGTGGAGAGATCAAAATTAACTCCAAATTCCAGGGCTTTCAAGGAACTATTTGGTTTAATGATTAAAACCACATCAGTGCTAGAAACTGTGTGAACACCTGTCAGTGCAACATCAGGGGAGGGGAGGAAGCATTTGCTTACTTATTTATTTGAAAACTCTAGGTATATATTAGAGTCAAGAGAAATTTATTTGTTTTTCAACCAGAGGTGAGATGACAGTTGGAGAGGAAAAGTGAAGCCCCAGTACAAAAGCAGCACACAAGTTCAGCACTGGCTTTTTTCATGCATTTAGTTTCCTGTAGGGGAAGCAGCTTGCACTTTATGCACTGCACCTTTAAATTGGCTGCTACTCTGCCTTTGTAGGTAGCTGAACTAATACCCCCACACCCACCTGAGGTCTGCATACTTAAGCCTTAAAAAAAAAAAAAAAAAGAATCAGGATCTTAAGCATTTGGGCTTCCCCCATAACCTCAGCTCTGCCTCTTTATGCAGCACATTTGCATTATTTTTTGCTCAGATTATTCAGTAATAAAAAGTATATTATAAGGTAATAAAACCTTCTTCCTCTTTGACAGTTACAGACAGGCAGTTTTCCACCTAGAGACCATTTTGACTTTGAATCTATTTTTCAAGAATTTCAAGAGTTGTTTTTTTGTTGTTGTTTTTTAACCTCCCCCTCCAAACAGGCAGGAGTGGCCCATCTTCTCAACTTTCTGAAATACTTGTATTCCTGTTTGGAAAACCCAAAGCTGTCACATGGCTGAGAACAAGCCATAGAAATACCAGGCCCAAAGAGACAAATTTTGTCAAGGCAAACACAAAGGATTACAATAGGAATGCTTATATAATCTTAATTACAGATGATGCTTCTTCTCTAACCACAATGGCATACACATGGTCTACGACTGCATGCATTGGAGACAACAGTAGCTATTCCCCTGGCCTCTTTCTATGCTTACCCTCTTACTAAAGTTTACAGAGTTGAAGAAATGATTGAAAAATCTGCCAAAACCCAAAAGGTAAAAGACTAACTGTAAAGGGGAGACAGAAGCATTTCCACTACTACAGAAGTGTATCAACCTAAATAACCCTCACAGTGGGTAAATCGATAGGATTTTTTTCTGGTTGCAAAAGAACAACCACCCAGTGTTTGCCCAGGGAAACAATCGATACGAATTCCATCCAAATACGGAACTGACAACAGCAGGGGATATGAGCTAAGAGAGCAGACGGGAGGAAGGACAGGGGCTGCACAGGAGAAAAGGAAAGCATCAAAGGGGTTGGAGGCAGGAAAAACCTTCTGTGTTTCAGTGCCTCTGCACCCTCCATTCATATTTCGAGAAATGAAAGAAATCAGGAAATATTACTTCGGGTTGCATGCTTCTCTCCTGGCCTATCAAACATGCAGAGTAGTAACAGCAAATTACTGGAAACTGCACTTTGAACTTAGCCACTGGCAAGGATCCCAGTCAAACAGAAATGCAAAAGTTCCCTTCCTCCGTGGGGCCTCCTGAATGGGGGTGTCCCCATAGACGTTCGATAGCTGTTTGCAACAGGTTGGAATGAGGCCCCGAGCCAGAAAAACAAGCCCTGACCAGTATTATTTCCTACTGCCTGTGTTGTTTATTGAAAAGATATTTTGGCACATCACGCCCAGCTTTGTTGGGCTACACTAGAGGTTCGAGCCCCATCGAGGAAAAACTGGCACCATTTACACAAACTGTTTACTCCTTTTTTCTTCCAGGATTCTACCTTGTGGCCGCCTATATGCACGACTATAGGTGCAAAAATATATTTAAAGAAGAATTAGAAAGAGTCAGACTGGTTGCCAAGCAAAGACTCTGGATTTCCTGGGAATAGAAAAGCAATTAGCCTGTAAACCCTATCAATATTCCTAATATAGACAGAACAAACTACACTTTCCAGACTTTACAACAGGGTTTTAAAAAAAACTGAAGTGTTCAGGAACAGTAACTTAATGTTATTAACAACCCAGAAAGTGCCCAGTGAGTGCAGAAAGGCATTGTAGTTTCCCCCTTCCGGAGCTGAAACGATCAAAAGATTGGCCTCTTTACAGTCTGTTATGCTTCTGTCTAAGAAAACCCAATTTGCGCAAGCAAATAAACTAGCTCATTATAAAACTAAGGGGTCAACTGGAGTCAGATAAACTCCCAAGTCAGACAGCTGAAGAAACAAACTTTTATTTAAGCCACAGCACAGGTGATGCTAGAAGGAAGTGGCAAATCCCCACAGATTCACAGCTTCTACACTGGGAAATGGAAAGGAAGGCAAGTGGAGGTGTGCCAAGAGAATATCCTGCAATTTCCTGAGAGCACACAGCTCATCACACATTTAATCATAGACAGCAGAGCCCACCTTGCTTTCAAAGGGAAGAAACAGACAAGAAATCAAGTGCTGTGGTCACAATGCAGCAAATTGGATGTTACCACTCATCCCCCACCGTGGTTCTTGACCCTATGTAAATCAGAAAGTATAAGAATCTTAAAAAAAAAAAAAAAAAAAAACCCAAATTTCCTCCTCTTTCTCCCCCACCCACTCTGAGGAACAAAAAAGAACCACAGTATACCAGCATAGAGTAAGCACCTTTATGCAGGGTGCTTAACTTCCCGTTCATTTGTCTTAGTCTTTTTGTCCTCAATAGACAGTAACATCTTCAGGTATATCTCAATTTACTCCTGCCCACAGATCATCCTGAAGTTGGATCCATCTACTCTTCCTACCAGCCTAGTAAGCCATGAACCATTAGTTAGGTCTGCAGCTGCTGAGCACAGGTTCCATTTTTCCTGACTGCAAAAGCCACATTTGAATCAACAAATAAATAAAAAAAGACAAAAAAACTCAAGTAGTTTTTCCTCTTTTCTGATAGGTTTAAATATAACCTTCCCAGTGGCCAGCTGATACAGCTTGGTTCACCCTTTTTGTCAAACTGGTATGCATTTCATTTTCAGAAACAAACTTGTATCAGGAAATAATCCACTAAGCCTGACAGATGTTTCTGTAGAGATTCCAGATCAATAAATCATATTCCCAGTGAGGCTTGCAAAGGCACAAATCCTGACCTTGTGAAAATAAGGAGGTGTTTATAACAATTTCAGCCTGTTACTGTATGTTATAAGGACAGCACCGTTTAGGCTGTGCTCCAAGCCTCCTTTTCAGGTGGGTTATAGTGGAGGTTGCTCTAAGCAAAATTTTCCCACTGCACTGTCTTCCTATAGTCATTATTTAACTGAGATTTGCCACAACATCAATAAAACATCAGTTTACTGTGTATTAACATGCAGTCTAATTTTGAACCAAAAATAAATCACTGCATCCTCTGCGCTCACAAGTCCAACATGTGGAAGAAGTCTGACATCTGAACTACCACAAGTGTTTCTGCAGAAAACATTAGGTCCCTGGTCTATGATACCAGATATCATTCCATGATACATCAACTCAATGTCACATATCAAAATAAGGCTAAATATTTTGTAATGCCTGCATAGCATAGAACGCAGAAGTTTAGACATTTCAAAAAAGATAAATAAACGGTTTGAGGCGCTTACCGACTGTCTTGAAAGCACGGAACATGCCACAGCTGGCAGGAGCGTGCCTCGTGTCTCAGGTGTGTTAACCATGTTAGCTCCCTGCCTCCCCAATTCCTCTGCACATTCTCAAGTACACTGAGCACACAGTTTGCCATGTGCTTTTGCACTTCGGTACCATCTAAAATCTTTGATACAGTATAACCTGATAAGCTTTTAATTTCACCGAGGACTGTATCATATGTAGAAAGTTTTGCTAATAATTTTCACATTACATACAAATAATTTCTACACAGTGATGTATTCTCAAGCACTTTAAGTAGCTGGTGCTAGTTTAGGGTTGGTTTGTTGTTAAAGTACATTAGTCATTTGTACACATGTACACAGTGACCTGGGTTTGTTTATTGATAAGCCTACAAAGCAAAAACTGAAAACTTATTCCCACGGCGCTAAATTATGTATCTAACAGATCAGACCTGAAGCTGCAGGTGAGCGGGTTAAGTAGAAAGGATAAACAAGAATTCAGTGAAGCATATTTTTATTGGAAAAGAAGTTTTCAAGTGTTACCCACCTTCTGCTCTACTTGGACTTCATGGATCACTGAATTTATCCCAGGAAGTAAGACTGGATATCAACACAAAATTCCACCCATTAGCTCATTGCAATTCATAGTAGTTGAGAAGTCACAGCCAACATCAAATGAGAAAATTCACTCAAATCTGGAACAAGCTTTATTCTGGAGGATATAGACAGAAACAAATAACCATAAAAAAGTGAGTTTGACCACTACCATAAACCACGGCTATTATTATTTTTCATTATGACAGCTATTAAGGTAATGGCTTGTACCATGGTGTCTGTACTATGCAGGATGTAAGTACATAACTGTTTTCTCAGTGTCCCCTCTAAAAAAATCACACAGATTGAAAGGACAGAGGGGAGCAGGCAACCAGCTCTATATCAAGGACTTTGTAACAGTTGCACAGAGCTGATCATCTTATATTCCCCCACCCACATTTATGGTGGCATTAACAAATGAGTCTTCTGCTTTTTCCTCCCTTTTAATTTAGGCCACCAATTATTCCACAGTTGTATTTCAGAAGATTTACAAGATTGAAGTTTCCTTGCCCACCACAACCTTTCATTTCCTACCGTCAAAACAAGGTCTGACTCCACATAAAGTGTACGTATGGAGCTTTTATTTTTTTAATCCTGCTAGAGCACAATGCATATATCTCACTTGTCCCCTGATTTCCTGAATAGGATATATATTTCCTCAAAGTCACCTGGCAACGCAGGCTTGCACTACAGCAGCTTGCTCTATCCTGTCAGAGGAATCGAGTTACCAGGAATGTTGATGCACTTCTAAAGGAGGAGTGGGTTAGGGGAGAAGGACAAATACATTTTGTAAGGTTTTCCCAGAGAACACAGGCTGCCCTGAGAAAAACACTGAAATATGCAGCTGATTCCATTTGCGCAGTGAATGGATAAAAAGCAAGGGAAATTGAAGCGTTTTCCTGCAGATTTCCATTCCCTGAACCCAGTATGTATCACTGGAGTCAACTGAGAATCTCCTCAAAAACAAAGGCAGAAGTGCTAAATGCTGGAGCTCAGTACAGAATAGCATGGATGTGCCACACTAGCATGCTAGCTTCCCGATTATGTCACTTCTCAGGCAAGGTCAAGAGATCAAATTTTGCTCCTGCTTGCCCTAGTAAGCAGATAACGAGCACAGTAGCTCTGTGGAGCTTGCTAAGGCTAGCTCAGCTCCACAAGGGCTAACGCAGGGCCGTGAGTCTCTTTTGCAGGCAGCTCCGTGGGCTCTCTATGCAATGAAGCACACAGAGCAATGCAACAAGAACACTGTCAGAAGGAAAAATAACTGGGAAAAAGGGGGGGAAAAAAATCACAGCTGATACCCTTTCTCCCATACACTAATACCTTGAAGAGTTCAAAGGTTTTCCATGCCTATGGCATTTGGCAATTATAATCGCACAGTAAAATACCTAAGGTTAATGAGTAACCTCTAAAGGAAGTTACTTCACATAATGACAGCAATTTCTCTGAACTAAACGTTAATAATCAGGCCTGTAATATGGCAAGAAGGAAATAGTGGGCAATTGGCAAATGGGACTCTGTTACCTAGTAACGAGTCCTTGAGGTATGAGCCGAAAAAACTTGAGCAGGCAAAACCTTTCCAGGCTGAGCAGCTTGACAAACAGAAAACATTTTGTAAAAGCAGCAACTGTCCACGACATGCAAAGTGGAAGCACGTGTGGCAAATATTTTGTTAACAGGCTGACTGAGGTAGCATTAGTTAATGGCAAAGTGAAGGAAACGCTGTCGTGAAAGCAGCAATAAGAGCGGGGCAGCTGAGTTCACGCTACTCGGTGCGAGCTACGCCGCAGCAGCGCAGCATTTCAGTGGGGCTGAAGGTAAATATGGACAGCAGAGGATTCCCACTGCTTGTGGCTCTCACACCTGCCCGTCCTGAGCCTGTCGGGCGGGCTGGCAGCAGGGGCTCTGCCCTTGTTTCTCAGGCACCCTACGTGCGAGCGGCGCTCGGTGCTGTCAGTTAACCCGCCGTGCTGCTGAGTCAGGCGAACCGGCTGCAGCCACCAGCTTGGAGAAGCTGTTGCAGGAGGAGTTTCAACACCTTTATTGTGAGTGGTGTAATTCGTGCTCTGATCCTGGTCAGGGTTACTGCAGATTATGACGAGGAAGGACATCAGAAATGGCCTCACACTCAATCACCCAAGACAGGATTCCACATTTCTGCCTTTACAGTAAGGAACACACTAGTTGCCTCAAGCTACCCTTAAACCCACCTCCTTTCATACATAGTGGGGGAGACCATCTGTGCTCTTTTCTCTCTCTCATGCACTTCTGTTGAGGACTACAGGAACAACACAGGACAAAAATAAACAACCAACCTCGCCAACCACCTTTGTGCTTTTTTTTTTTTTTTCTCCCCCTTCTGCAAATATGGACATTTCCTGGGAGTGAAAGCCTGGAGTGATTGGTGAGGCTGGTACACCTTTATGCAATTCTCCACTGCCAGCAGTTAATTTCTAGGAAATGCTGCGTGGCAGTGTTAATATTGCCACAGTCTCTGCACAGAAGCAAAGATCAGCCTTTTTGTTCTGCAAGGAGAAAATAAAAAAATCTTGAGTACAATTGTGCATTGGTCTACAATCCATCAACCAGCAGGGCCAGTTTGTTTGTTTGACTAAAATCTAATCAAAATTGGCCTCCCATATTCTTTCTCAGTGAAAGAAAATCCTGTTCCTGATTCTCCTTGTCTCAAATGCAAACAAGGAAATTCAATTTTCAAATGTGATCCTAATGTAAAGGTAAATTTGATTTTTTTTTTTCTTAAATCTACAACAGGCAAATTCTAGCCTCTGAACACAATCAGCATTTTCACTTCATAAGCATGAAAAGGGGAGCACTGCTCTACACTCTTGTTTTTGCCTAAAAATGCTCTGAAAAAACAAAAACTCTGAAAAGATCCAACCCACTAACTCAGAAACCCGTCAAACACAAGAGCCTCCTTGCTTTTGGAGATAACACCATGGGCTACGGGCTCCTCTGGCTCCCCTGGATTTTGCTTTTGCTAGTAGAACTTGCAAAATAAAGGTTTTTTTTTTTTTTTAGCTTGAAGACAGATGATACCCTAGAGTCTCAGTTAGCACTATGAACAAGGTAAGCAGAACTCCATGCTAACCAGTTATCCACTGTCAGAAAGAGAATACATTTGTTCACA
Source organism: Tinamus guttatus (assembly GCF_000705375.1). The sequence goes on from NW_010585116.1 coordinate 567,540, forward strand.
TATGTATACATGAATTTACATACATATGTCTCAATCATTAAACTGCAAGCACAGCTATACAGATTGCTAAAAGACATAGGCCAAGCCCCGCAGTAATGCAGCAATGTTGCTTCTAATACTTGAGCAAGTTTGCTCTGTGGCTTTAACCCACCAACAAGCCATATCATGTACATGAAGGGGATGCTACTTGGTGAAAAAGGTCATTCTGGTCACCAAAAGCCCGCAGGTAAAACACTCATTGTAGCACTGGGGAGCAACGCATACAGAAATAACTATGCATGTGGCTTCTTCCATTATTCAGACACCTGACTCCAGGTACAGAGAAGCTCCCTGCTTTCCAAGAAGTCAAGCACCCACCTTCCAAAAACTGGGCCCCTTTGCAGCCCCCAGCATCAGAAACCACCAGACCCTCAAAGAGAGGCCAACATTCAGCATACCACAAGCTCGATATTTTAAGGCAAGCAAGGGAAGGGGCTAGTGCAGAGTTGGCACGCATGGCCCACGAGCAATGAAAGCACCCTTCACACACCAGGGCTACACAGAGCCTCTGGTAGCCCACAAGGCTGTCACAGGGGCTACCAGGCAACCAGGGTGGGCGCCCACTAAAGGAGGTAAAGCAGGAGCTGCTGCTTAAGCCAACATCGCCAATGCCCCTAGGCCAACCTGGGGCACCATTAGGCTTTCAGCTCGCTTCCTTCCCACAGCAGAGGAGCAGCAGAGCTCACACAGCTCCGCTCAGCTGACAGCCAGCACCTGTGAGCACTTGTAGGGCTCAGGCTCTGAGGTCCTCGCAGCATCCACCAGGCCTCTGCAGCCGCGCACAGCTGCCAGCCAGGGAAGGCGGCCGCCCAGGGGCTCGCCAAGGGCACGCACACCGCTGACCAAGCCCCACCACACGCATTCTTGCTTTCAAATGGCTGTCCCGCGCAAATTTCACTGAGAAAGAGGAAGCAGGAAATAGTCATAGATTTTTTCTTCTTCTTGTGATAACCACAGGCTGCTTCTCCAGAGCTTTCCTCCTTCTAGTTACAGCATGTGCCACCAGACAACCTCATGCTGAATCTGACAAGAAAGGTGTTTGAGACAAGCGGGACAGACAAGCAATTCACGAACACCTAGGCCTGCTCCTGCCTTTGCTCCCACGGTTTTTATGCCAGCGGACCTGTATGAACCACTGCTCTCAAGTGACTCATTTTACCCTCATGTTTGAGAGATCAGGAGGAAGCCTCATGACTTATACTCCATAGCTACAACTGCAAGACCATAAAGACAAGTTATCTGACAAAATGAAAGTTAAATAAATACAGGTGCCTTGTGGTTGCTACTTGCTGATCTGGCAGCAGTTGTTAGTCATTTCATCAGAAGGTCCATCTGCGAGGATCTGAGAGGCAAAAGCTTTGATTGCCTGCCCTTCATGTTGTCTGGCTCCTCTTCACTCATTCTCCAGAGCCAATGAAGACTCAGAGTAGTAATAGAAACCTATCCAAGCCATGCTGCTTCGCAGATGTTTGAAAGATAAATGCATAAACTGTGAAGAAGCTCACACAATACATGGCAAACATTTTGATTAACTGTTCGGACTAGAACTCAGACTCCAGGCTCTTGAGGCGTGTTTTGACTTTTGAGGAAGGAGGTTTGCGATGGGGCTTTCTGCAAGCGTCCGTCAATTACAGACAATTTAGCACCAGGTTCATCCCACTGTTGAAAGGTTGTGGCACAGTGGAATGAGGGCAACACTGCTGCAGGGCAGACCGGGCACCAGACTCATCATGGGGGCAGCATGAGGGCCCCACAGAGCATGGTCAGCCACTGGGTACCACTCAGCTTAGGAGTGGCAGGGGAGGCATCTCCACAGTCATTCCACATCTTGGAAGGGCACCTCCTTCCTGCAGCTCCCTGCTCAGTGGCCTGGGCCACCCAGCCCTGGGCTTGGCTGTTTGAGGACTGCAAGGGAAAAAAGCAGTATGGACCAAGGGGAACATACAAGGCTGCACACAGGAGACTGCGCAGAATGCTGCAACTGAGCGTTTTGCAGAAAGCCAAGCGATGCAGAGACTAATGGCTCTCAGCAATCCAGGACAATTCTGCCACAAAGGCCACCGTGCCAAGAGAGGAAAACCAGCATCACATCCGTGAAATGCCTTTGTGAGTCCAGCAAGAAAGCCTTTGAAACTGCCCCATGCACAGAGTGGCCTGTGCCAAAGAAAAGGTCATATCCATACATGCAATGCAGGCACTTATTGAACTTTTGTCCCCTCCATTTCCTGCACCAAACAATATAGGATGGCCCCAGAGACACAGCAAGTATTGCAAGAGGTGTTGGCACGAAACTGATGAAAACCAAAAGAAATTCAAATTCAAGGCTGAAATGCTTTCCTTACCTCATCCCATTGTACATAGTTATTTCAGCACATAATTGCTAACATCCTTCAGTGATCTGAAATTCCTGCGCATACAATAAGAGCAGCCACGGATGGATGCTAGCCTTCACTTTGAGTTTACATGCCTTTGTTACAGCCTTTTGGGTCAAAACGTGTAGTGCTTTCAAAGTGTCAGTGACCTAAATGCATTCCTGAAAGCGCCGAGCATGTTTGTGGGTGCCCCTCGCGATGCGCACAGCCCGTTTCCTGCAGCCACACTGAAAGCCCTACGCTCCCACACAACAACTCCTCTCCCCAGACCTGACTCATTCTTCATTTCACTTCAGTCAAAATCATTTCCCTCTTCCTCCTGAGCTCCATACTGACCACAATTAACTGCGAGCAGCAGAACATCCCACTTGTGAAGCCTTTGTGCAGCTCCACACAAGGGGTTTGGTGTCAGTGCTCACAGGCAAATAGCTTTGGAGCAAAAAGGTGCTGTTATTCTGAGAGCTGGGACAGCTCCATGGGCAACTTATGCACCCCAAAGGTGAAAGCCAGACTGACATCTGTGCATTGCACTACTGCTTAATATGAGTACTGTTATGTAAGAAAAGACATACTGGGAAACAGGTATGAAATAAAAAAAGTAGCTATACTCCTGTATATGACTACATCCCTTCAGCAATGCAATATACAAAGTAATAATGGATACTTCTCATATTTAATAAACAAGACCAGCATGGTATTTTTCCATTCCAGCATCCCCCCCTTTATAAAACTCTAAAGTAATGTGAGTTATTAAAGTTATTAAACCAGCATAGGGGAGGGGAAAACAGGAAAAGAAAATACTAAGACAGATTTTGCAGTTATTTCTAATGGTCCAGTAAAAATGCACTAATCAGTCTGTGTTTGAAAACATTCAATCCTAGTACAGATATTAGTAGAGCATCATCCTCAAGGTGAGGAAGAAATATTTTTGTAAGGTTTTTATGTGGTTTTGCAAAACAGCTCAAAAGCCATGTTGGTGAAAACATCACAAAATTGACAGTTTGGGATTTGAGAGACCAATAGGATATAGAAAGAAAAGGAAAAAATAAGCTATTTGTATATAGCAGAACCTTTAGATAACTAAGAAACATGCCTTATTTCTGATTTGCCTTGTTAGGATAGAAGTCCTTAGTGGAAAAACACATCCAAGTCTTGAGCAGATCTACTATCCAGATGAAAGCCTAACTTCAAACAAATACCTGTCTTCCAAGGAAATTGTGAAATCTTCCAAGGGAATTGTGAGGGCCAAGCTCATGCTATGGCCCTCCCTACAAATCCATTCTTAGCTATTGCAAAACACATCAATAGTGAGATATTTTAAAATATTCATCTAAGCCTAGGTTTATTTAACCTGTGAATCTGCCAACAGGGAATAAAAATATTGGCAAAGCACAGCACTTCCACAACTCATTTCTGGGATTTTTATGGTGAGTTTTTAGTATTTGTTTCAAACACTTTGTTTGAAATACGATTGAACACAGTACAGGATTTCTCGGCTAGACACAAGTCATTGTAAGTCCTGCTTTCTTTTAATGTATTAACACTGTTTAGGGGTAGGAAGGGAGTGACACAGCTCAGATCCAGGCTTCCCCAGGGCTATAGTCACTCAGCAACAGCTGGGAAAATGGGTCACCAGCTGACAGTTGACTGACCCCATTTCAGGTTGAATTGGAGGATGTGTCCCAGCATTTGGGGAAGCAGAGGGTTTATTTGCTGGTGGGGAGGTGAGGATTATCAGCACGGCTCCAAGCACATCTCCAGGGAGTGGAAATGACCCAAATGTTCAGCTAAGCGAATCTGTCAACACAGAAAAGGCTCTGGCAGCCCCAGCCAGCCCCTTGCTGCTCCTTCCTGCAACAAGGACATCACAAGGCGCAGGCAGAGGCATTTTAACTTTCCACAATGTGATGCTAAGCAAATGCCCAGTGCCACCTTGCCAGCTGAAAGCAGGATGCCATCCTTTCCACAGGACAGGATCAGTGAGGGGAGCCCTTTTGATCCCTCAAGATGTTCCTGAAGGGCATCATGGAGACGTGCTCCAGGGATGGGGCGGGGAATGCCCATCTCCATCGCACCCCTCTCCGCTGCGGCCACAGCTGGCCCAGGACAAGGGGCACTGAGACAGGGCTCATTGACAGGCAAATGGCGCCGTGGCCACCAGCGCCCCTAACGGTCGCAGCCCGAGGTGAAGCTGGAGGGCAAGGGCTTTCTCCAACCACACACCCTGCTCGAGTCACGATGCGCAAGGAAGTGCCTCCCCGGGGCAACTGTGGCGGCCTGCACGTGCCCACAGCCACAGGCAGCGAGCACTGGGGCTGGCAGAGGCTGGGTCCCCTCCCCTGGCCGGGGGGGGGGAGAGCCAGCAGCAAGGGCATGCCCCCCCTTCCCTCAGGATTAGGGATTTCTAAAACAAGCTTCAGATACAGGTCCGGAAAAGGGACTTTTGTTCTGTGTTTGCAAGGCCTCGGCTCTAGGAGAGTCCAAACCAGAGCACCACAGACAAACTTCTGAAATGCCACGTATAAAAGGCAGTTGTGTGCTGCTCATGACAGCACTTTTGCGAAGAAAAAGAATTATGAAGTCACTAGCAGTGCCATGAAATGCAAAATTTTGCCTTTTAAGAATGGGATTGTAGTTTTCTGACATGTCATATGAATGGAGAAATGCTTCCTCCTTTCCTTTCTAGGAAAGGCATTACAAATCTCATCTGCCAAGCTTCATACTTCTTTCTCCAAGCCCCACATATAAGGCATTAAGAAGTTAAGCCTTTGGAGACTTGCCTTGTTTAGGCCTGCAAGAACTTCCATCTGCTACCAAAAGGCCAGCGGTGCGCAAAAAATTTAAAATACTATTTAGGTGCAAAATTGACACATCTTTGTTCCATTTCAATGTGTGCATATTAAAACAAAATTGACAGTTAAGTCAGAGCTGTACAGAAGATCCATGTTACAACTCATATCTGAAGAAGAGGAGATTCTAAAGTAGCAATTGTTTTTATGCCTTTCTTGGAAACAGAAAAAGTGTTCAAATGAGCATCAACATCACCCACCAGTTGACTGGCAACAAGGACAATCCTTCTCCAAGGAAACTGACAGATGCTTTGCCACTAATTTGATAATTGTAAGACTTCACTCCAAACCAAAACATTAGAACAAATGGAAAAGTTTCTCCCACTGATTTCAGTAGACTTTTGATCATATGAGGGCAGAGTTTCATACAGTTATCTTATGCTCACAGTGGCTCTATTGATGGCACTGGACTTTTTTTTTCCACAAGAAAATCTTAACATGAAAGCAGATAAGCCTTTAAAAAATTCAAATAGAAATCATTTAAGGGCACATAATCAGTGCTGCATACTGAGTACAGGGCTGACAGCCACCTGTCTCTAGTGCAGTACAATCTATTCTTGGAAAGGTTTCTGTCCCCAGTCATTTACAGTACCATTTCAATCCCAAGCATTACCCCCTCTCTTCCTGCTCCCTCCTTCCTTTGGGATTAAGTTTCACACAACACTTTCAGGTGGTCCTGAAGATGTTCTGTTGGCATAGTGCATTTTCCTTCTGGAGCATTTGCTTCAAGTCATGGCTAGGAAAGTGATAGATGGCCAGAAAGAGACCCTCACCCTCTAACCTAATTAGAGGCCTTCACTGTTCAGCGGGGTTTCAAGAGGACAGGAGCCCGAGGCAGCTGGATGGGAGTATGAACCATACCATGCTCCAACAGCTTTCTCATATTCATTTTGTAACCAAGACCCATCTGTTTATCATCAGCTGCAATACAGTCTGAGACAAAGTGCATTGTTAATAGGGTGTGTTTGAGAGAAGTCACAAGGAAGTGCCCTAAACTAAGTGATTTCTGAAAGTAATGGCTATAGACCATATACCACACAGTAGCACTACTCTAATGGATATTTTACTTCAAACATAGCCATTAACTGTGTTTTTTTTCCTGCTGGTGAGATTCAAAAACAAAACAAAAAAGGTGTCAAGACACCTTCTCTAGTTAAGAGATACTAGTTTCTTGGACACTAATTCAGTGTTTGTAAAACACAGTACATGAAGATGCCTACAAAATGACATTAAAAGAACAGAGAGAACAAAATGCACTACAAGGATTTACTTAATTCAATTAAAGATGCAATATTTCTTCTAGAGAATGGTGGAGGTTGTGGCCCCACACAAGGATTGCACACTTGATCATTTAAGATTAGTCACTTGATGATTTTGTAAAGTAAAAAAGACTAAAGTGTGCAGAAGTGACCCTGCGTGTGCAGGGGGGTTGGACTAGATGATCTCTAGAGGTCCCTTCCAACCTTAAGCATTCTTTGATTCTATGAATCTAAGTGAATGCTTATGTAAATATAAGAGATGCATACATGTGTGGCCTGAAATAAACATGTAAATGTACTCAAAAGCATATACAGGCACATGTAGGTTCAGGGATTTGAAAGGCTTGAATTAGATTTCCGATGCTTCCAAGGAAAATGAATTTTGCCATATTGCATCAGAAGAAGTGTTCATTTTTGTCCACAAGTTTGTCTCCAACAAAGGACACTTTTAGAATATGGAAAATATTTTCAAGTCAAAAAATGTTTTGCTGTTCCTCATGCTAATGTACCATGTAATTAGTACCATGTACTAATTCCAGAGCATTACTCAACTCAGGGATGAAGGATCTTCTCCAGGCTGAGTTCCTCTCTCTCTAAAATAGTCATATATTATCATATGACTATTGCATATCATGTCCATCACATGGGCAGCTAGTGATCCTGATTTCAGACCAGTCCTGTTCAGCACCATATGAAAAGGGAGATCCAGAAGATCTTGTGCATTACAGAGACGTTGGAGAAGTGCAGCTGGACTGATGTAACTGGCAGATGCCCCACTTGGGAAGAGCTTGGATACTAGGCTGACTGAGAGCTACAGGTTCTCTGCTGCTGCAAAACATGAGGATACCTTAACATTGAGCAACATGAAGTAAAGTGCCACTTAAAGAGAAAAGCACCATTAACAGCAGCATAGGAGAACATCAGAGTTGTTCCTACCAGCACTACAGGTTCTCTGCTGCTGCGAAACATGAGGATACCTTAAAATTGAGCAACATGAAGCAAAGTGCCACTTAAAGAGAAAAGCGCCATTAACAGCAGCATTGGAGAACATCAGAGTTGTTCCTACCAGCACCCACATGCTCAATGCTGCTGAATTTGTCAGCTAAGTGCAGTGGGTGCACAGGGCCACTCGGGATAGGGCCAAAGAGCAGGCCACCTGAGCAGCAGATGTGTGGTAGCAGGGGCAGGCCATAAAGCACACAAAGCAGTCTAGCCAGCAGGTTGGTTTAAGTCAGCTCTTACTGAGGCCTCTGTGACTCGGAAATTGAGACATCTTGCAAGCAACACACCCATTAGTTTAAATCAAAGGTTATAGAGATGATTTTTTTTTCCTCCTGGTTGCTGTTGTTTCAGCTTTCAGAAATTTAACTACATTCTACAGTATCAAAGCACTCATTCATCATCTTGATTTCTAACCCCTCCCATTGTAAATGCTGGGCTCACTACCTTTTGTACCTATGTACAATTGCTGTGCTCAGCAGACTTACAGAAGACTGGAGGCAGATAGCCATGGGGGTAGCTTCAGCAAGGTATTTTCATTTGCTACCATAGATTTTAGACTAGGCTTATTTTATAAAAGGCTGCACCTTTGTAAGATGTAGCTAGTAAAAATGAGCAGCTTCTTTTACTACATCTGCATTCATACACAAGATGAATTTGTTTGCTAATGAAAGTTTGAATGTGCAACTTTGGAGTCAGAAGAAATAAAGGTTCAAGCTGGATCTTTTCCAACAAGACCTAAACCCGGAAGAATTGCACTTAGCCTTGTGATGTAGCATGAAGTTATGTCACGATTGCCATTCCCTTTTAGAGTTGTCTAAAGATGACTTGAGCTTGCTCTATGAACCTCTTCTGATGAGAGGCAATCTCAAATCAAGCTGCTATCTATCAAGGAAACCAATGACCTAAAAGTGTTTTTATTTTGCAGATTAATGGAGTTAGAGGAAAACAGGACCATTAAATCACCTGAGATCTCATGGTCCATAGAAGAGGCCATTTCACTTCAAGCAGTTACCTCTGCTCATCCTAGCAGCTTGCATCTGATTTAGACATATCTTTCCAAATGCATGCTGTCCTAATCTGAATATATCAAGAGCTGGGAAAATTACCACTTTGCTCAGTAGTTTATTACAGCAGTTACTAAACCTCTGTCCTGGAGATACATGCCTAACCTTTTTGAGCTTTTTGGTTACAAACTGCCTTGTGCCTTCCCCTGCTAAATTTGAGCCCTTTAGTACCTATTTCCTTCCCTCAAAGGAGCTTAAGCACTGTAATCAAGTCACTCAACCTTTGCATTGATAAACTAAATTGAAATCTTAACCTGTCTCTGTCTCTCAAAGGTGCATATATAATGCATTTATATATGCACATGCCAATATAAATGACTCAAGCATTCAAGCTAGCTTTCAAGCTTTGTTATACTTATCTTTTAACATCCTCTCAAATCACAGCAAGTAGCAAGTGTGCTGTGCTCCAGTGCCAGCCTCACCAATGCTGTTTATCCCACCTCACTGCTGTGCTGTTTGTACTTCAAAGACTACATTAATGCTTTGCCCCTTCTGAGACCCAGATCTTTTTCCCCAGACATTTTATGAGGTAGAGGTCCTACTGAGGATTCAAAGCCTGTACTTTCCTGTGCACGTAAGTTTGCATTCAACCCTGGTAAGGCACACATTTTGTTTGAATGGGACCCGCTTCCTAAGCCATGCACATTACTCTGCAGGACAGAGCCTCCCCTTTGCTCTTACCTTTCTCTCAATTTTACACCCTTCTCCTTGGCCTGAACAGAGGCCAAGGCTCACGCCATGTAGGTTAAGTCAAAGCAGAAAGATAGGCACATACATACATGCAGTGCAGCATAACCTGTGCATGCACCGAGGAGGGAAGAGGGTCTGTCCCACCTGGTGAGAGCCCACCTGAACTGACTCGCTGTCATCATGGTCACAGAGGTAGGAGGCCTCCATCATACAGAGACACCATGCCTTGAGAACAGGTTTAGCATTTTTCCAGGCATTAGTCCCTACTTATTAGCCAGAGCACTCATTAGAATCCGAAGGGGGGAACACCTCACTCCAGCTAACTTGTGTAGGCATGAACCTGGACCAAGCTATATCAATCCCTTAGTTTTGTATTCCCATTCTTCTAATGGCCAAGGAATCCTCTTCACACATCTTGTAAGAGGATAACACTGCACAGCTGTGGTGTGCAAGAAAGGCTCTGTGAGCCTTTTTTTTTTTTTTTTTTTTTTTTTGCACACTAAGAGCTTTGCCACAGATTCAGAGAAAATACAGCAAAATGGGAAGAGCAGAGTTCTGCTTCAGTGAGGCTGCACACAAGGAGCACTAACAGTGTGCCGGATCTCATAACAGGCCTTATTCATGAGAACAGGCTCATTAGCTTAGTCAGGATGTGTCATAGGATAAAACGGGAGGGAAAGAAGCAAGGGCACTGTCAGTCAGTGTTGATATCCTTCTCTGCCAAGGCGAGCAGAGGGAGAAAGGAAAGAGAGAAGAATTAAGCCATTTTTAACAAGATCTTACTGATGCATTTGGGCTTTTTTTTTTTTTTTTTTTGCCTCACTTCCTTGGGCTGCATATTCTGGCCCAAAATCCAAAACAGTTATATCTACCCAGAAACAAAACCCAGCTGCAGACCAAAAAATAAAAAGAACTCCTGCTCAGTTTGTGGACAGCATTTAATTGGGATTTATTTTTAAGCAGACCACCCTTTTCACCCCATTGCAACAATCTTGACACTTTTCCCTTCAGCTTCCACTTGAATTGTCACTGAAACCACCATTAAATGGGAATGTACTTCAGATTAAAGGAAATAAGCTCCGATTTACTTTGTATTGCGGATGACTTTTGGAGGAAAAGCACATTCTGACAGCTGTTTCCATTTCATTGTGCTTTTTGTTTTTGAAAAAGAAGAACATTTGTTTTCAATTTGTCTATAAATAATAGAGGAAAACACAGCTGAGGGGCCCAGTGTGATTTTTATAGAAAGTTCATTTTTGGAAATCTGATAAGCTTATAACCACATATGTTTAAAATCACAGCAATATAAAACACAGAAACTTTAAAAAAACTACTTGTCAAGCCATCTAGTATTTATTTTACCTAGCACTTAGCACCATTTGTCAAGTATTTTGTGTCAGGTACAGCTTTGGACCTAAATTCTGGAAGTACAGAGGTGCTCTTTAACCCAATAAAATATTTTGTAGACCTTCAAGAAGGTACCGATCCAAAAGATACTACCCCAGAAGACACTGAATACATGAGTAACCCCTGCACAGTCCCAAGGCTTGCCTGCCTGGACAGAGTTGGAGAATGATGTAATGCCAGGACAGGCTGTTACTGCCTGTTTCTCCTTTGGGAAACAAACGGAGACAGAACCTGCACTGCTAAGCAGGTATTTGCCACCAGCTGTCTGCTGTGACTTCAAGGAACATTTCAGTCTCTCCATCTGGAAAATGGAATTAACAGATTAGGCCTTAACCCTTTTGAGGTCAAAACTGTTGGGTTTTTCCCCTAGATGCGGGGAGTCTCACAGTGATCTCACATGCCAGGGGAAGAATTAGCCCGTATTTATCAAAAAGTAGTTGTGAAGGCAAAGTCTGCTCAACACAGACTCTTGCTGTAGATCACAGATTGCCAGATACAGCATCTGTTGCTCAGCACCTTGGCAAGTGCTAGGAGCTAGAACAGAGGCAAGTCTGTTTTCAACTGTTTGAGAAAGCCTTAAATTTTGATAGACCACAACTGCAAACTAGCTAGCCCCCTTATTTCCTCAGATAACAGCAATCGAAGCTTCTGAGGGAGGTTATACCGTCCATGCACCAAGCAAAGATTCCCCAGGCTGGAGAGTTGCACCTGGCCTTTTCAAATGACTTCTGCTTTACACCAGAGTACAGCAGAGCAGTCTAAAGCAAGGGCAGCAAGGAGGCAGGAAGGGCAGAAATGCAGCTCAAGCATAACAGTGTGCCTAGTTCTTTCTCCTCAGTCCTCATACTATAAAGATTGTTTATGGTTCTGGTTTAGCCTCTATTTTCCTTAAAAACAATCACTGTGTGTCATGCCCCAACCACTTAATTGGCATATTGCTAAGCTTTTATTAGCAATGTAACATTAAAGAGAATTTCTGATCTAATTTAAAATATCAACCCAAGTAGTTCATGCCACTGGAAATGGTTATCTTGGGGTGGGAGGTGGGGGGGCAGAGCCTGTTTTCTGCTTGCATCATTGCCTGGAAAAACTACAGGAAGCCATTAATAAACAGAAAGGTTTTATTACAGAGGCTCTGCTTGCTAAATCAGAGGATTGCGCTGTTTTTTTTTTTTTTTTCTCCTCCTCCAGAGTTAAAAACTCAGTCCCCTTGGGTCAGCACAGGGCTTGGAAAAGACACAACATGCAGGATGGAGAAGCACCTAAGTCCTCACAGGAGAGACTGCACTTCCTACATCAGGAAGCATTCGCAGTTAGGGGAAAGTTGGGGCTTTAAAAAACAGTGCCAGTATTTCCCAAAGTTCTACTGCAGCTGTGGCCTCCCAGCATGCAGAGTTAAGATGACTGTTCTCACCCTATGGCCTGTGTAGCTGACAATACAGACTACAAATTATGACACATCTAGCCTTAAGGGAAAAAAAACAAGGAGCAAAGAATTGCTGTATCCAGTTTTCCCAGCCTTTCCTACAGGTGGACTGCTGGCAACAGGCTTTAGGGCTCTCCAGGGAGGCAAGTAGTGCTCTTTACTGTAAAACTGATGTTAGGAGACAATAACTAGTCATTTCTAGACTATGCTCTGTTTTCCAAAAAATCACAGATTAGCCTGCCTGACAAAAGATAACTTCTCCCCACCTCAAGGAATAGTCAGCATTGTACTCAGTGGACTTAATCTTCATCAGGCTCACTTGCACATCAGGCAAAACTAACTTCGCTGAAACCCAAAAGGACTATTTTAAGAAAAAGGCATTAGGGCAGGTGAGTACCTAAAAAGACCTCAGCATTAACCCCAGTGACTTAGAAGCACTGAATTAAAAGCCAGCCCCCATAGTCTCCATGTTTGATATTGATTCATATTACCCACATACACACCCTAGTAGGACATGACAGATTTGTTCCCATCATCTTTTACCACTCCTTAAGGAAAATATGTAGCCAGCATCCCACCTGTCATATACTGAGTCACCTTCCAGTTAAACATATTTCTTATTATGTAGCTTTCTTTTTTTAAAAAAAGATAAACATGTTTCATTTGTCAGTACAGCTCACTTCCTCAGGAAGAGCTGAAGGATATGCTCAAAACAGAATGCTAATGATCCTCCAAAACACTTACTGTAAGATGAGTGCTTATTCCATAACCCTGGGAACAGTAAAAGGCATTGGGACCCATTTCAATCAGGCCCAGTGGGAAGAGGGTCCTCTCATATAGAAAAGGAAAGAAAGAATACTTCAAGTTGACTTAGTGGCCAATTTTTGTCATACAGAGCTAACATCCTGCCACCATGTAGTGATTTAAGCCTGCAGCTTTGTGCACTCCAGCACAATTTAACCTGTGTACTGAAGGCTGGAGAAGAGCAGCAACAGGCTGCTCTGTGCCATGCAGAGAGCTGGATCCCTTGGGCCCCAGGACCCTTCCTAACGCCCTGGCGGCAGTACCGCCCCATGCCAGCCCGGAGGGCTGAGGGGCAGGAGCAGGCCGCATCCCACTCACACTGTGGCAACAAGGTCAGCCCCCTCGCTGCACCACCCGAGCACCTCCCCTCACTGCCGAACCAGCAGGACACGAAGGTTTTGACCAAGGGCCAGGCACTCCCACATCACACTCCTGAGGCAGGGAGCTTCATACTGACCAAGGGCCCTACCAGACCAGCTAAAGCTAGCCAGTGGTATACACTTGGACAAAAAACTAGGAAATATCCAGGATCTCCATACATCAAGCCTCTACCATGGGGTATTATCCTCATTTCATAGATGGGCACAAAGCTAAAGGACTTAAAACAGGTTATTTGCTAGAGCTCATAGAAGAGTCTCTGGCACCCGAATTAAGAACGCCACTCTTAGCTTTGTACTTTAATCATGTTTTATTAGAAGACCAAGGAGGCCCAGGAACTGGCTGTACTGCCTCTAATGTCAGGACCCGATCACAAGGACACCAGTGGGTCTTGTTCTTGCCCATACAGCTCCAGTATGACAGAAAATCACTTGACTGAGGGCTGGTTCAGAAAGGAGTCATAAACTGATAATATCCACATTACTACAGGAAACAAGAACTTAATCTCTGATGGTTATTTCCCCAATGTAAATATTTAAATAAACATCTAAAAAATAATAAAATATAATTAGAGATAAGCAAGGTTATAAAACTTATTCCCATAAATTACAGGAAATTTTATTTTTAAATCCCCTCATCATATAATGGGATTAGAAGTCACTATGGTAGGTAGAGCAACATTATAATCTAAGACCAGTTTTCCTGTTAATACCCAAGCATTTCCTGCAATGGGAAGTCATCAGCACAATCATGCAATAACAAAACAGAGTTAGTTTATTTCAGCATCATCTTTGAGGAGCAGAGCACATTTGGTTATCCTGCCTATTTGAACCTGTTTATGGTACCCAGATTGATTTGTTACAATAGAAAAAAAAATAAATGCAGTTGTCCTAAAGGACATCTCTTATCCAATAAACTAGGTGTTATGATCCAGCACACTTCTTGATTCCCTCTTTTCTTTCAAGATGAGAAAAGCATCTGTTTTCTCTGCTAGATCTTGGGCTCCTAAGGGCTGTTCCTCTATTTGAAAGCAAGCAGTCATCTGTAGGCTGTGCTTTCGCTGCAAGCCCTCCGAAACCAACACGACAACTACAACAAAAGCATTTTTGTGCAAAACTCAGGGGCGCACATGCCAGCGCACCGAAGCCCAGGGCCCGGCAGAGCATCCGAGTGGATCCGCGGGCTGCCGGCTCCAGCCGGACAAGCTCCGGGAGGAAGAGGAGGAGCAGGGGGCTGCGGCAGGTGCAGCCGCTCAATTCACAAGCACGCTGACCCTCCATAGGAGCATGGCAGGAATTTCAAATGGGATTAGCCACCCGGACAAGGGAAAGGTCATACTTGACATTTCCACTGGAAATTCTAATGCAAATAGACCTCTGATACTCATGACATTTTTCACACACATCTAATAGGCATACATATGTAAAAGGAAAATGATAAAACATGATGACTAATTTATGTAAATCTCAAAGGCAATAGCATTAAGAGCTGACTTCATAGAAACAGTCAGGCAAAGGGGCACTGTATTGTGTTCCCTTTTTATTTGCTACCGTTTATATTGGTTTATTTTGATAGGGTTGTTATTTGTTTAGCCTTCAAAAAGCACTTAGTACTGCACAAGGAGCACACCATAGAGTCCTTGCTTGTGGGAAGCAGCAGAGAACCCAGACAGATTTCTCTGCTTTATTTTGAATGTTTGGGGGTTTTGCAGCAGGAGATAGGCTGGTGCTATAGGCAGAGGGAGATCCTAGAATGGGAAATTTACTGTGACATCTCTGAAGCCAGTAATTTTTAGCCTATCTTCAGCTTGATTTCTTTTACCCACTGAGAAATCCTGCCTGAACACTCAAGGGAAGCATGAGCCCTTGGAAATAGATACCAGTGCAGTTCAAGTATGGCATTCGTAACGCGAAGGTTAAATGGAAAAGTTTTGCTAAAACAAAGCTTTTCTCACCTCAAGGAGCTTAAGAGAAGAAGAGCAGTAAGTGATGTCTAGCTGCTCCCAGACACTGCAAGATCAGCTAGCAGTTGCAGCTATTTCTGCCATATATCTTGATAAGCAAGTTTCCTGTCACAGCTGTCATATTCTGTCTATTTTGGTGACTACAAAAGACAAGTGCTTTGGTTAATCTGCCTAAACAAGAAAATCAAAGGTATTAGCCTAAACAGCAGAGAGGGGGTGATACTTTGCTTATTGTGGTCCTGCTGTTGAGCAAACTAAGCCATATACCAAACAATTAAGAGTGCACTGTAGTGTTTGTAATGCCCCCCATACATAGACATGAAAAGAAGCTAAATAAACTGGAAAAAACCATCACCTTCAGAAATTTCATTTTAAGTTTTACTTTTATTACAGCTAAGGGTTTATTTTACCTCAAGTTCAGTATCATCCATTGTATTTCAATAGATTTGTGTTTTAACATTAAAAGACAACACTGTTTTTTTTTCCTGTTCAAAAAACTATTAAATAAAAGCCCCAGCACCTGTAAAACTTCTTAAAGCCCACTTGCTTTTCTTAATGCAGATTATGTGCCCACAGTGACTTCATTTTGTTTAGTACAAGTTCTAAAATGACAAGTTCATCTGAGACCGGAAAACAGCACTGCTTCTGCAATGATAAAAGGCCACAATCCTGAAAGCACTTCTGCATATGCTTCACATTGTGCATGTAAATAGTCCCATTGACTAAATCCCAGTTCTTTGAAAGGGAAAAAAACTAGACTGAAAGAGAATCATTGTCTTCCCAGGCAAACAGTGCTGCAGAAGGAACAAGTTAGAAATATAGAGAATTAACTCATTTCCTGTCTCCCACCATATGCATGCATGTCCTGAAGTCTGTGAAATGATTTCAAGTATCATCTTTATTTAAAGCTTCTTCTACTGCATGCAACTGAGGTTTGGAGGGTCTTAATATTTTGCTGATTCTTCCAGGCAACTTATTCAGATTCTAACATAGCAAAAAGTTAGAAAGATTCTTGAAGATAAAAACATTTCAAGCCAGCAGAACACTCTGTCTCATATTCAACCTCCCTAGAGTATTGTAAGAGAAAAATGAACCAAACAAACCAGCCATCAAGGAAAATATTTGAAGTCTGCACAGTTAAAATAAAATAATTAATCCCACACTTCCCTTAAGCTTCCCAGTCAGACACACAGCCATTTCCTCTGTGCTGAGTAACCACAGGGAGCATCACCACAGCCGGGGCTGCACTGGGCTGGAGCGGACAGGACCGAGCCAGGCAGCACGGCAGCACCAAGCCTGGCCAAGCAACAGCATCAGTGTGGGGCCAAGCTATAACTTACCCGAAATGAAAATGGGTTTGGATGTAGGAAGGACAAGCAGGGGATAAGTAGCAGAGCCAAGTGTCAAAGAAGAAACTGGCAGCTCAATTTAAATCACTTCCACCCAAGCTCAAGCAAGTTCTAGACAAGGAGGAAGAACAGCCCACCGCTATGACCAGCAGCACATCCCTAAGAACTGATGGGAAACACAAGGTCTTGCACTAAGAAGGACATGGCTTGAGGCTCTCCAGAGAAATCCTAGAGCCAGGGAACACACAGCAGTAGAACTTCATCAGCAGGCTTGGCCCAGAAAAACTCACACTAAGGCTGCTGTGCTGAAGATATAAGAGGAAGCACATGGTGAGTGTGACCCAGAACCAAGAGCAGGTGACTCCATTCACCATCAGGAAGCAGCAAGATGGGAACTGTGCAAGCAAGCACCAGCTCCTGGAAAGCAGCATGCCATCTTGGGAAGGAGCTAAGCTTTGATGCCCAGCACGAGTGACCCCTATCCCCGGGCTGCAAGATCACTCCCTCTGCGAGCACATTACTGCGGCAGCCCCGAGGAGGGGGCCCACAACGCAGGGCCGCCCCGAGGAGAGGACACATAACGCAGTGGGCTGCAAGATAACTCCCTCTGCGAGCACATTACCGGAGTAGCTACGAGGAGAGGCCACACAACACAGGGCCGCCCCGAGGAGGGGGCCCACGGCTGCTGCTGAAGCCCTGGCTAGCTCCCACAGCCCAGCTGCAGCCCAAGCACCCACACACACTCGAGACCCTTTCTGCAAGGGCAAACCAGGAGAGGAGGCTGCAGCCCAGCCTAGGGACTCGCAAGATTAATTCAGTGGGTATGAACTTACCACTATCTGTGGAAAAAATCTGAAAATGAGAACACATAGCTAAAAACAACATTAAAAACAGTCACAGGCATCTTATTGGCTGCTAATTGTGGCAGAGGCATTAGTAAGTGGAAATAGCCCTTCATTACACATTCGTGGGTTCCCATATAGGATGATGAGCACTAGATATACTCCACTGAGAACTAGATATACTATGCTGAGCTATTTTTTTTCCATTTGATATAAAGTCATGACTTAAGTTTGAAAGAAGTTGATAATAAGACAGTAGAAGGAGCTTCAAAGTATTAACTGTCATACTACTATCAATGAACCCACACAGAAGATATAAAGTGGAAACAATTAAAATAAATTTGCTAGCATGAATTTTCTCACAACTGTTCTTCATCAGATTCTTATCACAAAAGTATCAAGGACTTGCAGAAATTAAGGGCTATTTAGACCAAACTACTGGTTCTTTCTAAGCAAAAATATTAAAACTCCTAAGAGCAATAACTTATGCATGGTAGAGAAAAAGTTAAAGTAGCAATCATTACTCCAGCTATAACCCAAAGATGCAGGCAGCAAGTAGAGTTCTAGTGCCTGTATTAATTGAACCATCTCCTTTAGCCTTAAAGGCTACAGCTAATACATCTGCCTCTCACTTACACTCAAGTTATCACCTAACAAAGCAGCACAACTGAGCATATACAAATATTTTGGTATTTGTTACTTACCAAAGATAGCTTTTTAATGGACAGATCTGTTAGGGAAATGCCCAAAAGATTAAGAATTAAAAGCAAAATTCACTGCTGGGAGAATTCCTATGACTTCTAACAAGGGTGAAACCAACAGGCTTAAGTAGCAGGTTTAACTCAGAACTTAAGCTTTATATTTCTGGCTTTTTAGAGCTTGAGAAATATAACAAAAAACAACAGTTTTATTTTTCATTCCAGCATCACATGCCAAGCACCAGCTGCTCTACCATTGAGACTTAATTGCTGAAAAAGGGTCACAGTGAACACCCAAGTCACTAATATGGTCCCATCACACAAAGGAAGCCCAGATTTCACAGACTCAGAAGATGCAACCTTGAGCCCATCTCCCACCCATGCTAACACAGCAATCTGAGTCCATATCTGGCAGTAAACTTGTCATCTTCAGATTTGCTTCATTTTAAGAACAGTGCTTTATAAGCGATTACACTTATAAACAGCTGACTCGATCTAAGCAGAAGATTTCACACCCTAAGGCTACAAGTACCCCCACAAAAAAAAAGTAAAACCACATCTTTTTCATGGGTATTTTTGAAAGACTATGAAAATGCATAGGTGGTTCTTTTACACAGAGACATAGGACTGAATACCTTCATACGCAGACTGGCTTGCATTACTTAAGTAGCTACTCACAAAGAAAAGTACTATGGAATCAAGGTGCACAAAGAAAAAATACCTCAAAGATCAGAAACAGCAACATTAACATTGCACAAGGTTTATTGAACCTAGCTATATGCATCACACAGCACATTGTAAATGTTGCATCATGTCATCAAGTATACATTTTGCTTCACTATCTCAGCCTCATATTATATACACTTAGTGGAAAGTTCCTGCACTTTCTTCATATTCCATCACATGTTTTGGGACTTACTACACACCACTAGCCCTGTTCCAAAGGCAGAACAACTATTTACTTGCCAAATTTTCCTGCGGTGCTGTTCACCTCAGTATTAATTTGCTTCACCTTCACTAATTTGTCTTAGCAACCCACAAGAGCAACACTAATATGCTCATCTGGGGGATGAAGCATAAAGGTAACTGGCTTTTTGAGTAGCAAAATTCTGGTAAAAGCATGTTGCAAATGTGCTTTCCTGATAGCTAGTTGGGTTGTTTCTGGCTTGAGAACTAGTACATATATAAGAGATCATTAATTTCAGTGTATAAACAGCACATACCAGTAAAAAAGAGGGTCACAAATCAGCAAGCTTTCCCCTGGAGAAAACTCCTACAAAAATGTATATTGGGTGACAACCCGATAGGAAAATTCCATCAGGATTTCTTAAAAAGCACAAAAAGGTGATCTTTCCTTTAACTTCTACAGGACTGGAAGCCAGACATAGGGGATTGTTTGGTTTGTTTTTTGTTTATTTTTTATTGTGCTAAACTGCTTGGGACTAAGCCATCCTGAACACATGTTGAAAATGTAACTTGGAAAAGCCTCAGCTATAGCTTTTGGATCGCCGAGTGACCTGCAGGATGCCAGCTTTTCTCCTGCTATCTCTAGGTCAGTTCAGAGCACTGCAGGGTGGCAGGAAGGAAGGTGGGTTTTGTTTGTGGGGGTGGGTGTTTAAGGTTAAACCTGATGATAGTATATCTATTTCTTCATGAAAAGAAGGCTTTTTTAGCCCTCCAAGTAGATTCATTTCATGTTTAATAGAAGAATAACATTAGAGCATGATCTATGTGTCAAGTGCAATAGGCAGCCAGAGGCTCTTGAAAAATTTCTGCAGAAACCCATTTTTCTTCCTATTGCATTCCACAGAATTTCTCCCTACGCAGCCCCTTTTCTATCTATGGGCAACCAGAAAGCCTCTACCCACTGCATCCAAATTCATTTTTGGGGACAGAAAGGCATCCCAGGGCACAAGCACCTCACCACACTGGTGGCTGAAAGGCCAAAGAGCAGGTTTGGGAGTCTCAGTGCATACGTAGGCTCTGGTTCACCTGCCTGCACACCCACGCATGGAGACCCTGGAGAAGCAGGAGGGGGAGAAGCCTTGGCTCATCTCCACAGATGAGCAGCAAACGCCTCAGTGAGGGACTCACCACAACATGCAGGATGGATATGTATCAAAAAAGGCAACAGAAAGAGCCCCCTCCCCCCCACCATTTGTTTTGCCGTTTATTAAGGGAAATGTTTTCTCCCTCTTCCTCGCGCGCTGCGAGGCCGGGCCTCCCTACCCCCAGTGCTGCCGCATGGGGCCCGCGCGGGCCTGGGATTTTGCAAAGCTGCGCATTGTTCTCCCTGACACCGGATCAGCGGACACAAAAAAGCAACTGCCAGCTCAAAAGCAATCCGGTGATAGAGCCTGGTGCTATCTAATCAAGGGCAAAAGGTCACTTCCGAACAACTGGGCAATAAAAGATTATTTCCAGGCGCGGAACAGAAAGGCCCAGTGGTGGCTGCTTGAAAGAGGGGGGTGGGAGGAGGGCAAAAGGGCTCCCGTCTGTGGGAGGAAGTGCATTGAATAAAGCCAGCAGACGGGAACCATCTGGCTTTGTGCATGGTCTGTTCTTAAGAAGAGAGAAAAAGCCCCCTCAGCGGGGCCAGTGACTCCATGCAATGATTCAAACTTTTTTGTGTGTGTGTGATTTAAAAAGCGGCTTTCCCAGGCACCACAAAATTGGAAAGCAGGGAGCTTTCCCAACAGGGCTTATCAAATGCTGCCTGTGAGACACTGCCCTCATTTTAATTTGGTCCTCAGCAAGAACGCTTATCAGCAAGCGAGGCCCTGTGGAAAACCAGACAGGGCTTTTTTGTTTGTTTTTAAAGGCAGCTTCAGAAAAACAACTCCCAAGGAGCTTGCATACACCAACTCCCAAGGACCTGCCTGGGGTCTCTCTTGCAACAAATGGGATCTTTAACAGTGCCACCTTTATTATGGATCCTTCATAGCCCTCCTCCTTCCTCTCACCCTCCACTTGTTATACAGCCTCACTGGAAGGAGCACAAGACAATAAAAGGGCCAGGTGACACTCAGCCCAGTTGCTGCAGCCAGTGGGAGGGCAGAATCACAAGCACCCGGTGCAAACAGTCAGGGCCACAGCAATGTCCTCACTTTCCCTGGCTCCGCAGGTCACACCAGAGGCCCCGGGAGCCAGCTCGGCTCCGCACAGCTATTCAGGCCCCCAGACATATCCCTGGCTCCCCGGTGAAGCCCTTTTAAACATGCAAATCACACTAATCCCGGACAGAACAGGATGCGCAGAGCAGGAAGTCGGGAGGCTCCCAGTGCTGCAGCAAGCGCTTTCCTCCGGGGAAGGAGAGGGGCCAGGCGGCCTCGCACCCCTCTCAGGGAGCGCAGCCCCTCGGCTCTGCAATACCCACCACTTTGCAAGGCCCAAGCGCCCGTCCTGGCCACCATCCCACGAGCCCCAGGCACTGACACATGTTTGAGACCCACCCGTGAAGGCATTAGATGGCATTAACACTCCCTACACTGATTTTCCTCAAAGCTCCCCTTAAGAAAGAAAAATCCTGGAAGTGTGATTACATCTGACACTATTTTACACTTGAGGGTTTCTGCTTAAAAACCAAAACAAGGCAAGAGTTAAAACTGGGGAATGGGAGGGAAGAGGCCCATCCTGTGCCATGTGCTAAACACTGCAGAGAGGCCCGGAGCCACTAGCAGCACTTGGACCAAATGGCCAAGGCACAGAACAGCCACCACCCTCATTCATCCTGCAGTTAAGGCAAGGTGCAAAGATATCCCAGTAGCAACAAGGGTCTTCCCAAAACACTAAGCATCAGACAGACTTGAAAACACAATTTGGAAACACAAGGCCAACGGGGGAAAGACCTGCAGCTAATAGGGATCACTACAAAGGAGAACAAGCAGGGCAGGATGTCCCTTCCTGATCAACCCCCTGGCCACTCAGGGGGGAATCTGCTCTCAGCATAGTCACAGCTAGCAGCTTCTAGTCAGGCAAATGAAGTATTCTTGAACAGATTCCAAGGAGGTTGGAAAAACCACAGGCAAAGGACTCTCCCTCTGTGTGACCTGTTTCTTCAAGAGTTAGGCAACGAGCACTGTGCTGTTCATCGTGACACATATAACTCAAATAGCATAAGAGGAAAGTGCACTCCATCACACTGTGCATAGCCCATAAGAAAATAACCTGGTTGCAGGGGAAAAAAACACAAGTTGCACACACTTAAAGCAGGGGAACCTTAAGTTAGGACTGGGGCTGCTTTAACACTGAAGAAAGCAGAGCTATTTACTGGGAAAAATTACCGATCTGCACAAAAAGATACACAAGACCCATCCTCTCCAGCCATAAGCTCCAGAAGAGGAGGCAGATCCCAGCACCTCAGGCACAACCCCCAGCAGGAACCTCCAGGCAGCTTTTAAGGAGAAGCAAACCTGGCATCTCCTCTGGTATCCTGAGGAAACCAGGCCAGCAGGATACCCCCCAGGCCAGCAGGATACCCCCCAGGCCAGCAGGGCCACACTCATACTCCAGGTGCAAGGCCTCACAGTGCTGAGGTGGGAGTGCAGCTCTCACAGGCACACAGAGCCATGGGAAGGCCAAAGCTTCATGGGGGCCACTTTGGGGTTGCGCTAGGGCTTTCCAAGGCCAAAGCAGGCCCTGCCAGCCCCACGCCAAAGCAGCCAGCCCAGTTTCCACCCCATCTAGCATTAATTACAAGTCTCTCTCAGAGAGCCTGCCAGCTTGGTGGTTCAAGGGGAAAAAAGGAAGGGGGGGAAAAAAAAAAAGTCCTCATCCTATTAAGTGTAGCCCAGCAACCAAAAGGCTCTGAAAGATAGGAAGCTTGTCTCAGCATGAACAAGCAGCAAGGCTTTAAGCATGCATCATTTGTACCATAAAAGCTCCTCAAAGCCCCAGTCCCAGGCAAGGAGCACACCTAGTTAGGCACCAAACAAAGGCTGAGCAAACCCTCATTTTGTAAATATCTTGACTTGGTCTCCCTGCCAGGCACAAGCAGTGCTTTAAAGGAAGAAAACACTGTAGCTCTCACAGCAAACACCTAGAGTTTAACCACACTGCACAGGACACTTCTATCATCAAGATGCTTGCTAAAGCACACAACACTACAGCATCTAACACTCTACCAGACTCACCAAACGCATGCCAGGCAGCTCCAGCAAAAAGGAGGATGCACATCCTGAACAGGGAATCTCTGGGATTAAAGCTGCAAGTCTTACAGCAAGCCCCAAAGAAGATCCATGCAGTCTACAACCAGCAGCAAGAAGAATAGCTCCACGCACTGCTCTTATACATGAGGAAAAAAGCACTCTCCCCAGGTGTAGCCCCTCAGCTACTTAGGTGAGGTGGGTTTGCACCTGCTGATTCTCAGAGCAACACAGCTGTTCTCTGGGCATGGAAATGAGTCTGTCAAACGGGACAGGGCTGCTCAGAGCTTTCAGGGCAGAAAGTTTCTATTTTACCCTGCATTTACCAACTCTAGAGTGTTAGCGCATCACGCTCTTCATATCCTAATCTGCTCAGCCCATGCATGAGCTGCTCTGTCCTGCTCACTTTGGATCCCTTAGGGTTACACCCCAAGGAAAATAGATTGCACTAATTTAGCCTGCAGATTAGGTGGGCAATTGCTATTTCTTACCTGCAGTTGTAAATCTTATAGTTTCCTGCCTTGGTCTAGATAACAAGATAACCCCGAGGCTATGCACCAGCCAATAATATCTATTCCTTTTGTTATGGAGATGATTGCAGGCTCCAAGCACTTTCACCGTTTCCCTTTGCCAGGTAGCAGCTGCTCTGCGCTCTGGGAGCCCCTGTCCATGCTGCTCCCTGAGGACGGGCTGCCCCGAGCCCAGGGCAGGAGCTCCCTCCCCAAGCTCCCACTTCCTGGACATCCTGTGGGCCAGCATTCCTGTAGTGCCCACTGCTTCCCACATGCACCTGTGCTTTGCAAGGAAAGGCTTTTCTTTTCCCCAACAAAAGGAGTAAGGATATGAAAACTGGTTCCACCGGTGCTTATTTTCAGAGCAAGGAGGGAGAATGGTCTGTGTGGCAGGAAGACCCAGAGTCCCAAGGCCTGCTGGCCTCCCTTTGTACACTTGCGTCTGAGCCAAGGTTCAAGTGAGCTAGGGGAAGTTTAAAACTTGCTTGCCCCCGATGGGTCATCGTACATCCTCGTCCAGCTCATCCGCTGTCTCTTCGGTGCCACTTGCGCTGCTGGCACCTTCAGCACTCGCTCCCCTCGGTGGGGTGCTCGCCACCCCGGCTGCAGGGCCTGCAGCAGCCAGCTCTCCCCGCGCACCGAAGAAACGGAGCAGGAAACCCTGATGTCATGTCTAGTAAAGCATCAAAAAGCACCTTGTTTAAAGCAGAGAGATCAGATGAGATCATCAGAAGTTTTAACTATTCTATTTTTTTGGCATGCCACCTGCTTATCTGGGAGACGCTGTAAGCGGATATTGTAAAGGTTACATAAAATGAAAACAAAGTAGTCAGGCATTCCTCTGCCCTTCATTTGTTTTGGCAAATCGACATCCCTTTTGCAAAACACGTCGGAGGCATCGTTTTCTGCGGCAGAACACCATGTACAAGCACGGCCGACAGCAGTGCCCAGATTCACAGGGGAAAGTTTAGACATCAGGGAGAGAAGCTCTGTTTTGTGCTGCGTGGATATGCAAATGTTGCCACGTACCATCTTGGTGCCCACAGAGGGCAAAAGCCGCCAGAGGAAAGTGTTAGCTATCACGCAGTTACGCGTCTGGTGTCACGGCTTATATTTTTATTGTAGGTTGTGTTTTGCCCGGACACCCCAGAAGAGACAGAAAGTCACTTTTTCCACACGGTCTCAGTCAAAGCCAGAAGGCCTGCGGAGCGTGCCGAGCTCGGGCTGGGGCAGCGGCTCCTGTCCCGGTGCGACACGGAGCCGCGCGCAGCGGAGCTTCAGGGCCCTCTGCGGGGCCAGGCACTGGTGCTGCGCCGTGGTGGCCTCTTCTGAGCATGGGTAGCTTATCCAGAGCTTATGTTGGCTCCGCTTTTCCTTTGGTTAGGGTGTGAAGATTGGTTCAAAATAATAGTCTTCCTCCAACACACACACAGCATAAAATTGCTTTTCTTCTCATGCTTTAATTAGCTCCAATCAAACTTCAAAAGAGGCTATGATGAGCACTATGGTTTAAACAGCCTCCAATGCTAAGCCCGCAAAGAGGCTGCTTTAATTAGCTCCAATCAAACTTCTAAAGAGCACTATGGTTTAAACGGCCTCCAATGCTAAGCCCGCAAAGAGGCAGCGTTAGCTAATGCCAGTGCTCCTGCCCCTGGGTAGGTGACGTTCCGGAGCCGTGCCCCACCTGACGAGGACACTCGCACTCTTGCCGTTGCCCCTTTTCCAGCTCTGCTTTCACCAGAGAGGCCCTTGTACACCCAAATCCATGCTGAGCTTTGTCTTGATCATTTCGATCAGTTCCCTTTTAAAAGCAAAACTGACTTACAAGTTCCAGATTTTAAAGCCAAAGGCATATAGTTTGATTCTGGTAGGTAGGAATCCAGCTAAACTACTTGATTTTCAGAAATCCTGAGATTGCGTCACCCAGAAAACAGGGCCCTACCCTAGGTAGCTTTACATGGACTCAAGAGCTTCATTCCAGGCTCTCGTTTCCCGTTTGGGGGCTGAATTTGCAGTTGAAGGCAACACAGTTGTTCCTCCTTTCTGCATGGATCTGCTGAATATGCCCACCAAATGCATTTCTTTTTTTCGCTGGGGTGCACAGGAAGAAGTTGGTTTAGGTGACAGCCACATGCACACACTCTTGAGGTAAAAGAGTGTAAATCAGGGTCTCCTGGGTTCTCTGGATTAAATTCCATTTGAAAGAGGAAGAAAATAAATAGGACTTGGGCAATCCTTCACCCATTTTATTGCGTTCAGGCAATCCTTGCCAAGTTTACTCACGTGTTCTAGGAGTTAGGAATTGCAAATTGTTATGGTTACTGTAGCATTCCACAGTGGCTTTCATTTACAAATACGACTACACTGTAAATGTAAGTTATATTTACAAATATTGCTAATGCTACAGCATCTAACTCCAGGGTATGAGATTCAGGGGCAGCTCTGATAAAAGCCAAAGTTAATGAACGCCCACTAAACTACACATTGGTTTTCCAGAAGAAAGGAGCTCAAGGTCATTGCACACTTCCTAAATTATTGTCAAGGAACCGAGGAAAGGAGGAAATAATCAGAGTCACCTAACAAAGCTACCAGTGAGGCAACTTTACAGCCTGGCTCTAAGCCCCTGCTTAAAATCCCTCCCACCCCTTTCTCAGAGCTCATGGTGAAGACCAGCAAGGAGAGCTCATCACCCAAACACAGCAGATTTCCCCGCTCTGAAGGAGACACCCACCCGGAGCGTTGCAGGCCTTTCCCCGTTTGGGGATCGTTTGTGTTGCAAAATGTACAGCCTCAAAGAAGTCAGTCAGGCCATAGCAGTACAAGGGACAGCTAAGCCAGGAAGGAGGAGAAACAGAAGTAGGTCATCGAGTCAGACAACTTTTCCCAAAGCCTTTGGGAAAACATAAATTACAGAATTGTTTCTTCTTTTTATTTCTGGATGTTTGTTTGTTTGTTTTAAATACACCTTACCCAAAGGCATAAGCTGGCAGGGCACATGCAGCGGTTTATCAGGTTCTGCTAGATGCTTCCTTTTCAGCCCACTGCCCTATACCCACATCCACAGTCTCAGTAAGGACCTCCAAAGCCACATCCTCGGGCAGGGAGGCAAGGAGAGAGAGCAGTCACCAAGCCTGGCCTGGCTCATATTAGGCAGGGCTTACTGGAGCAGGTTTTACCAGAGCAAGCTTTGCCATCTCTCCGCTGGCGCTTGCAGGCGCAAGCCCTGCAGACACAGAGAGCAAGTGGGCACGTCCGCACCGGGCAAGCGCGCGACGTGCGTGCGCCAGCATCCTGTTTGCTCAGGAAGTTTCCACACACGCAGCAAGGTCAGATAAACAGCTAGCTCTGCACACCCGCCGAGACCGCTCTGCATCAGCATGTTCAAAGGTCCACTTCTGTTTTTTCCCATTTTTTTCCAAACTTTCCAGCATATTAGCTCACGGCGGCCAGGCAAGTGCAGAGTCACTTCTGTGGTTGAAGGAAGGTGACCCTTTTTCTGATATTAACCTCACCCTGTGCCACCTGTATGGCGCTCGAGCATCCAAATTTGGCCCTTTCCGCTCTGCCCCAAGCCTGTGCAGTGTGTTTTTACATAAAAGCTGATACTGATGCAAGATCATCTTTTCCACAGCTACTTCCTAGGTGCCCTCAGCCCTGGATTAACCAGACAATGTTAAACATTTGATGTGTGTATCTTCATGTGGCAAACACAAGCTTCTGTATTTGAGATAAACCTTTGATGGACAGGTGATTTCCTAGATGTAATGTACACAGGAAAATATTTTACTACCCCACATAAACATCAACAAGGCATGAGAAGCGTGTACCTTGTAAAGCAGACTGAGGGCCCAAGAACCAGGGCCCCGTGTGGAGGAGCAGGTTTGCAGCAGTGACCACTGACACGCTGGCCTGCCCAAAGCCAGCCCAGGCTCTGCAGCTTGGTCCTCCAGCACTTCCCACAACCCAGTGGCTCTTCAGCTCTGCTTTTCCCAGGATTTCCTTGGGAGCACGTTGGACTGGCGCCGGCCCACTCAGGAGACACCTGGGGTTGCATTCCCAGGACTCCAGTGCAGGAGCTCTGTTGGGGCGGACTTCTCCCTTCAGCAGCGCATAAAGAAACAAATAAATAAAGATGCAGAGCAAACATCATTTATTGTGGACTACCTGCAGGGCCGGTCTGGAGCCCCTCGCGCTATCCGGCGCACGGAAGTGGAGGCGCAAGAAGAGGCGCGTTGTGTGGGGCTGCCGAGCGCCCGCCAGCAGCCAGCCCGGCTCAGGTTGCAGCTCTGAAAGGCAGCAGGAAATTGGCAGCCCCCTAAGCTGCTCCCAACCATTCACGGCAACAAAGACCACATTCCTCCCCAAATATGCCCCATTAGAATCCCTGGGCTCATCTATTTAGTAAGGCCTACAAAATAAATCTGGCAAAATAAAGGATTTTAATTGGAAGGCCATAGGATCTGGCTGGGGTTTTGGGCCCCTGCGAACACGGTGTATTAGTCAGACTTTGACCAAGATCTCCCAGATAGCCAAAAGCTAGAGAGGAGCCTGACCACTGCTTTCAAATGTTATTTTAATAAACTAGTGAATGTGGAAGTGCTCATTGCAGGCAGGCTGGACGATGCTGCACAGTGCGCTGCACCAACGGCATTTTAAACTTGTCCCTCTGCTATGTTTTTCCCAAGGATGGTAAGGTGACTTCCGAATGGTAAGGGCGCGAGGCCTGCCCGCCCGAGGCCGGCTGTGGCGTGTCGCCACGCACCGTTTGCCCACACCGAGCGCTCTGCGGGACGCGCTGCGCGTCCAGCCCTCAGCGGGGTCTCCCGCTCCGACACCTGCGGGCGCAGAGGGAGCGCGAGGCGCCAGGCCAGGCGCTGCTGGCACCCGTGCCCCCTGGCGCCACTCCATGAGGTAACGCAGCTTTTGTCACCTGAGCAGACAATGTTGTCCCGACACCTGCCCCAGCACCATCAGCAGAAAGAGCAGAGCAGCCCAGTGGTGACGAGGGCGACATCCCCGCTGTGCCGCAGCAACGGGGGCCTGCGCTACCCCCACGGCAAGCGCTCCTGGGCCAGCGTGAGGCACAAGGCCCAACAAGGGGAGCACACCCATGAACTTGAGATTGGAAAATACACAAAAATGCAAGCAGCAAATACCGAGAGACTTCTTATATGTCTGCCACCTGCTTCTAGAGAGAGCCCTCCACTACTTCGTGCAGCAGAATGTATGCATTCCCAGCTATACTTCAGCATCTGCACAACTGCGTAAGGAAATACAAGACACAGATATCAATGAGCTTGGGCAAAGCGCGTCTAGATCTGAACTTCAGAACAAAACAAAACCCCAAGATCCATCTATAATGTATTTTCCACTCTGACTACTCAGTAGCCCCTTTAGTGATTCAGAAGGGATATAAATCACATAGGAACAGAGTAAATCAGCAGATGCGTCAGCAGTGCAGTAGCATAGCCATAGCATTTTGCATCCAGAAGAACTTTGCATGCTATCTAAAATAATGAACAGCAAATATACACTTATTCTTTAAAAAGAAAAGGTCAGATAAACAAAAGTTGCCAGGGAAATGGGAAGACACGGGTTTTAGCCACATGCAGCTGGGAAACGTTACATTAAAAACAAGGTACCACACAATCTCCCAGCACCCAGGCTGGAGAAGAAGCCCTGCATTTCCTCCCTCCTCCCAGGCAACCATTCTAATTGTGTTTTGTGTTAAAGTGTGCTACTCATAAAGCTCGCGGATCTACAGGCATCAAGTCAAACTCCACTGAAGAAAGCAGTGGCACTTCGAGGAGGATCTTTCCTGGGCCAGGTAACTTCAGCATTTCCTCATGCTTGAGGTGTGAAGGAGGCATCCTGAGAGCGGTGCAAGGACTGTTGTGTGGGTTGCAGATTAGAGGATTCTCCAGGAGACAGGTAATTGTATTTAAAACATCTAATAAGTAATTAATCAGTTATGATAGTATGTAGTTTTAGCATATGTTTAAGGTATTTCAGCTATAGAATAGCTTGGTTTTGCACTTTTTTTTTTTTGGTCTTTTCCTCTTTTATAAACTAAGAAAATCTTAACACTTAAGAATAAACTCTAGGCAGCGCACTAGCCAACCCTATTTAAGAAAAACAGTAAAAAAAAAAAAAAAAGAAAAGAAAAAACAACAAAACCAAAACCCTGCCACTAGTGAAACAAATGCATGTTTCACTTCTTCAAACAAGCAACTCACAGTAATTACGGCACCAGGTTCAGTGCAGCCGATTTTGCAATATGCTTGGCAGTGTCATCCACCTAGAAATACATGTTTTCTCTTCCTTTTACCCTACTGTTTTCGGCTTTCTTCCAAATGCATGTATCTATCAGAAATATCAAAAGATCTGCGTGGATTCACGGTGCTTTTGAATAAAAGGCAAAAGCAAGACTATGATTTCACTCCTGTGTATTTAAATCCACGAAATAAAATGAGGTGTGGCCACGGCGATTATGCCCAGTATTCATATTTATCTACTGCTAAGTGAGGAAGTGCCTCATCTGAAGACACTTCCACCTGGAGAAGCAGGAGTGGCAGCTCCAAGCACTACCCTGGGAAAACTAACAGCATCACATCTGTTTTCCACAAATACAAATAAAGCATTAAACAGCTCCACGAGAATAAAGGCTTGTTGGCTTCTGGTATGGTGGCCCATGCCAAGATGGTTTAAAACCTCTTGTCACACCAGGCACCGCACGGCCGTGTAGCTGCTCTCAAGCAGCCCTTGGCTGCTCTCATCAGTGAGAAAAAACAAGGTGAGAACATACTCTCCCTAGAAAGGACGGGTGTTTAAGCACTGCTTTAGAAGAGACATCCCCAGCGCTGAACAACAACTGTAGGTACATTTTGTATGGCCTGATAAACCTGGCTGTGTGATAGTAGAAATATATATAGATATATATTGCAAGTTTTTTGAAGCACCACCATGACTGACACAAAGTTCCATTTGGAAGAAAGTCAACAATTAATCGTGATTCCTCCAAATTTGGAGGCAATTTTTGTAGAACAAGAAAGACAGAGGTATCAGTGAGTCCTGAACATTCCTCTGGGACAAAAATCTATTATTTCATATAAGTCCATTAAAACACTTCATATAGCCCTTTTAATCCCTCTTAGTGGCTTTGCTTTATCACAGACAGAGGAGCTAATCCTCTCCCACTTGTCGTTATGATATGGAACCATAAGGAGGGGCGAGATGCTCCTCATTTGCTAAGCATTATCCCGCTTGGGATAACACTGTCACTGATGCTAGAATTACCATAACAGAGCTTTCTTTCAAAGCAACTCAGCACTCCCAAATGCTCCGCCTAGCTCTGTGTTCCTCCCGTGGGGAATCTGAAATCTTCTTTGCCATCCATTTCCAAAACTCATCTCTTCCTACAAGTTTCACGACACTCTTTAAAGCTCACATTTGGACTCTGGCTTGCAGAAACTTCCTCCTTGCTCTCCATCTCAGGCCTTACGTGGGCCATTTTGGAAGTCTACTGTGCCTACATGACTAGAGGGCAGACTTGCTCAGATCCATCAAGACTGATACAACTAGGCTAGCAGGTCAGCTGAACTTCCCTACTTACTGTGCTGCCATTTCATGCTGGGTATTTTTTCAAAACGAAATCTCCAAGCCACCTAAAATCAGTTACCTAAATAATCTGTTTTAATGGCAGCCGGGCCCTTTACACTTTGGCTCTGCACAGATATGCAGAAAGCACCTTGAGCTGCCCATTGACAAAGTCTGGGCTCAAGAACTGAGATCCTCACTTCCGTCTCCTAATCCTTGAAAATCCCATTAGCATTTGGCAAACCTACCCATCCCCCTAGAACAAAACACAGTTCCTCTGGGCAATCATTACCCGTGCTACTTATTTTCAGTGTTGCCAAGTACTGCGTAGTATCAGAAGAAGCAGAATCGCAAGGGCTACCAAGGGCACATTTAATGTAGAAGACCGCGGGAGAATTATGCCTGCCCGTTCAGACTGGGGAGGGCTTTTCCACACACCTGTTGGCTCGCTCAGCTCTTTTCCCCTAGAAATGCCTTTCTCCACCTTTGTGTCATCCTACATCCACAAAATCCATCAATCCCAAGAAGCCACAGTCATTTCCATAAGCAAGAGACACAACCTCCAAACAGCAAAAAACCACTGCTCTCCCTCCTCTGCTGTTGCGTAGAGAGCTGGGGCAACGTACGATCTCGCTTCATGCGAACCGGAGCTATTAGCTTTGAATTTCTGTGTGAGAGAAGAGATCGTTAACAGTAAATCTGCCTCACGAGAAACTGAAATATTATTCCTCTAGTTAGTAAAAAGAGCATTAATTAATCTGACTCACTGGAACAGGTGCTTTTTTGTTAAGAAATCTGAAACAGTGTGCACAGGCTAGCGTGACACTGCTAAGAGTGGAAGAAATTAACTGGGGGGCAGAATAGATGTGGGTCCTGCGGGTTTTTCCCACTTCTGTTAAGAAACAAACCAAAGCAGGAAACAAGCGCATCAGCTGCCTGGAAAGAGAGCGGGCAGCAGTATAAATAGGATTTCCTGAAGAAGAGCAACTCGCAGCCCCCATAGCCACCTCGGCCAAGGCGCAGCTGGGCGGTCGGCAGCTCCGGGGAAGCAGTTGCCCCGCTGCTGCCCTGGCCCGGGCCCCGGCACACGCGCCGGCGCGTCGGCCTGCTTGGGCTTCAGCACACGCGCAGTGAACCTTGGAAAGTACATTTTACATATATACACGTAGACGCAAACATACGCTGCCACCTGACAAATTTCCTAGCCTGTAAACTGGTAGCCTTTGGACCTAGAACTCAACTGGGAGAGTGCTCCTGGCAGCCGTGATGGAGGCAACCAGGAGAGTCCAGCCTGTTCACATCACCCACACACCACGGGCTAGCACGGCCCCAGCGCGGCAGCTCAAAGCAGTGAGACATCAAAACACACACGTGAGATGCAGTGAGCTACCACCGTGCTGGTAGAGCAGAGTTTCTCTAGAACCACTAGAACTCTGCGTAGAGTGCATCCATTTAATAAGCATGTTACTTGATAAAAGCTGTGCTGGTAAGCCTTGACCCACAGGAAAGGAAGAACAAGACTTCCCCATTCATTCTAATGAACAGCTTTTTGGCTGAGTATGTCTTCAATAACCACAAGTAGCTGTGACACTAAGGTCACTCACCCTTCAGAGCCTTTACATTAAAGGCAGAAAGTAGCCCCTGTTAACACCAGGGAAACATATGGAGAAGAAAAAAATCCACCAAAAACAGGCACCCAGACACACCTTTATAAGCACCAACCTCCAAAGGCAGCAAACTACAGCAACAGAGCCATTACTTTTCAGCCTGCCTCTTGCCTTTTATTCAGATTTGCACTCAGTAGGTTCATTGCTTCAGTAGGTGTACAACTTAACTAGCCAAGATGCTATATATAGGAAACTGAAAATAAAATTCACATGTTAATTTGGTATTCTTTAGGAAACAACTGCTTCAAGTTAAGGCTGCTTCCTCCTCCTCCTCCACAGCTGTATTTGCAAACACTTTGGTTAAAAAAAAAAAAAATAGGGCCTACATCTCTTGGCACTTTCAACCCTCTTAACCCCAGTGCATACATTCAATTGCATATACTAGACCAGTGGTTTCAAAGTATAGATAGGAAGCTGTTTGCTACCTAACAAATGACAAGAGAGAAAAAAAAATAACCAAACTCTTCGCAATATGCAGCTCAAAACCTGTCAGTATAATGAAGAACTCAAGAGCCATTTTCATTAATTAATATATTTTCTGCATTATAGTTAACATATGTACTTTCTTCGTGTCATTCTTATTTCGTTAAGTATTGATATTTTGTTATATTCAGACAAGAGTACATTTTCAAAGTCTTTTGCAATAAATATCATAAAATAATAGAGATTCACATAATAAATATTCTTTACAATAAAAAAAGTTTTAACAGACTTTTGTCTTAAAAATAGTCAGAATTCAACTTTGTGTTTTATACATAAAATATACAAAAAAGGACCACAATCCGTGGCTAAGGCAATAAAACAGAGAACAGAATAAAATTATAAAGTACAGAGCAGAGCTAAACTCACTAAACCCAAAGGATCACAAGAAACATCTAGGCAACTTAATGACACCTGAAGACTGCGTGGATATATGGACACCACCAACTTTAATGTCGACATGATACCGAGGGACGCTAGAAAGGAACAAGAGGATGGAGTGAGCCATATCCTTCAAAGATTTGACAGCCGTAAGTGAGTAGGTTGCAGCCATAACGTCTCCAATGTGAAGATCTACATAGTGAAGCAAAAAATGAAAAAACATTAAAAGTAAAAAAGGGGCAGGCACGGGAGGAGCAATCAGGTACAGCTCAGGACTGAGACCATTCCAAAGGCTAGGACAAAACAGGAGGGGGAAAAAATAATAATAATAATAATAAA
>NW_010585116.1:607690-626996 GCF_000705375.1 Tinamus guttatus
GCCTGTGAACAGCAGAAACCACCCTATCAACACAAGGCATCTTCTCAGGCAAAACAGGTGACAATGCTTGAAAAATTTGATATTTACGGTTCCCATCACTCATCTTTCCTGGTGATAACTATCTTGAGCCAACATGGCTCTGGGGAAACTCAGCAGAGAAAGTGTTTACCTTTGCACAAGTTATTTGCCAGCGAACAACCGATCTTCACAGCTGTAATAACACTTTTTAGCTATACGAGGATCTCAAAGCACTAAGAGGAAGCACATTCACACTTACAACAAGGTACAATTATAAACAGAATTTCTGTGCCGGTCTCCTTACCTGCAGAAGGGGCTGGTCATGTATTTCCTCTGCACTGGTTGTGTCTTTCCCCTGCACTGTGCAGGGATAAGCTGGTAGAGGTGCCCGATGTGGGATGCAATATGTATTTGTTGGGATGAGACCAGTATTACCGCACATTTTTAACACTTTTAAGGTCTTTATTTTCCTAACATACGCGCATATATATGTTTTTGTGTGCCTGTATGCATAGCTGTCAGTGTGCGGGCCGTGCGGGAAGCTCTTGCTGCAAATCTTGCCTTTCTCTTCAGAAGATAACATCAGTTTTTCTTAGAGGCAGAAGAGATAGTAAAAGGCAGCAGCCAAGCAAACCTCCCAGAACAAAGAGGCAAACTTTGATGTGAACCTGCTCCACGCACATCTGAACATTAAATCAAAGTGCAGGGGGAAGCACTGCAGAGCTAGGGTTTTGGTCCATGCCCAAATTTAACACAGATTAAGAAGAAACAAAATTCAGAACTTTGCACAGTAAGTTCAGGTTTGGGAACATTTCCCTTCCCTGTCCTTTGCACCCACTCACAGAAACCCGTGTTTCCTCAGATGGCCCCGTGTGCACGGTCAGCTCTCTGCAATACAGCACTCCTCATTCACATTAGCTATTTCTGAATCACCGAAAATTCAACTTTCTAAACAGGAATTAGCACGAAACACTGAGGTAGGCTGCGATTTAGGTAGAATCTCCACGTTCCTCTGGCCTTCCTGATTTTTTAATGGTATCTTGCTTTTGCTATGGAGAATAGCAATGCACTGCTGCTGTCAAAATCTAAACGAAGCTAAAGTGCTTTGAAGAAAAGCTCTATTTCTGCATCACGCCCACCCCGTAGGAAACACAACTTGCCAGCAGAGACACCTACCAGCAGCGGGGCCCTTGGCCACTGGCCCTGCTGAGCGCGGGCTGCAGCCCGGCTGGTCACTGTGCGCGACCCACACAGTCGCTCTTCGGTCACCCACAGCTATCTGCACTCTGATGGAGTCTGCTTCCTCCTCGTTGAGTTGTCTCTCAGGATTTCACACCTAGCTGCTGTGCTAAGATACCGATGCTTTCCTTACTTTGTGTTCCTTTTTATCTTTTAGCAAACTCGCTATTAAACCTTGCTTCATTTACCCATATAAAAACTTTCTGCAAATGGAAACTTACCGTTACTGCTTAATACAATCATTTATTCACATCTAAATTATCTGCATCATTTATTTTCCTGTCCTAGCACTGAGCAATCTATGAAGATGGGATTCCTTGCACGGAAAGCAGAACGGCCTCTGGTCATTTAATCCTCACCTATCTGAGGATATTCCTGTGTTGAGCTACATTATTCCAACTATGTGTACCATAGTTTTGAAGTTATTAGAAGGAAACAGGCTCTAAGGAGCTAAGAACAGGGCTAAGAGTAAAAGCTGTTCTTTCTTCCTTACAAAACTGTAGGATTCTCAGCATAATAGTACCTGTGTGTAGGGCAGGCATACTTGCTTTATCATCTGAGACAACAACTCTAAGACAAACTCAACCTGAGTATTTGTCTCAAACAGCATAAAGAATTCGCATAAATTTTTATGTATAGAGCAAGATTTTTGTTTATAGATAATTTTAAAACCAGACTGTCCCTCCAAAAATTTGGCATTGATTTTAGAAACATAGTCATGATAAGGTGGAAGGAGGGGGGAAAAAACGTGTTTTTTTCCTATTCTACAGTATGCCCGTGAGTAGTAGAAGCCTTTGGAGAAGGATGCAGACACATTAAAGGCATCATGTGCTGCTGAATAATAGCTATTATTAACGAGGCAGTGCCAGAGATAGCAAAAGGACCACATCACTTCACTGGAAAGCCACATTATAAAGTGATCAGACAATTAGGAGGGTAATTGGGTGTCTTCCTCTAACTGCCTCTTATCTGAAGCCCTGGTAATACGCACTTTGCAATACACTTCTAGCAGGCGGCCAGTCCGCACGTGAGATCTGGGGGCCAAGCAGGGCCCAGCTCCCAAAAGGAAGCAACATATCCGAGCCCTTGGACAGGAGAGGCCACGGCTGTGCTACAGACACAGCACAGGGTCACACACAGGAGAGCAGGTCTCTCCTCTCTCCTAAAGACACGGCCCTTATCAAATATGAGTTATATTTTTCAAAGGTGCTGGATCACAGCATCAAATCCCAGTCTTGCCCTGGTTTATTCTGCTGTGTTTTTAGCATACAGTTGAACTGACAAAAATCACAATATTAATGCGAAAGTTATAGTGATTCCACGGGTGGAGCAGAGCTGGGTAATTTATTTTCCGCGGTTGTATGAGTTTAAGCAGGTCCTTTTTTTTAAGGTCAGTAAGCCTGTTTTTCATTTTCTCTTGCTTTCTTACGCAGTCGCGTTAGGTAACAAACAAGTAGAGCTACCAGGATTCCCATAGCGGGATTAAGCCCTGCAGAATTAGCTGTGTAAGTATGTGCTGAGAGCCGAGGGAAAGGAGGTGGCTGCTTTAATTATAGCTGATAAAAACCTAGCCAGAGGAAACCCAGCGCGGCTGAGTAACAGCATGGCACTGCAGGAACGAGTGGGGAACCAACCTCCCGCACGTGTGTCGGGACGGGGACGCTCCCGGCCGGGGCGGCATCATTGGAGGCAGAGGGAGGGCTCCCTGCTCGCCGAAACACCCTCCTGCGTGGGCTTCTGTCACGCAGGCGCTGGCGGGGACGCCCCTGCGCCGCCCGTCTCTCAGGCCGCGCGCTCTGCCACTGTCCCCTGAAGGAGGGCTCGGGAGCAGCGCTCCTGTGGTTTGAAAACACGCATGGAAACTGCTGCATGGAAACGCACGGAAACCCAGACGGCTTTTAGCTGCAACGGTGGGGCTGGCCCCAAGGACACAACCGCCCCGTGGACACACGCACCTCTCTCGTTGTTCTGGAGAACAGCAACGTGCCAGCAGCTGAGGTTAGCTGTAGGTTAGACCCCTCCACAGCTGCTACAGCTACTGCGGAGCAGCCCTAACTTCTGCCCCTGCCGCATCGTGCTTCTCCTTTACCCGCTGAAAGGAGCTTCGGTGATATTTTAAACATGCGGCCTCGATTCCCTGGATTGTGAGCAGAAAGGAGGTTTTTCCATGGCCGTGACCCCTTTCAAAGAAGTTTGCAGTGAGGGGGGTATTTTTTTAACTGAATCTTCCTTCTCCTCATGTTACGACGGAAGTGTGATAACCAAATGACACACAGGGAAACACATATCTAGAAACCCAGTTCTCAGCCAGCTGGGACCTTGTCAGTCATTGACCTCGGGCCAGCATCGGCCACAGGGAAACGGACCCTGCAGAGGATGCCTTCAAGGGCAGAGATGCAGAGGCATGACAGCTGCAAATTCATCCTCTTCAAGAAATAATAATTTAGGGTTATTGGTTTCTCGTGGCAAATAAAACCTTTCCTTTACTCTTTATAGATGAAAAAGACATGGAAAAGATTTCTCTCCAGAACTCCAAAAAGACTAAAAGTCACTGGCAGTTTGTTGCATCCCAATAAGAGAACGACACAATGTCATTTTGCTATTCATCTTATTAATGCATTTTTTTCCTTCTTTCATCTCCCGGGTCTTAATTCTCAGAAACACTATATTTTGCACTTGACAATTCAAGTATTAAGTGCCAAGATATCGCTTTCCTGTTTGATGTGGTTTGGTGTGCTTTGCTTTCAGGAACACTCTCAGAGCTTGCTAGTCACATCTTGAAGGCTCTTTCTAGGACAATAACTCTCTGACAAAGAATATTCAGTATGGGGGGCTCGATTCTGCTCCTAGAGAAATCAGGAGCTAAACTTGCCTTTGTCTGAGATTGGGAAGTCAGGAGACTCCTGGATTTTGAGGACAGGGTATGGATTTGCTCTCACTATGTATCTGCTTCTATATAATATATACATACCCCTATGCATATGCAAAATATGTAACATAAATATTACCTATATAAAATATATTATCTCTCAAATACTTTTGGTTTGAGAAGGGCAGAATCCTGCCACCTAAAATGACTGCAGAAATCCTTGACGATAAAGGCCCTGAAAGCCACGCGGTAGCGCGGGCGCTGCCGGGTTCGCGGCGGGCCGGGCGCCGGGCCGCGGGAGCTCGCGCGGCCTCCCCTCCTGGCTGCCGCCCCGGCGAGCGTGTACCAACACACACCGACACGTGGCTGTTATGACACCAAAAATTGCGGGGGGGAAGTTTCCTTCTTTTACCCTCCCCGAGCAACTCTGTATTTTGAAAGCGCGAGGGTGATACTTGTTTTTTTTTTTCTCTGATTCATTAAGCGTACTGTTACTGGGAAGCCAAGGAACTTCAATGCACAAGGTCACATCTTCCTCTGAAACGTACTCAGTTTAAAAACTCTCTAAGCCTAATCAGGACCCCCGCTCAGGAAACCGAAGCTAAGTAACTTCAAAAGGTATGCACATAACCGATTTCCCTCCCTAAGTAATACCCCAACACTGCTAACACGTCCTTGAAGTGTTCTTTTCTGGACCATTACTCTAATACTGTAGTATCTTTGAGGACGATACTATATCTGCTTACTGCTGCTTGCATAGATTTAGTGGTGTCATCTGCCCTGAAAGAAGCATGTGTGTAAGCAGACAAACAAAATGCGTGCCCAGCCAAATGACTCATCCAATGTGGAGAACAAAAAGTAAAAAATGCTGGTCCTTAGGGAGCCTTCTTGCTGCTTGCGTTTCTACTGCTTTTCAGAAAGGCAGAGTGGAGTTGACCCTGACAGGTACTGCCTTATAGGAAGGCAGCAGTTCCCGAGTAGGGTCCCATCTTTTACACACACAAGATGAGACAGAGACCTGAGAGCAATTATAAAGCTTTTCTTCACCTTGAGCAGATATTAAGGTCAACTCCTCAATTGACATTTACGTTCCTGTTTCTTAAAACACTGAAATAGCTCTTTTGTCCCCAAGACTGGATTTCAGCTCTCTAGAGGGCAATTGTCAAAACTTTAAACTTTGATCTATTTGAACCTGAACACCGCTTTACCTTTAGAGTTTACTAATATTACCTTCCTAAATGTCCCAGTGCCTCATCTTTAGAAAATTTGAACAGAAGCCTAAGATATTCTTATGCAGATCAAATTGTATTCAGTATAGTGCTAGCATATGCTGAGTTTTTGGTGCAGGTACTGTACTGGTTGTTCAGAGGGAATCTCAAAAGTCAGCACTACTTGTATTTTATTACACAAATGGTGTGAAACATGGAAAGTAAATAGAAAACAATGTTTTTGGAGCTGGACTGCTGTCAACAATTACTTTTTAAAGCTATTTAGTGTTCCTTTTTAAACTCACCACATGAATAAACCTTGAATCAATTACAAGTGCTCCTGCAGGCTCATTAGTTCCTGCAGACTTGATTTTCTAGGTTGCTAGTTGCTTTAAATGAAAAGTGCTCAGTACTTCTTAAGAAAAGCCAAAAAAAAAATCAGATAGAAAAACAGAAAATCAGATAAAAAAAGAATCAATTGCTCAGAGTTCTTTCTCCCTGTGCAGATTTTAAGGACACTGAACGCTACTGAAACATACCACCCCAGCACTCAATAGTATTTAGATGTGAAATGAGTTCTGTGGCCATTGCCAATTCCCATCACATTATATGAGTGATACCACATTCCTTTTACCAGTTACAGCTACTTAATACAAAAGAAAACTAATGAAAGATAGATGAAAAAAAAAAGTTTTTTCAAATTAAAAAAGGAAAAAAACTCTTATGAATTTCTTATTAAAACATAGTAAATATTTAATATTAAAAACAACATTAGAGTTTTAACTAGACACTGAAACATTTAAGCAAATCAAATCTTAAGCCATCTCATACGAACAGTAATTGGAGACTAGTAGAAGGTGCTGCTTTGTGTATAAAGGAAACAAATTAATTATCACGAAGGTTTTCAATCGTGCCAGAAGATCTCGCCCACCCCCACCCCGAGGGGCAGGGGCAAAGAAAAGAGCCAGAAGGGAAGCGCGGCGCCAGGAACGCCGGTCCGGTCCGTCTGCGCGCACTGCACGCAGCCAACGCGCCCGGGCCCCTGCGCATCCCGGGCCGGCACCACAAGAGAAACATCAGTCAGGTGCCACAGTCGGGTGTCACGTTCTCAACGCCTCCTCTCCGCCACGTGCGCCAAGGGGCACCGAAATCTCTGACGCGGCAGTGGGAATTAAATGGCAGTGAGTTTTTAAAAGCAAGTTGCAATTTAGTTCCAAAGAGTTCGTAACGATCAAAGAGTTGGTAACAACATACGAGGGGGATATTCTACCAGCGCTTTACTAAATTGATGATAATCTATGGTACAAGAAATCTTCAAATACATAAAAAGTATGCCAAAAAAAAAAACCCAAAAAACCAAAAAAAAAAACCACTCATGAGGAGAAAGAGGGGATGGCTAGACTGAACACTGGATACGAAGCTTCTCCCCTGTCAAAGGAACAACACTCAAACTGGAGCATGAAAGTTTCCCAAAAGAACAAAAAATCTAATTTTCCTTCAATTTTGGGTAGGTTTGGGAACACAGACTAGACATTAGACTTAGAAGCAAGGATATATCCAAAAAAAAAAAAAAAAAAAGCAGCTTATTTAATGTCAAGTGCATTTGCAGGTTCAGCATGAATTGATGCTGAGGGCTTTTAAGGGAACATTTTTTTCTAAAAATACCTGCAACTTTACCTGCAGTAGTGTTAGTTACCTGGACAGCAGTATATATACCAGCTGCACCTGCAGAGATGCAAGGCAAATGTGAAAGATGGAGTAAATGTGAAAGTCACTGTCCTTTTATTTGTTTCAACTTTCCCCCTTGTGGAAAGTTAAACTGTTGATAGTACAGGTAGTTAGATATAACAATGTTGTCCACTGGCTCTATCATATACACTTAGCCTTTGAATTAAAAGACAAAAAAGTTCAAGATGGTCTTACTGTGTGTCACAAGAGACCACTTGATCTCAAGTGAAGCCAAAGTCTTATGAAGGAGGGACATGCAAGCATCAACATAAGCTATCAAGACAATCGTATTTTGAAGGTAGGTTGGACTGGCTCTGGAGCAAGGCCTTCAAGCAGCAGGCTCCAGTTAACACCTGAACCTTATGCTTTTTCCCCTCACCCTTGAGAAGGTCGCATACGCTCCCAAAAGAGATTCCGTAGTTTGTACTGCTCTTTCAAGCTCTAGGAGGAAAAAAAAAAATACTAGAGTTCCCAGTGCTGCAGACTTCAGAATATATTTCTGATCTTGGTTAAAACTCGCTTGTGTAGCCTCACTGAAGAATAATTTAAGCCCTTATTTAAATGCTACTGGTGCTGCTGGAAATTCAAAGCCAGGGTACTGGGTCTTCAAACAGGCCCATAATACAAAGCAAGACCCAGAGTTCAGGAAACTTC
Source organism: Tinamus guttatus (assembly GCF_000705375.1). The sequence continues at coordinate 615,407 of NW_010585116.1, forward strand.
ATTAACATTCAGGGCCAACATGATCAGTTCATTGTTTTATTTGGCTCCCTAGTGGTTTCCTCACAAAGATCATTACCAAAAAATGAAATTCCGAAGAAAACAAAAGAGAAGTCTTCATGAAGTATTTTACAGCACAAGTAAATTTCTACAATATTCAATACCCCCTCATTGTTTTCAATGGTTGGATCATGCCTGATTTTGCTAGTCTCAGTGAAATATAATACTCTTTTTTTGCAATATACTTTTTCATAATTTACTTTCCCTGAAGAGAACTTCATCTTTTATCAGAAGAATGGCCTGGATTACAAGCAAATAAAAGCAGAAAAGTCAAATCCTAGAATCCTCACCCAGTTCCCTATCGCACAGATGACTCTCTGACTACTGGAAACTAGGCCTCAGTAAAGGCCTCAGGATTTCCGTGCGTTACAGATGATAAACCAGCCCCCTTTTGGATCTCCTCACACCGTGGATGATTTCAGCACTATGCTCTGCTGCGAGCTGTGTGGAGGAAGACCACCCTTCCCGCCAGCGAACGGGGTGGAAAAAGCGTCGTGACACCAAGCGTCATGACACGAAACAGGTGGAAAGGACACAAGAAGGGGTGGCGGAACCTCACCAGAAGGAGCAGATCGGCATGAGCAGACCCGTCCTTTGGCAATAGCATCCTAAGCACTTCCACCTTCTACAAAAGGAGTACGAGTAATTCCTCTGTTTTCAGCACCTCTCCACCACATACCTAAACACCATCCTCCAAACCGCTTTGCCCCCCCGTTATTCTCAGAGGAGAGCCAAGCAAACACCCTCTGCGTTCGTAAGGGGCAGAGACGGAGCTCCTGGAACAGAAGCAGCAGCTCTGTGGTACGGCCCGTGTTGTGTGCACCAGCAGTCACCCAACTAACACGCACCCGACCGCAGCAGCACCGACACAAACCGACTGGTACCATATACGGGACCGACAGGGCATAAACACACTGGGCTGCTCCCTGGACACTGCAGCAACCAGCTCACAGAAGGGAGCATATGTATTTTTATAAGATGTTATCTCAAGAGTAGAGATTACTGATGAGATTAACGCACCTAGAAGCCTTTCAGACTGCTACATGGTGTGAGGAGCGAGGCTGCACCGGGAAGCCCAGCCCTGGGAGGAGGTACCGGCATCACCCGCGCAAAGGTTTTTCTCTGCTCGGAGATGGGTGAAGGAGCAAAGCGCCATGGCTACTCTTAATGCACCATCACAGCAAGACTTCAGTCAAACTACATTCTGTTCTAACTCTTTCTCTCGCTGAGCTTCATACAAATTCTCATAAAGGTTATGTACAGACTTGCACAAAATTGAGACTGACACTAGCTTTTGGAGAATTTCCCAGAGCAAGTTTAACAGAGATTATATAACATGTTAAATCTGTTTTTTTTCTTCTTCTTTTTTTTTAATATAGATGTTATTATACTGCTAGTTTATTCTTCCTAGCTTAACCCTCCAACCACCCTTTCAAATAGTTAATTACATTTTGCAGAGATTAAAAACCTGAGGTTATTACACACATTTTGTTTCCAGCCCTTACATAACCGAGGACAAATGTGTTACAACTGGAGGGTCTTAGCAAGTCATAACAGCCATTATTTCCATTATTTTTTTTCAACATATGCTACAATCAAAGTCCTTGGGGAAGAGGGAAGGGGAAATCTTCCCCTTAATTGATTGATAAAACCAACTGAAATTTAGAACTAGTATAAAACTTTACTACTATATGCTATTTTCTAATTAGAGGTCTCAAAGTACTTTACAAAAAAAAAAAAAAAAAAAAGAGGAGAAACTCTTACGGACAAAAACTAACTTCCAAAGGCATCACAAGCAGAGCAGACTAGACTAAGTAGTTCAAGTTTCTTGAGTCCCAGCCTGTGGACCTTCCTTGAGAATTGCAACCTTGAGACATGTGGGGAAAATAGTCTGGATAAAATAAGCTTTAATTTAAAACTAGTTTCAAAGAAACCTGCAACACGTGGCCATTTTATTTTATCCAGCAATGAAGAAGTTTCGTGTTCTGTGTGACTGGGAAATACAGCACAACTTTCAGGAATCCAAGGTATTGCTGGGAACCTAAGTTTGGATATATCCCTGCATATGCATGAGGAAGGAACCATCTGGGAAACTGAAAAACAAACAGCTGGAGATCAACACGGGGAGGACCAACATGAGGCTAGGTATAAAAAAAACCTTTTTTTATAGTGCTCAAAGGTTACTGACAGTCTTCTCCTCCAGCTGCTGCTCAGCATGAGGCTCATTTTGTCATTGTGTTGTGCGAGATTTTCCCTAGATGAACTTAAAAAATACACATATTTTGGAATAAAAACACCTTGAATTTATATATGTAATATATAAACCTCTCATCTGCAAATTGACAGAAATCCATTTACAGGGAAGATGCTACACTGCAAGATGGAAGAGAAAAAGGGTTAGTTGCAGCTGCTCAAAAGCTTGTTTGGGCGTCGCAGCAGGGCTTGCCCACTTCAACGCCCACAGGAATAGCCCTGCACTTGCTTGGCTTCTCTTGCAGCAACCTGCCCTCCTGCAGCAGGGACAGACGAGCATGCGGATGCCGGCGCTCCCCTCTTTGGGGACCCGGCTCGTCCCGCCTGCACGTGCAAAGCAAACCCGCTCCTTCGGTTCACAGGGCCCAAGCTTCTGAGCGCCCAGTGCGGTGGCAACTTCGGTGCTCCTCGCGCCCCGGCGCTTGGAGAGGGGGCTGCTGCTGACCCGCCCTTCCCAAAACCCTCCTTGTCCAAGTGGACCGGCCTCTGCGGGGTGCGGGGAGCCGGTCGCTCTCCTTGGCAGCAGGACCGCAGCTCTGCGGGGTTCAGGGACTCTCTGCAGCGCTCCCGGGCGCTCCCCGCGCTGCTCCCGCTGGCACAGCCCTCCCGCACAGCCCTCATCCGCCTCTCGCTATTCCCCCGTTCGCCGGCCGGCCGGGCAGCCTCTCGCGGGCCCTCTCAGAGACGGCTAACGAGGCTTGCGGGAGAAGCACTGGGAAGAAACCTCAGAACTGGGAAGGTGGAAGATCCTTTTGACGCCTAGGAATTCCTCAAGAGGAATAAAACCTCCTCGAGCTTGTTAGTGTTACTGGGGTTTTTCCTGCTTCTCTCGTCTCTTTTTCTTATTTTCCTCCCATAGAGTTTAGAAATAAACAATGAGTAAACTTAGAAGACGGGAGGAAAATCCTCCCCCTACACTTTCCACTCATTCCTCTTCCTCCTCACTTTTTCTTGCATGTTTTCAGTACGCCACCTTCTCTCCCAGCTCTTCTCAACAAGAAAAAGGGGGAAATTCCCCTCTCTTCTCTCCACTGCTTTGTACAAAAATTCTGAAAAATTCACAAGTCAGTCTATGCTTTACCTTTTTGTATTAACATTTCTGAAATTGGGATAACCCCTGCCAGCTTTACAATAACAAAATATTTCCATGAAGAAAAAGAAATGCTGTAGAAAACTTAAAACTTGATCTCTTTCCGCTCTAACCATGACAGGTACAGGTGACACGTGCCGTAATAGCGCATGGGTTGGCTGGAGAAGGATTTTGTTTTGCTCTCTCATTCCTCCAGGTTAAGGAGGACACCAGGCTAAGGATGTGGCCGGCCTCTGCTCTGGGATACCCGACGGATTTGGGCAGCCCCTTCCCGGCACTGCGGGGCCGGCAGCGCCTTCCCAGGTGTTTGCCCCCAAAGGCTTCAGAGAGGTCCCTCTCATGCACTGCAAACAGCCGCTCTCTTTCACAGGCAGCGAGGCTCATTGTGCAGAAGAAGTGAGAATTTCTTTTTACCGGAAGGCAGCAGCTGCAGGAGGGTTTTTTTCCTGCCCTAGGGGAACAGTTAAGCACACCCCATGCAGAAGGTAGGGCTAGCCTGTGAGAATTTAGTCTTTGCTTAAAAAAAAAAAAAAGACAAAATAATAATAAAAAGAAAACAGGAATCATAACGTCAGCACTTTCCATATGCCTCAAGTAGCTGCAAGACTCAAGCTCCAGAAACACATCTGCTAATCCAGCACCGATCGAGTTAACGAGATCAAAGCCAGGATCCACTTTGTGTTTCGCAGTGAGACACTTCCTAACCCAGGGCCAGGGTGACTATTGCCCTCCTTCAATTTACAGTCACACCAAAATCAGCATCAAAATAACACAAATCAGCCCCTGCTCTGATTCTAATCAGTATTTCCACTTCCTATCTCCATCCAGCTCTTCCAGCTCCCACCTTTGCACAATAAAACCAGCCAGTGTTTAACATCAGGCTAATCTGCCTAATTCACATGTTTATTTGCAAGCGTTTCCTCACCCTCCTCCCCCACCCTGCCCCCAGCACCAACATTTTTAATCAGCAGGGGCCTCACGTGCTCCCGATGCCGCCCTCCTCACCCAGCACACAAGACCACTGGAAAACTCGGATCCGCAACAAGCCGCTATGAAAAGCGCAGATCTCCTGCCACCACCTTTTAAATCTCTCTGGGAAGTGCAAGAAGGGGCTTAACAAAGCTGTATGCAGCCAATTGTGTTATCAAGGCACTTGGCACTACCAGCTGATCCTTGATTACTATTCATCCCTCAGGAAAATAAAACACCCTTTTGTAGTAAAAGTGTAACTGGTTACTATGATGCCTTACGCATTAACAAAAGTAGCTTTTTACCAAAATTACAGATGATGAAAGCCTGGAAGTGGAATCAAACCAAAGTAACCAGTTGTTTCTACACGTTTCATTAGAAAGCAGAGAGTTTAAGCAAGCTTTCTGCAATGTGAAAAATAATGTGGTAGATATGCGATGCTACACGTTTGCACATAAAATGGCAGAGAGCTCTGTAAAACAAATTTTAAGGATAACATTATTCATTGTAGAGTCCTTTCTGCTGTAGCATCCTATGTGTGCAACTGCCAGCATTGCGGTAACATCAGCATTCACAGAGTAACATTTTTGTGCTTTTACTTGAGACCCACCCAGAGTTTTTCAACGGGCTTTTTTCTTTTGCTTTCTCTCTCTCTCTATTTATTTTTTTTCCCTGCCGAAAGTCCTGCTTACTAAAGAGCATGGTTATCCAAAGGGTAGAATTTACTAGGTAGAAGGGTAGAATTTGCTGGTTCGGAGGAATAATCCCTATTTGCGTGGTGGGGAAGCATTCCAGACCATTAAAGGATTTGTTTGTTTGCTAATCTACTTAAGCACCCATGGGCCTTAACAGGAGCACAGTGTGTGTTTTAGGGCTCTCCCACTTCCCGGGCCGGTGCGGGTGCAGGAGCTGCCGTGCGCTGCTCGGGTGGCTCCACGGGCGAACTCGCTCCACGTGGCTGCCAACCAACGCGCCTGCCTCCACGGAGCCGCCCCGGCACCCGCGTGCGCCCACCGCGAGCGTCTCGCGCGCCGGCAGCAAACACGACCGGCTCCTCGTTAACACGGCAATGCGCGGAGCAGGGACGGGCCTCGCGCGTGGGGCAAACGGGCTACTCGGGCACGTTTCGCTCCCCCCGCTTTGGGAAAACCTGCTGACAGAGAGGAGGGGTGGCTTCAAAGGGCATTAAGCAGAGCAGGTTCTGTGTGAGCAGCTGCCCCGTGTGAAACTGGAGGCTCTTGCCAGCAGTGTGGCGAAAAGACGTGACCTCATTACTCTGCAGCCCAGATAATCCACTCCCGGGTAAAGTGAGAGTTGACAGCGCTTCACCTTGGGGGTTATCGCAGCCCTTTCCACACTCGGCTGCTGTGGAGGCATCTGCTTCACCCGAGACGGGTGTGAAAATGCCTCTGTGCTAGTCAAGGAGATAAGAAACCCCGGGGCGGTGGTTAGGAGCGCACACTGCACCACACAGACACAGGTAGGAGCAGAAGCGTTTCCAGACCCGCTTAACCACATGGGATTTCCAAAGGGCAGTGTGGATCTACTAGTGAACAGGGAAAACACCTCTCCTCCTCCCACCAGAGCCCTGGAGCCACGGGATTAACATCTGGAGAGAAAGATGACACAATTTAAAATACACAACACACAGCATATGAAGCCCTGGAGAGAATGCACGGCTCAGTTTCCTAAAGAAAAGTTCAATAAATGAGCAAGTGGAATTTGCAGAAAGTGCAGACACAAAATCCAAGATTAGCGGTAAGTTTTAGTTGCGATATTTTTCTTTCAGGCATTAACCTGCTTTACAAAAGCATGCGCAAAATACAAGGGCAATTCTGCGTGCCTCTTGCATCCACCCCCAGAAAGAACTTCTTGAATCAATTGCACGCACTGGATTATTCACAGTATTTTCTTTCCTACTAAAGGTAGGAAAAAGCACAGAGCAAAAGTGAAAGATTTTGGCAAAAAAAATGTGAATATTGCCTGGCAATTTAAAGGTGGCCCTCACAGGTCTTGCAAGTGCTCATCATTTAATGTCAACATATTGGCCTTGGCATTTCCAGCTCTGCTGTCCCTTGGCCTTGGTCCCTACACCCTGAGCAGGGCGCAGGAGGGATCCTTCGCGCCAGCCTCATCCCCGCGCTCATCGGCTGATGCTCGGCTATGGTAGCTTTAGGCTTGGCACAGATCTGTTTTCTGAAGAAGAAGAACCAAGCTTGGACATTTAAAATGAGTAAAGAAACAAGAAGCTGAGAGCCAGAATACACAAACCAGGAAAACCAACTTTACAGGCACAAAATTCAAAAGGGTAGACAAGCCTAAGTTCCATGATTTTGAATAAGTCTTTGAAAATAACATTTTTCTGTCCCTAATACTTTCCCCCACACCCAGACTAAGTAAACCTTATGCTCTATTCTCATTTAGAGGCTGCAGGAAAATTATCCATAATAAACTTCTTTTTTTTTTTCCTCAGGATTAAGAAATTGTATATTGTACTTGCAGTGAAAATCTGTTTTATGCATTAGGGAAAACACAGGACTAGACTTTTTTCACATTAAATGAAGACATTTCTCTGGGTCAATTTTGGAAGGCCCATCAAAAGACATTTTTGCCCATTTTTCAAGACATTGTGATTGGAGGAAAAAAGTTAAACTTTGTATTTAAACAAAATGTGTCCAAAACATTGAAAAGCTGATTTAAGGTTAACAATTCTGCAGTGCAAGCAGTATTTGTTCCAAAAAATAACTCCAAAAGATAATGGCGGGCGGGAAAAAGCCTGTACTTCAAAGGAACGTAAAGAAATACGTACAGAAATGGTTCTTCAGGAGGTGAAGGTAGGATGGAAGGAGAGACAGAAGTGTTCGTCTCAGACATGCTCTTTTTTCCTTCACCAAGCCTTTATCTTTTTAATAAGGTTGAATCTCAGAGAAACACCCAAACAACACTAAAGGTGACCAACACTGCAGAAGAAAGAGCACCTCTATTTTTGATTTAATCTGCAGTGTTGACGCATTCGGGCTTTATAAGGCCTCATACTGCAAACAATTTGGTTGAGTGCCAAGGCACAACATGTTCAGTAAAACCTGCTGCGAAAAGCTCATCTCTGAATTAAAAAACGCTCATCTAAATGACAGTTTAATGGAAGATGCTTTTGGAGAGCTCTGTCCTACAGTGCCCTCATCAATAAGTGAGAGTTTGAGGGTCCAAAGCACTCGCTGGACTCAGATCTCCCGGCATTTAAATTCAAGCCATATTCAGTAGCTGTTTTGCAGAAGTATTTTCCAAGGAGGTTTCAAAACAATGCTGAAAGGACTATGTTGCTGATGAGCTTTGATCAAACTTGTGTTCCAGTGTGAGTTCCTGGTTATTTTCCAGCACTCTGATATGAAGGTTTCATGTTGCTCGTTGCTGGTAACAGCGATCTGCCATGAGGAACCAGGAGGGAAATCCTGGCACCTTCCTTCCAATCTCAAACTGCCTGTGGTTTGGGACGCTGCAGGGCTTGTAGCGGCATTACATTAGCCCGGTTACCCCCATAGAGTACTGGGAGCAACACAAACTTTCTAGGGATTTCACAGGTATTTGCTATAACAACATTTTTTAATGATTTTTTTTTTTGAGTTCAGTTCCATTCCATAAACCCAGCCACAAAAGGGGAGGTTTCCTACATTCATTTCCAGTCACTTCAGACATGCTGATACGTATTAAGAGATTTGGTAGCAGGTGGGAAATGAGAAGATAAGTGTGGGCAGGCACCATTGCTTTTCTTCAAGACACCAGCAGCCATCAGGGCCAGTATCTCTCCAATGTCCTAAAATGCAATGTTCAAAATTCCCTTTGATATCAACAGGAGACCACTCCTTAATTCCCTCCTGTTGTCCCGTAAAAGAGTCGAATGATGGAAAAAGAGCGAAACTGCCCATGCCATACCTAGCATCAGCAGAAACAAACTACTGGCTTTTCCTCATGCTCTAATGCTTTTCAGTGAGAGTAAAATTAATTTTTTTTCTAACAACAAGAGGTTAAAAGTAGAAGGATTAAAAACATATAATTTTAAAATATTAGTTTTCTCTTTAAAAGCTACATGCTAAAAACTAAATAAAGAAATCAAGCAAAGAAAGGTCATATCAAAGCTATAAGATTATTTCTTAAATTTCAGTTGATTACATAAATATAGTAGAAACCTCTCATAGACAGATATACAAAAAAAATCACAAAAATCTAGATTTCTAAATAGCTTCAAAACTCACACATAAAGATATATGATTTTGGCAAGAAAAAATATTTTTTGGCAAGTTCTTCAGAACTATCAATAAATAAATCCAAATAATAACCTTAAACATGTTAAAACCCGAAATGATTTTTTTTTTGTTGCTGACTGCAACAGGTCACAGCATGAGTTTGCTAAAATTTTGTAGTCTTCTACTTAGCTGGAAAACATCTAGAAAACACAGAATTATCCACAGAAATTCGGTGTTTTGTCACTTTAAAATTTTTGGTTGAAGTTAATTGGTTTTGCTTTATTTTCCCTTCATTTTCATATCCAGAATAAAAAGCTCAGTCTTTCCACTGTGGGGAAAAAATGTTGAAAATCATTTTGCTTAATGAGTATTCTTACTGAATGCCAGAGTAAAGAGCCTAGGATGATTTGCTCTTGTTTCAACAGATGAAACGATGAAGAAATATATTCAAAAGATCTGATCTCTTCATAAAGTATTCTGGGGGCCTTGGCAACATTTCTTGTAAAGAGGTTTCCTTATTCATAAGTGAGGATTTATTAGGATTCTCAGTGGCCAGCTTTGAATTACCAGTCAATATTCATGCTTATTTTGAAAGGAAAAGAAGAAAAAGAACAATAAAAAAATCTTTCACTGACTCCTGGAAGCGGTTTCAGGTTGGCCAAGGTTTAGATGCATGACCTAGGAAGCCTAGTGATGTACAATTTTTCGTGTGCCTGCTCTAGAGTAGGTGTAGAAGGGAGCTGTGTAAGAGCAAAGATAAACACTTCTCTGCAAGCACTCAGGACACCTTGGCTTTTTCTCCGAAAGCCGTAAGCTCGGCAAGCCTGTTTGGCAGCTTTTCTGAAGATCATAAATCAAAAGATTGAGAATAATTTTCAGCATTTTTGCAGCGAGGCCACTCCCCAGGTCTGCGCCTCACTGCGACGTCCCCAGGATGAAACCAACCTTGGGGCAGACAAATGAAAACCCCCATGACACTTGCTGCTACTCTATTTGGGGCCAAAACTCCACCATAACATTCAGAATCTGGTAATTATTTTTTCATATAGTGCCATACACTCAGACAAACTGACTTAAACCAGCCGCTTACAGCATTTAAATTGCAAAAGACAAAGCTTTGAGGACTTCCATCACGTCAGTGATCCCACACGGGTGTTTATTATGAAGACTGTGCAGCTGAGTCACCTTCAGAGGCTCCATTTATAATACAAAACTCTTTAGCTTTCCAGGACTTTGCAAAGGGAACTTGCTATCCATACTCTGAACGGGCATACGTATTTTTTTCCCTTTCAAAGGGCGTGCAGTCCACTTTGCTGCTGATAATCTGCATAAAACTGGATCAACGAATCGGGAATTCTCGGGGTCACAACAGTCAACGCGTGCCGAAAATGCCGTCCCAATATACACTGGGCATGTATATCTTCCTGGAGAGCAAGAAGGGCTGCTTCTCTGCACACTGCTGCTATCTGCAAATACATAACAACAACGACAAGTCATGCGGATAGCAGCATTACTACAAAAACCTACTATTTGAAATTAAGAAAGCAAGCACAAGAACAGCAACATATTGCAAATGCCAGATATGCTCGAGAAGAGACGTTCCCCGAGGTTCTTCTTAATAAATGGCTTGCGGGTGATTGGCGCTTCCAAGAAACAGGATATAGCTCAAAATCCAAACCACGGTGAAATTATACTTCTCGAAACAGTGTGTCACAAATTACTTTTAACTTGATAATCACATATTACCTTGTGTTAAATGCCCTGAAACACCTGATAAATTAAAAACCCAATGACCAGCCTGTCCCAAAAGCACAGGAGCCGACATTCCCAGGCTCCGTGGGCACTTCTCTTTTTATGCTTTGCTCTGGGAAAGAAGTAAAAACAATCAGTTCAGAAAGGAAGACCAGAAGGAGAGGGGTGTGTGCAAGGGGAGGAGGGTTAAGGTCTCATACCCCGAAATGTGTTTTTAAGCTCTCTGGACTTCAGACAGCGGAAACAGCCTGATGCCAGTGTCATTCTGAAGACACATTACGGCGGTGAAAGAGCTTGTGGAATGAAAAGAGATATTGTGATTTCCAGTGCAACAGGGAAAACAGTGATTGATATTGACTGCTCCCTTATATCTGTAAATGAAAGAGCCAGCTGAAACACATTTGTCCAGCTATTCAGCATATTTTCTCTGTTTGTTCACTTACTGAAAAGGGCTCCACTGCTTATGCTGTGCTAATGGCTGCCAAAGCCGTTTAGTAGCTTTTTAGAGGATTTAGCAGCATGTTTAGGAAGCTTTCACAAGAAAACATGCATGGATTTAGATGGCTTTGTCAAGTTACAACAATATTACTATTAGTTCTGTGCTGCTCTAATGAGCAGTGAAGCTAAACACTGCTGTTATGCATTTTAATGCTTTTCAGGACTTCAGAGACAGTTAATTGCGGAAGCATAGCTGAGATTTAGTGCACCGGCTTCTTAGAGAGATAAGTAATACATCATTTAAGAAAATAATGCAGGCATCCGCGTCATTCCATTTAGATTTTTCAGTAAGTAGATGCTGTGACTATTTTCTTAACTCTAACATAAGAATAAAAATACTTGAAGGCAAAAAAAGTCCTCCCAACATCCCGTGCCAAATCCAGACACTTTTCAAAGGGCAGAAGGCTCCTGATGGAAACAAAGCTGTGAAAGATCCTGCACTGTGTCACTCGTTAAAGCAGGGCACCCTTTTCCCTTAACAGATACTGCAGCAAAGGCAAGTTTCCAAAATACTAAGAGGAAGAGACATTTTCTGAGTTTTCAAACACATTGTTGAGAAACCCAAGACACACAACGGATCTGCTCTGCTCACAGAGACCAGCACACACCTACAGCACAGAACTATGAAGCAGCATTAGAAACTTCCGCTGCGCGGGGCAGGCCTGTACCAGAGGAGCTGAGAAAAACACCATCGTACTGGCAGATGCAAAAAAAGAAAAAAAAAAAAAAA
>NW_010585116.1:634178-645065 GCF_000705375.1 Tinamus guttatus
CGCCGCCGCGCGTGCTTCCCACCAAGCCGCGCGCACGGCCCCGGGAGCAACGCGGGGCTCGCCAGGCCTGTCATTAAGCGCTATCCCGCTAAATTAGAGCCCGCAAGTAAGTCATATTGCTTCCATAAGCACTTGCATGCCACAGGCCTCTCCCCTCCTGATATTTTGCTCAGCTGTGGAGCGTTCAAAATCCCACGGAAGAAATATTTCACCATTCGTACTTTTTTCTTTTTGATGAGAGAAGGACCTTCCACCCCCTCAGCGGACGCAGTATTCAAACCGCACTGCCAAATATTATATGATGTCCTTTCCAGAGTTAATTTTTAATTTCCTGACTATACTGCATGAGAAATTTTCAAATCATCTTGGCAGCCACTTCACGGCATGTGCGGACCTAATTGCAGGAGCGAATGCAGAGTCAGCCCAAATGAAAACCTCCAGACTAACTGAAGAATTCCTGCAAAATTAGTTAGCTGGTTAAATTAAGCTCCAGAAAGCACTGCACTCCAAAAAAATGATTGCAAAGGAAATACACAGGGTGCAAACCTTTCTTGCCCCACTTTACTCTGCAGGAAAGGGAGACAGGTGTCTTAAACATGTCACTCAAAAACCTGATGATTTTCCGTTTTCATTTTTAATGCCACAATTCATAGCCCACAGATGTGGTGTACGGCTATAAATCTTGGCATTCTCTCCTTTATGAAAGAATTTCCCCTAGTATTCAATTTTCCTTGCTTTACCTTAAGTCACCCTAATCATGCTGACATCTACTATCGATGATTATATTAGCCCTAAAAGATCCTTAAACAAATGAAAAGGACTGACTTCCACTCCTAAAAGTTCTGCTTCCAATTTTCTAGAGGAAATTAAATAATGTATAAATCAAATGCTGGGCTCAGGCCCAGGCAGCTGAACATCGCTTTGTCCTTTCAAAGTGAAGAGGAAGTGTCTGCTACAGAAGGGACAAGCCAAGAGAAATAAAGCTTAACCTCAGCTCCATGTGAAAGTGATTTGGGATAATCGAGGGAATCTGCAGAGAGGTTAAAACTGGGACCACATACTAACAGGAGAACTTTACATGGCGATCAAAAATACATCAGGAGCTGACCTCCCCCTCGGCGAGTTAGGCAGCCCTTGCTCGGGGTTACACGGAGCGGAGCGTGAAGGGCAGGAGGAAGGGGAGATGCGCAGGAAGCGCAGCAGCTATTTATGGCGGGCACTTGTCACGTATCATTTTTCCAGCGCGCAGGATTTATGGAGCAGCAGGGCCTAGCAATGCACGGCGGGTCTCCCTCGCGGCGCGGCGCGCAGCGCTCGGCTCGGCGCGGCGGGAGCTCTCGCTTTACGTGACTGCCGAGGAGCTGCTTGTCCTTCTCTGCAACGCGCAGACCCACTGGGAGCAGATGCATTTCACGATACCATTTCTCTGTTAAAAGCGGATCTTTATGCCGCTTACACTGCTTCACCAGGAGTTTGTGCTGCCATTCTGCACACACACGAGGGCCCTGGGAACCTGAGACCAGCACTGGGCTCTGCAATTAGGCTCAGCCAAACACAGGACACAAGCTTTGATAGAGAGAAAAGACTCCATGTTTGGATGCTGATGCTGCAGTTACATACATTCTTGTCTATTTACAAAATCTTCCTATCCTCATGTTTAAAGGCTACAGAGTATTTTAGATGCAAAGCTTACACTTTAAGAAACAATAACCAGAGAAGCAGCAGAAGAACCTAATCTTTACACTTTATCAAGAAACCAATAAAGTCACTTTCTGCCCTGTCATTGAGCAGTCGTTTGGTTTGTCACAACACTAACTGAGTAGCTGGCAAAGCAGGGCAGCCACGTTAACAGTTACATATACATATCAATTCAACAAACATCCTGCTTAGCTGCTGCTAGAAACCTGCCGGGAAATGCTGCAGGGTTTAAGAAAAAAAAAAATCAGTCCCCAAACAAAAACACTATCACTTTTTTCACCTTTTTAAAAAGTAGAGTCTGTATATACCCTCTATTTTGCCATGTTATTTTAAATTTAAGGTACATAGTGAGTACTACTGCCCTTTAAATCTCAGGAAACAAGCTCATCTTTATATTAAGCACTCTTGATTCAGTAGAATCAGTCGGTTTTCCAGGCTCACAGATTTCAGATTTACCAACAGGCATCCATTCATTTTATGAGAACTATCACAAGATCAGGAGAGGCTTCAGGATCATTTTTGCAAAAGAGCAGGCACTTCCATCTGCTGTGGTAGACGGGCAGGTTCTCCCACCCCTCTCCCCGCAGCTCCTGTGCTGAGGAGGCATCTGCAGCGAAGGCTGCGTTCACAAGAGCAAACCAAGCTCAGGGCACGCGCTCTGGGGGGACCCCAGGGCTTTATACCAGTGCGGCTGGGATAACCTCCTCCGTAAAGACCTCCAAGTTTCCCATCACTTTGTCTCTGCACGTTACCAAGTATCAAGAGGCAGGGGGGAAGAAACACATAAGGAAGGCTGGGAAGAAGTAGGAAGCCTTCACAGAAGTGGTTGTTTGCCATCCTCAAATTTAAACAAAAACAGGCACGCAATGTGTTACTCACACGTGAGAAGTGGAGCGCCAGAAAGGGAAGAGGGATGGCCCTCCCTTTGCCTTTCTCCTCGCCTCAAGAAAGCCTCCCTGAAAACACACCAGCATGTGCTTCAAGCGCCCCAATGGCCATAAACACGACTGAAGCAAAGCATATGCCTGAACACATTCCAAAACACTCATCTCTCGGGTTTTTGTTTTGTTTTTAATTGGAAGCTAAATGGGAGGATATAAATCAATACAGGGAACATATCTAGTCAATAAACAAGAGCTGCTCTAGCTTGAAGGCAATGGGACTTACCAGCTTTGCAAAACTTTTGGTTAGACTCAGTGATACCCATGGTCAGAACTAGGGATGGTTTCTAATGCAGGACCAGAAACACTTTATGAAGGGGCTAAAATAGCTGCACTGGTAGCAGAAAGGGGTCAGAGTTAATACCAATGTGTCACATTTCCATAGCGCCCTGTATCTTAGGCATGGCCTTGACATGAGATAGTTAAAGGAATTACAGCTAGGACATCCTGTGCCAAGCACGTTATCAGGAATACTTGTATCCTGGATTCCCAAGCCCCAATGTGTCACACATTTAGCATAAAGATCCCCTGCGAGCCGCCCGCCTTCCTTCCCACCCCCCTCCGAGGCCTGTCCCTCTCCTCAGGTGAAAACCATTTGCATCTCACACCTCCACGTGTTAATTAAACACCTCACACCGGAGGTCTGGGGCCGCATCTGCAAGGCAAGCAGAGAGCAGACAAACAAACCTGTTATCTCGCTGCCCTTCCAGTCATTCAAGCGACATGGCCTCGGAGGCCTTCTGCCTATTTTTAAAGGCTGATGCCCTCAGTGAAAGGGAAATGTGAGAGACCAGGAGGGTTGGGGCCAGGCGGGTGGTTTCTGCTGAGGTGCCGCAGGAAGCTGCGGTCGGGAGCCGCAGCTCTCCTGGCGTTTGGGAAGATGGCAAGGAATACGGGATCTTCTGCGGGAAGGCAGGAGCCGCTGCCCATGGGGACCACGGGGGGATTAGGCAAAAGCGCTTTCGGTTCCTAGCGCAGGCGAGAGGCAGCTTGGAGGACGGCATTGCTTGGAGCGAGCGCGGGCCTCGGCCTCCACGCTGCCCGTGGGTCACTTCTCACTGCCTGGCGAGCCCCCTCGCCCTGGGGCAGGGGCTGCTCTGCGGGGCCTGCCCACGCTGCCAGCAACAGGGATCACACTCCGATCCAGGGTTAACGCGCGGCGCCGGCTCCACGAGCGCGGCACAAGTGCCCACGTCACCCACGCGGCTCCTGGGCACGCGGGCAGCGCCGAACAGTGCCCGATCTCCGCAGCTGCCCCGTCCTTCAGCCACTGACCCCAGCAACGGCAGGGGGAACTACTCTGTGGGGATTTAATTCCCTGGTAACTGAGGGGATTGGATCCTAAATTAGCAATTCATGGCTTTCATTAGCCTCATTTGTCCTCGGGCCAATTTATCTTCTGGCGTGACTCCACTGGGGATCGTGCCAGCAAAAAAAAAATGGCCTAATATTTTCAAATTCATTTCTGTAGTATAATCTTTGCATGGCTTTGGAATGACTACTTGTACCTCCCGCTAGCGACCTCGCAGGAGCAAACACCAGCGCTGAGGAAAGATCCTGACTACACAGCTGCTCTCCCAAGATTAAAAAAAGGGCAGCCAAGAATGTGGACAAAAGATTCAGATCGAAAAATATTTAATGAATGCGAAAAGTTAATGCTGTCCTGTATGCTGCTTTGTTAGTTACTGGTATCTAAATATTCTCCATGGTTAAAAGTATATTAACGAGCTGGAAGACAGAGTGATCTAATCAGAAGAGATCAGCAGCAATTTTCCCTGCAGATGATTTACATGCAGCAGCCATGTGTGTTTGTTTATGATCTCTACATCTGGTAATGAGTTTTTGACATGATGGAAAGCTGCGGTAGGAGAACGCGCTCTGTTTCCTCACACTGACTAATTAACGCTCTACTTAAGCTGCAAAAAAGGCGCTCGGAAAATAAACACTAATTGTCAGCGGACCATAAAGAAGAGGTAACAACTGCCCCACGTAGCCTAGGCCTAAAAACATTTGGAGCAACCTGGCAAGCATAAAAAGGTGATTCTGTTGCTCCCACAATACTAAGTACCTGCAGAGATGGTCAATGCCTATGGTATAGTTTGTAGGAACTGCCAAATACAGCGAGCAATGTTGGAGCTAAAATATCCCCCCCTCACTCACACACCGGGCATTAAACCACAATTTGCATTTACAAGTTACCTGAGGTAATGCTGCTGGTTATTGCCTTCCACCTCTTGTTGACCACTAATAAAGCAAGCAGTAAATCACGTTTTCCAAAAGTGACACCAAGGGGAGAGACAGTCAGTGTAAAGATGGCTAGACATCAAATCCCCATTAAAAAATCAGAGAAGATGTGGTGTTCAAATAATCCTGCACCTATGAGGAGTCTGCGAGTTGGGGGCTTTGGTGTCCTCAGCTTCCACCAAAGTCATTCCTTTGCTTTTAGTCATTTCAGCGAGACCTTGTTGACACAGGATGTTATTCTGGAGCAGCTACTGCCTTAAAATTCACACCCTATCTCATTCCAGGATAACTTCCTTACATTGACATGCCCTTAGAAGTACAAGAAAGAGCGTTCGTCTGTGGCTGCATTTAGCCCTAGGCTGGAGTCTCACGAGGTAACAGAGAATAGAGATTTGGCTTTATCTCACAAACGGTGCTAATATATATCACCACCCTTTGGAAGGAAACCAACTTTTTTCTCTCTAATCTCCCAATCATTTCCCACAGAAAGCGCGTATGTTCTCCAGCCCATGAAAGAAGGCAAGGTCACTAAGAAAATCGGAGAGGTTGCAGGGCATGGAGAGCCTCTGCACACTGCCCCCAGGAGCACATTTCTCAGCCTGAAACAGCAGAGCTATGAGTCGGCTTCTTTTAGTGACAAAGAAACTACCATGATGGTCAAGAAAAATACAGTTAGGCTCCAGGAAGCTACACTGCAGAGCCTTGGGACTGATTCCCCAGCTGGAATTAAAGGTAAGCCTGGTAAAACAGCTAAGCATGGAGTAGGAATTCACCGGATAGTGAAGCTTATCATGCGTATTGGATGGACAACGTCAAAGTAAGGATTGTCCTGCCAAATGCAACTCCTACCCTCCCACTCTCAGCGCATCAAGCTCAAATCTCAGGAACTCTTGTTGGCTTTTGAGCTGCAATAGAAAACATGGATTTTTCAGTCCTCACTGATGAGATTTCTCACCACATCCCACAGTATCTACAACACTCCTATCTCCTCAGAATAATCCACAGCCTTGAGCTGCAATAGAAAACATTGATGTTTCAGTCCTCGCTGATGAGATTTCTCACCATATCCACAGTATGTACAATGCTCCTATCTCCTCAGAATAATCCACAGCAAAGAGGTAAGGAGATTTCCCGACACAGGCAACAAGGACCAAGCACTGAACGAGCTGTCAGAGAGGCACATTCTGCATAAACACCCCTGAGGTAAAGACAGAGAAAGGGTAGTGATTTGTCAAAATGCAACCCCTAATTCCCCCAAAACCTTTGGTTTTAGGAGAAGACTATGCAGGCTGAAGTCTGCAAAGAGTAAAGCCAGCCTCTATGGTAGGACAAATTAGCAAGACACATGATTTCTGGATTTTTTTCCTGCACTTCCCCATTATTTTTTTTATAAAGATTTAATTTGCTTTCTTTTGTTGGTGCATGGAACCTCAGTTGGTTCTTTGGTCTGTGGAGCAGGTCTGTTCCACTCAGATTAATTCTTTCCTTCCTTTTCCTCTGAGAGAAAGCAAGCCACAATGTTAAACCATGTAGGGCTGCAGTTGTGGTGCTGCAGAATTGCCATTTACCCCCCTTCTTTTCTTTCCTCAGTGCTTCTCTATCCGATTTACTGTTTACTTGCGGAGCATATGGGAAACATGTTGGGAAAGAACGCATCCGGGTTCATGTTCAGAATAAATACTTTTTATGACTATTCCCATGACCTGCAGCAATAGACTAGATTAGTCACCCACAACTATGTATAATCATACAGTCATTTAAATACATTTTCAAAACAGAATACTTTTTAAGATACAGATCAACTAAATATTCCTCCACAGACTGCCTAGCACCTATTTCCTATAAGCCTCCCTTTCCACCTGAGAAGGAAAGTGCTAACGTTGAGGTGTGGGTCCTCCCCTCGAAACTGTGGTGGAGGAATAGAAATACACAACTCCGTGTTGAAGTGCAGCTGACACGCTATTAGTGCTACCTGCTCAGCTCAATTTTCTCAGTGAAGAAACAGTGAAGAATTGCAGGGAGGGAACTGAAAATTGATGAAGTCTAGGTGGCATTTATCAACAAGTGCAAAAAACAGCCTTTTTTGTTTCTCTGCCCATTCTAGAAAACCAAAAAAACCCAAACTCCTCCTAATTTTCCAAAAGCAGAATTCTAAGCATTTCCTTTGAACAGAAAGCAGAATGTTGCCCAAAGATAATTCTCATTTAAACAAAAAACAAGTAAACAAGGGTTTAAATTCAACCTCACTCATTTCATTTAGCAGCAAAAATTAAATCTTAAAACAAAGTAATTTTGACTTGAAAGACTTAAAATATTTCCAAGCCGAAAAATTCTGAGTTCTTTTTCTAACACAAGCTTAATTTGATGCCACAAACCTGAATTTATAACACATTTTTTTTCTCTGCAAGCAATCAGACAGCTATGTGTTGTACTACCTGTTTATTGCCTTTTTTTTTTGTCATTTTGCCAACTCTTTTGGGTTCAAGAAAAATCTGATGCACCCTTAGGTTTTGGGAGATGTTTTTGGATCCGTGTAAGGGCTGCTGTGCACCTGTGTGCGCCGGCTGCGAGCGCAGGGCCGGGCAGAGCAGCCCGATGCCTCGTCACCACGCGGACCGACTGCTCAGCGCCACACGGCTTGACCCGAACACACGGAAATCTTCCTTCCGTTACCACGATACCCAAAAGATGGGGAAAAAATTCAGGGATTTCCTAGTGAACTTGGCTTTTTACAACGCTTTTCTATGAAGCGGAGTTTGGGGTTTATTTCTTCAGGCAACTGCTGTCAACTTCTGAAAAGTGAAGGGAGGTTGGTTTTCTCCTTTTGAGAAACGATTTCCCCCTATGGTCCAGGGGCGGTGTGCGAGGGCTTCCCCACGTCCTATGGAGGCTTTCTTTCCCGCCACAGCTTTGCAGGTCAGCAGCACACTCCAGCAAACGCTCAGCCGCAAGCGGAGGAGCAAACCCGCCCCCATGCAATTGGGCTGCAGCCTTGAAGGACCCCGTGCCGACCACACGGCATCAGAAGTCGAGTTGCTCTTGGACTGGCAAGAGATGGGTCTCTGCCCGCTGGCCAGTGCCCTCCCCAGCTCTTGCTGAACGGAGGAAATGGGGTATCTGGAAAGTTGTTTAAAACAACAGATTTCCATTTTGGCAGGTTTTCATGCTGCTCTACTTGTTTGGGAGGCAGAAGGCTGAAGTGAGAAGAGCCATTACACAGTCAAAAGCAAAAAACCCCCTCACTTTCATGTATGTTTACTTACATTAGTATGTATCATTTTACATACATAGCACATACCATGCTCTGTACATACTGCATGTGGAATCTATTTTTATCAAGGAATTTTTTTTTAATGAGGAAGACGGAGCAATGTTTAGGAGTGAAAATGTTCAAACCAGTGTTAATTTGTTTGCAACAGGAGTAACAAAATGTTTGAATAAAAAACGGTGAAAAGACCAGCCTTGAGACCCCAAATCAGCCCTCTTACGTTTACACCTGAGACAAGGCTTTGACTTGTATAGCTTTCTAAAGCTTTGCAGTCTTCCTAAGCCTCAATTTAAATGCAGCCTTGCTCAGAGTTGTAAGAGTGAGAAACATGTTTCAGATCTGCAGGTTTTCATAGAAATCGCTCATAATATTTCTGTTTTCTAGATCCACAAAAGCATTTTTACTCCCTCCACTATTTTTCAGAGCCCGTGCCTGCCCTCCGTTCCTAATCCCCCTACTATTCAAAAAGAAAAAAAAGAAAAGAAAAGAAAAAGAAAAAGATTTATTTAGGTTATACAATCACTTGGGTATATATGTAGCTAATTGTATTCTCAACTGCTGAAAACTGTTTCCTCTCCCTCTCTCTGCATGCTGGGCTTAATTAAACTTTCCTTAAGTGCCATGTATGAATTAGAAAGGAAACAAACAACAAAAAACCCACACTATTTTAAAATAAAATAATAAAAAAAATCTGGTGCTAAAAAGTACTGGCAGACTAAATATTAGTACAATAAAACTGCTGGATTTTAAGTGGTAAAAGCTAAGCAACTAAAAGCTCTGTGTTTTAAAAACGAGGGACTTCCCTGGTGGAACACATGGCGCAGGGGAGAGACGCTTTCTTTCAGGAATCACCTCAAAAACAGGGGTGAATTATTAGCACCCGACGCAAGCCTCAAAATAGAGCCTCTCTGTTATCATAATGCAAATACCAAGGTGCATTTGCTACTCCTGCCAGACGTTATCGGCGCTGCCCGGCGGCGGGAGAACAGCCTGTTCCACGGGGCTCCCGCCCGGGTGACGGCCGCAAGGCCGCTCCGGCCGCCCCGCTCCCCTCGGAAGGACCGCGGGGACACGGCCGGGCTCCCACGGCTTTCCAGGCACAGCCGTGGGAGCCGTGGGATTAGCAGGGCAGCTCCTGTGGTCCAGGATGCCGCCCCGGCCCCGGCTCCCACCACCTACACTAACTGCCCCCCTTTAATTACTCTTGTAAAGCCAGCAGCTTTAAGCACTGTTTTATAGGCTGAACTACCCCTGCTGCACTCCTCTATTTCTTCCTTTATTAATGCATTTAATCACGGTCTCTCAGACTCTCCAGCTGACATATTACTTGCCACAATTGTTTCTTTATACTGATTACAATTTCCTGGAAGATACATGTTTGGTTTTAATAATCCCTTGACTATTCCCATTAACCATATTAGTTTTTTATTTCCTGCTTCCTTTTTTGATTTGTTTTTATGAACATAAATTTCTTCAGTACCCAGCTGTTTTGTTAAAAAAGCCTCCCTGTTTAGAGCATGTTAATTCCTCCTCTACAGGATTTTTTTTTTTAGTAACTTTTGAGACTCTCTGGCTTTGTTTTTCTGACTCTCTCTTTCAGCGATATGTTGTAAGAAGGGCAGTAAAACCAGTACCAGTCTTTTCACGTGGGCTCGATCCCACCAGAGCCAGGTACTCAAATAAACGTGAAACAGGACACAATTTACAGCACCATTCTGTCGCTATTTCAAACGCGGGCTCTGATTCTGAACCTGCACATTGCCGAAACAGTCACACTTGTATATGGGCATAAATAAGAGAAAGGGACAACAAAATATCCTGAATTCTTGCAAACGATTCTACCTCATAACGTAGAGGGCTCCAAACCATAACTGAAAAAACCACCCCACGCGTACAGGAGGCAGCTTGTCGTCGCCGTCCTCCGCTTTGGCTCCGCTCCTGACTGGAGAGCGCCCGGCGGGAAGCGCGGCCCAAGCACCGACCTGGCCCGGCTCCGCACAGCTCCTTCCACGTCACTCCTGCACCGCAGCTTGGCCACACAGAAGGACATGGAGACCAAAGCGACACACACCTAAGACCCTCCTCTTCCTCTTCTATCCTCTACCAAGAGCTGGTCCGTGCCATAGTAACCAAACAGGAAAAAATACTGTTTCTTCTGGTAGTTAAGTGGCACGTAGATTCCACCAAATACATCACTGCCTACCTCCAAAGAGGCTTATGTAACAACAGACTGCAGGCTTCAGTTTGCACATGCAAGTCATGCAAGCAGCCTTGCAGCCTTTCAAATGCAGCTTATTTGTTACCCAATAGGATGTGTCAAATGATTTATGAAATTCATGACAAATGAGAAACCTCTTTGACAATCCAATCTCTCTCCCAGCAAGTCCGGGACTGTTCCCAGAGAAACACAGCATTGGCAGAAGAGAGATTTATTAACACAGTTTCTTAAATCTATATCTTACAATTTAGCAAGGTTCCTATGGCGCTCCATATGGCACCTTTAACAAGTTAAAAGCTAGATGTTTAACAGGCAGTTAAAGGCAATTTAAAAAGTACAACGTGCTCGTCATCACGATACACAGCGCTGAAGGCTGCTGCTTGTTTCCCTGAGCGGTTTACGGGAAGCGACGCGAGATGGTCCGCAGGCTCCCGCGGTCACTGTGAGCTCACCTACCCCCACGGCGTCACCGAAACGACCCCACGGGGCAGCCGGCGGCTCCCGGGGCGGCAGGAGCC
>NW_010585116.1:645145-706044 GCF_000705375.1 Tinamus guttatus
ATTTTCATCTTTAGGAATTCAACAAATAACCCTTGCATTTAGCAAGCTGAAACATGCATTTGATTTTCAGTGCATTAAATAATTCCGTTGGTTACAGGGAGTTTTCTATGCACATGAAATCCCCTGAAACGCTGTAGGGTAGCAATCTACACTTTGACTTAGGCCAGAAATAAGGAGGTATTAATATTCTGCGTGTTGGATGAAGTGATAAGGATAATGAAACTGAGCTGAAGAGCTAAATTCAATTTTCAAACTCTCAAACTTTGAAACTTGGTCAGACCGTTTTCTAATTAGCAACTGATAGCTAAGGTGCAATTAGTTTTGCTGGTAGAGCACATTTATGAGATGAATATTAAGTATGTTCATGGTAGATGTCAAAACTCTGGAGCTCTGAAGTCACTACACATTAGCTCCTCGAGAGGAAGGTGCACTGAGCGGGCCTAGGGTATTTCTCTGCACTGCAACATAAGTAAGGACAAATAAAACGAGAGCAGCAACATTTTTTCACAAATGGAACACCAGGTCTTTAAATATCTAACTAGAGGACTGTTTTTGTTGTTCATGTTCGTGATAAATTCCTACTTTTCTAGGTTGCATGCACAAATCAGCTTGGAGCAGGAACCTTCAACACTATCTGTGAAATCTACTGCATGTGCAGAAGCCAAGGAAGGTGGTTGCTGCCATACACATCTAGTCAGCTGGAATGCATAGAAGCACTTTTGGTTTGAAATAGCTACAAAACGTGGTACATCCACAATACTAATTGCACTATGTTTTAAAAACCCAGCTTTGACTGGATGACCCATTGGCACTTTTTGTTCCTTCACCTTTAACAGCAAATTCGTTGCAGGAGCGAGGGGATGTTCACTAAAAGGAAGAGCTGGTAGGCCTGATTCTCAGCACTGCAAAGATGGACCTCTGTATAAATGCTAAAGATGAGGTGGACATTTATGTTACAATAATGTATTTTGATATATGGATGCGGAAATCTGAAAATCCTCAATCTCAGAGAGAAAAAAAATGGTAAAAGCTTTTACTGTGCTTTGGTAAGTTAAAAGGGAAACACAAATATATATACACATTTGTAAAGGGTAGCACATGTAGAACATAAAACACAAATAAACCTTCAAATACACCTCAAATGAATCTGGTGATAACTCCACCTGAGCAATGGTATTATCAGCAGATTTAAAAAAAATCCCTAACAAAACCTTAAATCTTCTTCCATCACATAAAAGAGACTTTTCAGCTGTTATTACATATTACCCTATGTAAATAAATAGCAAAAACAGAACATTATACTAGAATAACAAAAAGAAAAACACTTCTGACCAGGGCTGCCACTTACTAATATAAAATAGATATTTTTTGTCCTTATTTAAAGCAATAAAGCATGCCTAACCATTTTGATACCACAACCCTATTCCCTGTATGTGTTAATAACAAAATGCCTCTCCTCTCCCCAAGTGCTGTTCATTAACTCTCCACAATAAACGCAGTGCTTCCATATCACACATCTGAAAACACTCCTGAACTATTAAGGCGGGCAACAACATGGCACTATGCAAAAACAGCCAAGTCCAGTCAGGAAACAGATTAATTTGAAACCCTTAATTAATGACTGAACATTTATACAGCCAAGATTTATGAGTTACAAGGGAGTACGTCCAAAATATAACACTCCCTCCTGCATGCAAGTTCCCGTTTAACGGTAAACAATTAGCCTGGAGTAAGACAGCGCCAAAATTCTCCTGCTCATTTTCCTCCCTCAACTTCCAAGCGCTGATAGAAAACAAATTTATTTCATCTCCCCTTTTTTCCCCATTTTCCTCATTGTCCCTAAGCATTGTTATTCATAAACAAGGATTAATAAAGGCAAAAAAATAAGGAAGACAATGGATATTTCCAAATCCAAGAAATCATCAGTTTCAAAAGATTTTTTTTTTTTACGCTCATGGGAATGTAAAAAGAGCATACAAAAAGAAAAAAAAAACAAGTAAGGACAGATAAGTTTGTAGAACTTATTTTCTATACATGGTTGTAGGAAACCATAAACAAGAAAATGAAGGCCATCTATAATGTAGATATCACATCACATGAAAAAAAACCTCATTAAATCCATACAAAACATACACATTTTTTCTTTATTTCACTTGTTTTTTTTTCCAGATTTAATATCACCGCATGTTACAAATGAAAAATAAGATTTCCTTTTTTAGCGTTTTGATTACACTCTGTTTAGGGACACGAGCACTGTGGTACTTTTATTTATTTAAGAGAACTGACACCGTATTAGTCCGGGTGCTTGCTGCCTGAATAGTAAGGCAAGGCTGCCAGCTCTCCTGTGAAAGTCCTCGGGCTTTACACTAGAAAAGTCAAAATCAAGAAGAGTTTTGTTCTCTCTTGTTTATACGGAACTACTAAACATAATTTCTTGCCTGCAAATTTTGTTCTGCTAATAAAGGAGCGTGGTTTGGGTCTCTCTGCCCTGGTTTACATAAGAAATAAACAAGCAGAAGTGACTACCGAAATGGCAAGGACCCATAAAGCAGGTTTTTATTGCTGATTAAATGACTTAGCGTCCCTGCTGTCATCCCAGCGCCTCCCAGATCAGGGACCTCCCCAATCCTCCCTCCAGAAGGGTTATTGGGAGGCGATCAGAGATGCCACTGGCATGCCTTTATTTAATTTTATTTTTTAATTTTAACCCCTTTGGATCGACATGGCAATGCTGAAAAAGCAAAGTAAGACTAAAGCACACAAGAAAAATCAAGAGACATAGATTGCTGCTCTCCCCCATGATCCCTCAAATGCTTCGTTTCACTCTGCAATGTAAGTCAAACTGTGTATGTTTTAGTTATATCACAAAGGTACTTTGGGTGCTCGTAACTGAAGTATGCCAAAACCGTAAATAAGAGCTCCTTCCCTAAAGAAGAAACTCAAATACGAAACAAAATCCAAAGCAGCTCTTTTGAACTGAGAAAAACGCTCTTATCTCTTGTCACCTGAACCGGGAACGACAAGAACGTCAAGTAACTACTGCAGTTTTCTTGGGCTTTGCTGGTTTTCTGTTTCTGTTTGTTTGTTTGTTTTCCCCATTACAAGTGGTCAGCCCACATCTAACAGCTCTCTTCCATACATGCAGTGTCTTGAACCAGCTACAGAAGACCTGACGGTTTGTTTCAAGTCATTATTCAAAGGCAGAAGACAAAGTTTAGACTGAGAACTAAGTGATAGTTTGAAACAGATTAATTAAAAAGTAAAACAGTCCCCAGAATTGTTTCTGACATAACTAATAATTTGTTGCAGAGTTATTACTGTACTGTTTCCATCTGCTAGTAACCACTTAATCCTTTTGCCAGGGGCAATCTAAAGTGTGATGTATTTCCATATGTATTTTAGGGAAACAGTAAAAGATAACTCGGAAATAACAACTTCCAACTTTTTACATACAAAAATCTAAGTTACAGTTGTGGACCCAGCCACCAGCTTTTAAGGAGTGCTAGGAAACATTATTTGGCAGCTCCTGCTCTAGGCAATGGTTTGAATGGTAAGATCAAAGTTTTGGGCAAATCTTTGTTAGGATCCAAATATGAAACTCGGAGTCAGATACAGAGAGCTCCCCTTAAATGCCTTCTTTAATAGGGGTGCAACCCTCCCTTCTCATGAAAGAGAGAAAAGAACAAAGGCAGATATATCAACTTTTTTTTTCTTTTTTCCCCAAAAGAGACATAGAAAAATGCAGTTATACATGATGAAAAGCCCTTTGAAGGGCCCAGAGCAGAGAGCATTTCCAAACTCAAATAATGCTTAGGTAGATTAATAAGCTCTTATTCCAGGGCTCTACTGTTCCTCTGCTATTCATTAACATTTCTTCCACCTTGACAGCAAATTAACTGGCATGATACCAGGAGTACAAGTAGGTCAGCACAAGGTGTTCCTCTGTATGGTTTCATCTGGTATAAACATCCTATCTGAGTTAGCCTTCAGGTACTACACTTAAACATACCTACTGCCAACTAAGATAATAATCAGAACTATTTTGGATATTATTGTCCAAATGCTACCCTTATTTTTCGGAGGACTGATCCTGTCGAGGATAGAAAGGAAGGTTTATTGCAGAAGCAGGGAGACCTCTGCAGCTCTCAGGGCCGAGCTGATGCAAATATTTCTGGTGCTACAACTGCACAAAACCAGCTGAAATCCTCACTAAATCCAAGTAGAATCATCAGGAAAGCTAGGTTGAACGCTGAAGTCTGATAGTCAGAGACTGTATTATATTAAAAGAAAACACAACAGGAAAATAAGTCTGCTGTAATCTCAGGGACATGAAAAATGGCAATGGAGATGTAAAAATATTTATTTTTTTCCCGTTTGTGCAAAAAGTGCATAAAAAAATCAGCAGTCTCTTGGAAAACGAAATAAGACTTTGGATGAATCCTTTGCTAATGTAGTGAGTCCTATCAGTATTTACCACAATTTGTATATGTCAAGGATTTGGCCCTGAAGCTCAAAGCTCTCCAAGATCAAGGTTTCTTCCTCTAGAATCAAACTCAAAACCAAAATCTCCCCTTTACCTGCACACTCCAGCACACCTACTAACTTACAAGCACTGACCGTACAGGTTTAAATTGGAAAAAAAAACAGACCAGGGTAGTACAAAATGTCTTTTCTTTGCCTTTCCTTTTTTTTTTTCTCCTTAGCATAAAAGTAAATGCAGTTACAACTTTGCAGTTACAACTCTGCACTGACACACGCATTTAGATTACACAAATAAAATTCTTCAAAATACAGAAATTAATCAACATTTTGAGCTCCTTGCTGTCTGTTCTCCTCTCTGATCATTGTAAAACTGGTTTGTGCTCTGAATACCCACATTTGTGATCTGAATGTGGCAGATATGAGACACTGAAGAATAGTCCCTGCTGTCTGACTAGAAAGGAAGCATGAATTACATTACAAGTTGCTAGAAATAACTCACAGGCAAAAAATAAAACTAGAAGCAAACAATAGCACTAGCCCAAAGAGACTTTTTTTTTCCCTTCAGGAATGAAGTCCCATCTGCTTTTAAAGAGCAACACACTTTCCCATGGCAGAGCACTACAGCCGGACACGGGACTCTCCAGCAGCAAAGCCACGGGCAGGGGCACGGGAAGCCGGCGGCCGCGTCAGCCTCGGTCCTTCTCCAAAAGCCTCCG
Source organism: Tinamus guttatus (assembly GCF_000705375.1). Next base: position 650,344 of record NW_010585116.1, read on the forward strand.
TTTTGGTGGCAGCTGCGCAGCCCCCACCGCGCTGGCCGCGCTCTGCAGAGAGCAGCTCCCGGGAAGTTCACTGCGCGAAAGGGAGCGTGGAAATGCGAAGGGGAAGGCAGCGAAGAGCGCAGGCCGCCTCTCCTGCAGCCTCGGCCATTTGGGGGAAACGACAAAGCTGCAAGTATTCAAGCTGACAACACCATTTAAATAGTTAATGGGGACACAGGTGACAGAAAGGAAAACATCCTGAAATTACCCCTAAAGGTTCCTTCCCCCTGAATGATTTAGCAGACAAGTTCTTAGGCATGTAAAGAATCGAGGTTTCCAGGTCTTCGGGCTGCACAGAGGAAGAGATTCTCCCATTTGAGAGGCAGACTCAGTACCTAATCATACTTGGGGCTTGCTTGGGGGTTTGCTGAAATTCTCTCTGGCGATCACTCCAAGGCCCTCTAAGGATCACTATTCTTCAAGTCAAATTGTTTAGGAAGCAGCCTTGACTGCATCCTCCTGAGCTGCTAATGGCCCCGACCTTTTTGGAATCATTTCAGTCTCCACTGCTTGATTAAACTATTAGCAAAGCATTATCTTATTGAGGGCTAAAATGTTCTTCCCCAGATGAGGAAGTCAGGCATAATTTTCAGTGCAAATATTCCTCTATCTACCAAACCAAACCTCCTTATGTTTCACATAAACGTGCTAATTGTCAACCATGTTTTACATAATCACACACGCAGGATTAAAGCCTACAGCTATTTACTGGGTCTTGGCTGAGACAAGACATGATGAAAATCAGTCCGTTCGGGACAGTTCACCCCCAAGCTTCCCTCTGAGAGATGCTGGGACAGAACCAGATCTAGCAGAAGTCTCTGCAAAGGAAAAGAGAGGAAAGAGCTTAAGGGCAGGACGCTCCTGCGGGTCAGCACAGTGCTGCTGACGAGCAAATACCCGGGCACGCGCACAGCCCTCGTCTCCAGGCTCTCCGAGCACATTCTGCACGTACGAGGCTCTTGCAAGACCAGCAGCAAGCAAAAATCCCATGGGAAGTCCTGTGTAGTCAGTTATTTCCTTTCAAGTGATTCATCTCCTTTATCCCTAGCACTGACATTCGGAAAACATTCTGAATGCCAGGTATTTCCTCACCTTCCAGCCACCTGTGCCAAACACACATCCTCAGCGCTGATAAACGTGTCTAGGAAGGTGGTGATCCCATATTGGCCACGCTGGATGAAGGCCGCGTCTCTTTTCTTCACCCACCCACACAAAAATGTTCACTTTTCAATGAGTGATATAAACTAACAGATCCTATGCATCGTTCCAAGAGAAAAGGCAGAGGTTCACCTGAGGAGACCGGTGCCGTAATCCTGCTGCGATTCGATTTGATGGACCTTCTCGTTTTGAAACCCTACTGCGCTGCGATGCCGTCGCCTGTGGAGCTAAGGAGAACCTCTTCACGTAGCAGGGCTGTCCAAAAGAGTTGGGCATTTCAGAGGCATTTCAGCCCCAGGCATGTTAATGATTGTCTACAAAGCATAGCTTCAAGTCACACATTTCTGATCAGATATGAACATTTTCTTGTGGTATCTTTCAAGCTCAGAAGTTGAGTGCCCAGTCCTAAAACAGGATGTGCTGAGCACCTTCAACAGCTGTTCCTTTCAGTGGGAGTAAACAAGAGAGGACCAACATTTTTGCCTGTAAAAATGAAAAGCCCAAGATTCAGCCAGGATGTAGTTTGCACAGTCTATTGTTTTCCCTCTCATACCTTTCCCCAGTCTGCTATTCTTGGTTTCTGGTCACCTTCCCTCCTGAAAGTTTGGGTCTGCAGATTGGAACCTTTGCCTTGTTAAGCAAACACTCTCATGCTTAAGTTTGGAAGATCTTTTCCTTCCTGGAAAACTAGCTATCGAAAAGGCAATACATCCTAATTTGTCTGATATCCTGCTTTTTATACCCCAGTCCTCCCTTCGATACTGAAGCTCCTTTGTGAAGACTCATTTTCCCCAATCATTTAAAACACTATTTACCATCTATGGCATCGCTATGCTGGAACACATCCTCACTTCTTTTGAAGTTGGTGACTTCCTCTATGAGGAAGAGCTGTTTTTTTAAAAACAAAGTTTAAAGTTTAAATATGTCAGTATCTGATAAACAAGAACACACAATTTTGGAATAAATATTTTAAGAGTCAAAGGCTCTAGTTGATTAGAATGTGCTGCTGCAAAGATACTTTTTTGGCATCAAGTATGCTCTTATTTGAGCCAGAACAAAACTCCATTGGCTTTTTTTTTTCCCTTGCATTCTCTGTGTTCCCATTGAGTTATTGCAAAGTGAGAAAGATATTTTTACATTAACCCTTCTACTTCAACTAAGAACCAATGAAAGATTTACAGGTTCCTGGGTTCCTGCTTTACTGTTGTCTCCTGTAAGCATGGAAACTGATAACATTATAGAAATAATGCCAACCTTTGCTTTACCATGACCCACCTTCCACCAACGTAAATGTAGTATTTTCCATTATTTACTTTTATAAGTACACCTGGCAAGAATATTACTGTCATATCTCAAATATTAATTTTTTCTTACTTTTAACCACCTCTCAAAACAACGCAATACTTCATTTCAGATTCTAACTGCACTATCTTCTGAGCGGAAACAAAAATATAATGTGACCCAGACAATAAAAGATGATCCCTTTGCACTATTTTTTTCTTATTTATCACCCATTCTTGGAACAAAGTACTTCTACAGTGGGGAAATATTATCTTCATTCCTTGCTCATCCCTTTTCCCAGAAAAACTCCAAGGATTAAAAGCAATTTGAAGTAATTTCCCTCCATTTAATTTGTAAAGGAAAATACTACAATCTTCTTTATTTTTTGCCACACAAGTTTATCAAGGACATCAGGTACTGCATTTATAAAGGTGTGTATCCTTCTTCACCGAGGCCAACCCCATAACTCCCTAAGCAAAGGTATGATCAGACTGATCCGTCTCTGAGCGAAGACACCCTATTTGTATAAGAGCATTAGAAAAAAAAAAAAGGTCACAAAGGTCAGATCTCCTGCAACTTTGCCCAAAATAGAAATGGGAACATGAGCACGAACCCGGTTGAAGGTTCTTTGCTGCTTGGACCGCCTTTATCGCGTGCAAGGCCTGGAGAGCTCCCTGCTAGCGCGGCCCTGCCGCAGCCCTCCTGCCCCACGCAGCCCCAGGGGGCAGCGGCCCCGGCAGGCCCTTTGGAGAAGCTCGGGGCGAAGCGCGGGCCGCCCCGGCCGTGCCCAGCGCTCCCGCGGGCCGGGCTGGCGGCTGCTTCCGAGGGAGGAGGGACCGCTCGGCGCCGCTGGTATCGGCCCAGGCCTGCTCCCCGGCTCCGAGGGCCGCCTCGCCGCTCGGAACCTCACCGGCACCTCCTGCTCTGCCCATGTGAAGCTATCCACTACGGAGGTACCAAGATATCAGCGAGCAGCTGGGAAGGGCCCGGAAATAGAGATCAGACTCAAATCCAAATACTTCTAGAGGGCTTGACTTGTACTATTTGTATAACATAAACTAAGTGTAGGACATTGCTCCCCTTCCGCATGTTTTTTGTTTTGTTTTACATTAAGCAAATGAGAGAGGGCAGTTCTATCTCACTCTCATAAATTACCTCCTACCTTCTCTCACATGAAACAGTGGGAAGTAAACACCCTATCCTACTATCTTGATATATCTTTAAGGTATTCATTACGTGAACCATCCGTATAGCAGGCGAACCGAGATATCTGGCCATAAGTGACGACAGACAAAAATACACAAATATCTGATCTGAAAAAATGCCAGTCAGGAAGCCAGATGCACTGTAAGCTATCCACTTTACTTACTGTTTATGCAGCTCATTTTAGGATGATTCAACATCGCTCGACATGAAATTCACTATTTATACAGCATCTTATAGTCACAAAACCAAGTATTTTCCATTTCTTCTTCTAAACAAAGGGCATAACAGGGGAATGGGAACTTGCCATTCATCAGCGGAAACTATTTGTAAAGCTGGGAAACTGGAGCCTCTAGGAAGAAAAGGCTTTAATGAAACTGGCCACTGTGTGTGCCAACTGTCAAGGCTCTTTATAAATTCTTCCAGTGAATACTGACTGCGACTCCTTCGGATTTTACTCTTTATCTCCCAATTATTGCAATTCTTTGAATGCTTCAAAAGACAGGTAAGGTACTAATAGAATTTCTGATATATGCCATATGAGAAACAGGCAGTTTTTTTCCCTTGCACCTAGTCTGTGGCAGCACACAACAACCCATCAACTTTTTTTTGGTCTGTACAAAGCTAGCATGAAGACATTTGCTACTCATCATCAGCTAAGCACAGGAATTCACCACTGGAGCCTCAACTGACCCAGATCCAAAGAAAACCCCCATGTGCTTGGAATTTCTAAAATACAGTTGTTGCCTGGGAAGAAGATAGTTTCCATATACAAGAGAAGATTGGTTTATATTTATGTTTTTGAAGGCTTATAACTTGGCCAGAAGCCGATACGTTTTCCCAGGACAGCAAAAGTCGTATCACTGACACCCAGGTGAACACAGTACTGTTTTGACTCATTCCCCAAAGGCAAGAGGACCAGTAGAGCTGCAGTAGTTTCCCATACCAATATTTAAGCCTGCAATAAGAAGTTAATTATTGTCTTTTTTTCATTATGAGATGCCATTTTCTGTGGCAAAGAAATGCCCTCCACATGACAGCTTTGCATACTACACAGTCCTCTCGCGCTGCTTCTCCAAGCACAGCTTGGCTCACGCTGTGGAGGAGGGAGGCTGTTGCAAATTTCTCTTTGGTCTCGGATCCAGCCCCTACATATTTTCCTCGAACTGCCCTGAGGGCTGCTCCAGAGACGGCTGCTGCACATGGCAAGGGCTGACCCCTCTCTGGGGCCTGCAGGACGGCCTCTGCAGCACCCGCAGCAGTGCCCTCACCAGTCACACATAACACCTATTTAATAGGTAAGGCACCATTTTTAACACACCAAAACTTATGGGATAGCTAGTTAAATGAACAGAACTCCTGCCTGGAAGTCACTCAGAACATCCAGCGACTGGCCAGTTGAGGAGGGCCCTTCATTGCTACACCAAGAATGCCAATACTCCAGAGTTGCCCTGTCTTTTGGGCCAAGACAGCTTATTCCCCTGCCCCAGCAAACAGCACACAGAGAGATAGAGGAGTTGTGGCGAGCAGGTTACGTTTTCCATCCCATTATGGAAAAGGAGGCTATGCGATTAAGGGGTGACTGGGTATCAAAGACAGTACAGTAATATGTACGCTAGGACTGGCTACAGCAAGGTGGAAACCTCAGTTCTGTGATTTCATACCTTTAAAATCTCTAAGTGACAATCTTAATACCCTTCCTTGAATATTTGAAGTAATGTAACTACCTCCAATTAATCAAAATGAGGCAAGAATGAAACATTTTGTGCAGACACTGACATGAATAAATATGCAGGAAGCAGAGTAGCGACCACTCACGTATTAATATAACCGCCAGGCAGCGTCACCTGAAAAGGCTTCTCCCTATATGCAGGGCAGGAAATAACTGATGTCCATAGGCAGAGGCTGCTAACGCTGCTGAGCTGTAACAGTAACAGCTGCTGTGAGCTCTTGGTTACGTGGAGCAGAAAGAAGAGGAGGCCTCGAAGTTAGCTGCTTAGTGACTCCCTTACAGATTCCCTTGGACTGTGAATTGCTTCTCTCCTCCCTCCAGCTGAGGCTCTGAGCCACAGCCCTGAATGCAAAAGCTCCCCATAGCTGTGGGGAGGTCAGGGTGAACTGTCTGGACAGTGTGTGTCCTCCCCTAGCGTGTCCTCCACCTCCCTCCACTCCTCTGGGCAGCACATCCTTAAGGAAGCCACCTGGGATCTTACGATCGCCCTGGAAGAGGTCTTTTCCCTGGTAACAACACTCATCTCCATGGGGAAATAAAACCTCAGATTGCATTGTTTTCTGAGAAGAAACACAGAAGTCATTGTGTATTTTCTCAAACATATCCTTTCATAGTTTCCCCATCGCTCACTTGGAGAAGAGTGAAGGGATTAAATTGAAAACCAATTTTCAAGGTGCAATTTGGTGCATTGAGTTCATGATCAGCATCATTATATAAAGTTTTACCTCTGCTCCTGAATATTTCTGAGTGTGCTCAACGAGCTCTGCTAAACAGACTTCCTCGCTGACTGGCATGGACCGAAAATGAAGTTTGAAGATCTCTGTGCGGGTGGCTTCGTCAGGCAAAGGCACATAGATAATCCTGTCTATTCTCCCTGGTCTCAGCAAGGCCTGCAAGGAAAACATCACAGAAAAGCTGTAACAAATGAAACACGACATCAACGAGATAGGAACCAGAACTCAAAAAAAAAAAAAAAAGTGCAAAAAAACACACACAACAATTTCAGCAAAATCAAGAAATTACACAAGAACCACTCTTCTAGTTGTTCTCCTGAGTTTGAATGGATCAGTCACTAGAGAGACAATAACACTATTCAACTTATGAAATACCAGATTATGGAAAAAAAGACATCATATAGAAACTACAATCATTTCCTAAAATAATAATTTTAGGCTTGTTATAAGGTGTGCTGGAATGTTCAAACTTGGCAAAAAGACAGGTGGCAATGGACATATCCCAAGTTCAGATCTTCAGTCAAGACAACAAGTTGTTTTTTTATGTGAAGCTTACATTTGATCTTCCTTTGTTTTACCTCAATTTATTAAAGCTGTATAAACTTACAGAAAAAGAAAAAGGATTACTCTCCTTGTTTTTTTAATGCACAATAAGGGAATGATAGACAGAGGCAAGTTATAAAAATATACGTACAAAAGCACTATAGCTTTATACATTTTAGCATGATCTTTGAACTGTTGGAAAATCCCCATTTTTTCATTTTCCTGTACCACAAAAAAAAATGAAAATTCAACAAAAAAAAAGAAAAAACACAGTTGCAAGTGAAGGATTCAATTTTGCAAAGTTTTATACATATATATTGGCCCTCACATTTTGCATTTTGGTTTCACGGTGTTGCTAAGATTATATGTGCTTTTACAGCATCCAAAACCAGGGTAATAGCAAGAGAACTGAATGGGCTAAACTAACTAAAAGTTACCGCCTTGATGAGAAAAAAATAAATGGTCCCATTTGCAACATGAAGATAATAAAGTCAAAATTCCCTTAAGGGCAAGTATTCTACTTATTTTTTTCTAAGATGGAACTACTGCTGAGACCCCTCAAGTCTGCCAAATGTCCGAGTCAAATTATGGGCCAAACTTGAGCCATTCATCGAAGGCCTGTGTGTAAAATCTTTTCAGTTTTGCCTCAGTAAGGACTTATTACCACAGTGGGCCAGGGTTTGGAGCATGAGGCCCGGGAGGAGAAACTGAGGCACCTGGGCTTGCTTAGTCTGTTGAAAGGGAGGCCACAGGGAGACCAGGGATGAGTCTACAGGTCCTTTGAAGGGGAGGTTTCAAGCGAGACAGAGCCAACTCTCATGAATGGTGACAGGCAACATAACAAGGGTCACGGCCACAAACTGCAGCTGGGAGGTTCAGGTTGGACACAAGGAAAAATCACTTCTGTGGAAGAGGAGGGCGGTGCTGGGCAGGTCATGGGGGAGGCAGAGGAGCCTCCGGAACGGAGGTTTGAGAGACTCGGCCAGACACAGCCGAGCCCTCCCCAGCCCAGGGCTGGCCACGGGCCCACGCCGAGCGGGAGGGTGAACTGCGAGGCCGCTGGAAATGCCGTCCAACCAGCAATTCTACGATTTTATGGTTTCTGGACTGGGTCAAAAAGTAAACATCATCTGTATATAAAGCGTTTATATATGATACATAGGAGAAGCTGATCTTATAAATTCAAGAGATGGGAGGAAGCTCACTTCCATATTTTTCTAAAAATCCCCACCCTTTTTGAAAACCTTATACACTGAAAAACCTAAAAACTCTCCTAAGCATTCCCTGCTTGACATTTGAGAAAAAAAATACGTGCACAGCAAATGTACATAAATAGGATTTAAACTATTTTTTAAAAAATGAACAATGTTTATAAGATTCAGCATGTAACCTAAATTGTTTTTATGTTATGGTTCTCCCTTGGGCAGAGTAGTTTGAGTTCCAGATGACTAGAGATATTGCATGGCTGTCCTGGGCTGTCAGCCAATAAGTCTTTTCCCAGCCTGATCATGTCAGTGAAAGTCATGCTGAAAAAATAGTAGGAAAGAGCTTTCCTTCCTGCACAGCATTGATCAAGTTAACACCCTTCCTAGGGTTTCTTTAAAAAGACTGTTGTGGTGCTTCAGAATGGAAAAATGTATCCTGAATATTAAGAGATGTCTTGTTATTTTTGAAACAGGACATGAAAACGCGCAGCTACAGGGAGCGCACGGCACTGCAGGGTGCTCCGTGGCGCCAGAGGCGAGCATCACAAGGCCAGAGAACACTAAAGGTCCACAGTTAGCCCAGCATCCTGTCCCGGGCAGCGGCCAGTGCTGGATGCGCAGGAACGAGTGCAAGCAGCAAGCTATAAACTGCTACTTCCTCAGCAGACTGTGCTACTTTCCACTCCTGCTATGTTCACCCAAGAACTCAGCCCACTGGCGATAACCACTTTGCAGTTCAGTGCCTAAATCATGTGTAGATCAGGATGTTGCCATTTTTTTGCCAAAACACTTGAAAGAGAAATTTGCATGTTTCAAGATGAGGCTTGGAGGGAGACGAATTATACTGCAATTGCATCCTACCTGCTCTTAAGGAAATGCCCATAGCTAATTCTATTACTTAGAAGAAACATGAAATGTTCACATGACACACAGCAGTGTTCCTCTTTTAAACCAAGGCAGGTTTAATCAGGAAGCTAATTAGAACATTTTCTAGAGACAGTTTAGCTTAATGCTAATGAATGACCACGGTTGTTGCGTAAGTGGGACAGGAAAAGTGTTTGATTAAAAGGAGATTCCAATCAGCTGGGATCAAGTGCTTCACTATATTAAATAGGTCTTTAAATGCTAAGATGCAGTCGTTTAGCACAATGTAGCACCCACTCATGCAAAGTAGAATTACAGATGTAAAAAAATGAATATATTCTTTTTTTCCCCTCAAACAGTTACTTAAAATTGTATTTCCTCCAGTTTGTTCCAAATGCTTTGTGTTTTATATATCGTGTTAGCTGGAGGCCAGAGTTTAAAACACACTATCATTACTTTTTGCTACAATCAGGCCCAGGGACCCTATCCAAGACAGCCAGATGTGCTGGGAACCGTACAAGAAAAGCACAAGTCCGTCTCTGTAACACTAGCTGCTTAAATAGACACAGACAAAAAGGAGAGGAGAGAAAATATTCAGTAACCTCATTTGGGAAAGGAATCAAATTCCTTCCTGCCTCCAGAGAAGAGAGAGACTTAAAAGAGGGCATTCTCCAGCCCTGAGAGCGGCTCCCTACCAGCCCTCGTGACCATCGACCCAGGCAAGGGGCTTTGGGGGCTTTCCAGGCCGTGTGTGCGGCTCGTCTGCAGCTCATGCCGCTCTCCCGGCCGTCCTCCCTCAGGAGGTTTCCCTCAGGAAACCGCCTACCCCTGCCCTGCTGTATCCCTGAGACATTCGGAGTAGAGGGAGACGGTGAGGAAGGGGCGGCCTTGACCAGCTCTCTCGTACTGGGGAGTCAGGCCGCGCGCTCCAAGCGGCTGCAGAGCCCCGGCCCCGCGCGCCGCGCCACAGCACAGCATGGCATGGCATGGCATGGCATGGCACATCCCGCTGCACCATGAGGCCTGCGCTCCCGCGTGACCCACAGGACATCAACCTCTCCTTTTCGGTCAGAATAATACGGAACTGGCCAGTACAGAGCTAGTCAGAACTGCCCTGTATGCAGAGGTGGCCAAGATAGCGATAGGGAACACGATACCCTTCTCGACACACTCGTACTCTGGCTACTGATGGGTTTTCTGGAGGAAAACGAGCTCTTTCCGCGTTGCTTAGGGAAGTCTGTTGCGGTATGGATGTGGACACCTGCAGTGCTGGTGTCAGCTTTAACACCAGGGCCCAGGTCCCAATTATTCCTGTTGCTGGAAGGAGTGCTGAGTTTGATGGATGTTGGCAGCAGGATTTTCCTCCATGCTACTTATTTGCAGATCCAGGAGCTATTTGTCTTCTCAGTGGGGTGATGCATGCTGCAAGCTCCCCCACCGGAAGGGTTTTGAAGGTGGTTGCTCCAAGCGTGCTGTGGGCTCACAGGCCGTTCCAGGAGACGGAGCTTCAGTCTTGCACTTTGCTTGCTGGAAATCAGACGGAGAGTGACAAATGCAGCGGGACTTCTCCTGGCCTGGCCCCTCTCCCCGCAGGGCGCAGCGGGCCCCGCCGCCTCCAGGATCCTGCGTGTGCTGAAGGAGTGGGAGGGAAGGGCACCCGACTCGACCCTCGCTGCGGAGCTGGAAGAGGAGAGGTTGAGGAGGAGAAGCCCAGAAGAGCGGGAGGAGCGAGCTGGGCTGTGCAAGGGAAGCAGCAGGTGGGGGTGGGTGAAGAGTTTAAGCGGGGCTGCAGGTTCAGGCAGATAGGAGCTGCTGGGAGCACAAAATTAACTGCTCGCGGCTGGGAGATGCAAAACTGATTTGAGGCGAGGAGCGCACAGAAGGTGGGAAGTTGACGGGGCCAAAATTAATTGATGTGTGTGCAGAGCCACATAATTCACTGATGTTGAGATGTGAGGGTTGCATAATTTATGTGGGCCAGGAACGGCACAGAATTAAGTAATTGGGGTTTTGGTAGAAACCAGAATGCTTCATATCATTAAGCAATTCTTTTGCAAGTTTATGTAACTTTTTTGTTGTTACCACAACAGTTATGAAAGGGGTCCGAGCGCACAGACTCTCAGAGGTTACTAGTGGTGAGTGTAAACGGCGTTCCTCGGCAGAGCAGCAGCGTCCGGGGAAGTGAGATAGTCACCAAGGAATACCTCATATCATCAACAGTAACAACACAGCTTAATTAAGAGGAAACTATTCCCTTCTCAAAAAAAGGAATGGTTAAATTCTTTAGGAATTAAAACGGAGTATTATTACAAAATACATCATTGGAAAAGATAGTTGATGCAAAAAATGGGAACTTTTTGTGCAATTATAAGGATAATTATTTCAGGAAAGAAACCTTAAATACGTAAAACCAGAAAAATATTTGTGGTTCCTGTTAAGAATAGTCTAGAATTAACCTTAGGGCTTTGCTAATTTTCTTCTTTTCTTTTTCTCAAATCGTGCCTCTTTAGCTAGCTTTTTCCCAAGGATGCTTAGCCATTTCAAGACCTGCACTGTCAAACACTGCAGAATTGTAACCACACCACCTGTAGCACATGCAGCCCATGAGTTTTCTAAGGGACTGGAAAAATAACTTTCATTCTGACAGGCCTCTACAATCATATCTGCACTCATCAATATTTTCTTGACAGGTTCTTAAAACAACCCCTACATAAACAGACAGTGCAAGAAGATAGCCAGGCATCAGAAAAAAAAAAAAAAAAAAAGAACACGATTCCAAAAATATGGTAAACTTCGACAAAATTTTCATTAACAAAATGTACCCCGCACAGCAAAGCAAGAGATGCACAGCAAACTGCATATTCAGGTGTGTAAGAGGGAGAAAGGAGGTTCAGCAGGTAAAGAGATTAACCTGGAGGCTCAGCGTTGTTGAGTGTTCTCTGCTGCAATGGCTCTCCACAGGTTGAAACAGATTTTTATACTAAATTTAAGACGTTTCCTTTCAAGTAAATACTTTTTCTTTCTTTTTTTGTTTTTTTTTTTAATATGAACCTAAAAAAATGCCACTAAAAGGAGCTTAGTCCTGCCTTTGGAGTCCACTGGGATTAGACCAAAGATGAAACTGAGAGAACTGGAAATAACAGAACAATCTGTTTCCTTTGTAACTAAATTCTTCTACCTTAAATTAACAATAGCTATTTATTAACCCAGTTGTGGTCCCTACTCACATAAACTCCTGAAAATAAGAGGTACTTTCTATCTTGTAATCTAATTTGGTAATGCACATTTTTTGACTGTCATTAGCAGAGTATTTGATCATATGAAAAGCATTTAAAGGTAAGTCATATTCTCCCAGCAGCCTGCACAAGGAATAACTGTTTGTGAGATCTTTCTTGCCCACACACCAGCACAGAGGCATTGCAAGTGAGGAGAGCGTTAGGGTAAAGGATCGGGCTGAGGAAGGGAATTTTTGAGCAGGCTGAAAGGTCCTTCTGCAGGGGCTGCACCTCCCCGCGGCAGGAGGGAACTGGCTCCCCTGAAGATGCTTGTCCTGCACGCGAGACTCACCCAGCACCTCAGCTGTCCCTGCCAGCCCCGCAGGGAGCAGGTCCTGAGCCCACACCACAGACCAGGGAGCCCTTGTTTTTAGCATCTATGAAAGCCTCAGGTAAAGGTAGCCCATCTACCCTGTTCACTAGACACACTACTGGAAGTTTTTTGCAACCACGGATTATTAGGACAATTAGAAGATGTTGAGATGGGAAGGTAGGGAGGGTAGATGTATCACTAATAAGCAGTCGGACATTGCAGCCCAACAGACAGTTGAGTGTTACTTTTCTACCAGCTTTTTGTTCCGCCCTCCATCTGGCACGCGCTGTCCCGGGATGCAGCCTCGAGCTCCCCTGCTGCCAAGCGGCACACTTGCTCGCTGTCACAAGGCTGGAGTCGTGTAATTACAGGCTCTTGAGTCAAGTGATATTGCTCTGAGTCTTGCCAGGAGCCCCCTTCCCTGCACTCTTCCTCCGTCCCACCTTCTTCCTCTCTGTGCCAACGTCTGTCACCACCCTCGGCACACGCCAACACCGCTAACCAGTTCCCCTCTTTGATGACTTGTTTGTCGATCGCCACCCTCGTACTTCTCCCAGGATTGGTGCAGATTGTTCTCTGTTCTCATTACACAACATCTACATTTGCTCTCAGGGTGGAGCAGTTTGCTTCTTTAACCTCCATAATACCTACTACCTTAAAAGCTGCATTCACAACCAGAATTTCACTAGATATTATTGGAAACAATCTCCCCGAAAATATTGCGCTGCTCTATTATATCAGTCCCTACACAAAGCCTTCCTCCCCGAAAATATTGTGCTCAGTTATTATATATTATATCAGTCCCTACACAAAGCCTTTCCCTTCCATGCGTATTTCTAAAAATCACAACTCTTTTGTCACATCAGTCTTGCTCAAGACCTGGAGCATTGTGCAAGTTGACAAGAAAAGACACGATAGGTTTGACAGCAGGTGTTCAGGAAGAAGGTGCAGTACCGCGCGGCAGCACTCGCCGAGGAACCGCGAGCGCAGCACCAACGTTTCACTTAGGCATCAGCTGTAAGTAACAATTAAAGGCAGCAAACAAATATATAGTTTGATATGCCAACAAGCAGCAAACCAGCCTGAACAGGGAAATTGTTTATATTACCAGAGTCAAGATTAAGATGAAAAGATATGGAGAGTTAACCATACGAAAAATAAGAGTGCAACCTGCCCTTCACAGTTAGGCAGTCAAATGCCTGTATTCGAGTAGGATTCATCTACATGATTTTTCTTACTCTCCAGGTGTAAGATCACTATTTAATCCTTTTGTACTTCAACCACTGACATTTACCAATTTCCAGATTGTCTCGCCAACAGAGAGAAACTTTTCCACATAATTCATTGTGTCTTCTGAAATTACTCTCTTGCTGGCCACCAACATGAACACTTTCAGCTACCATTACAGATTAGTCTCTTAATTTATTACATCAAAAACAAGTTGTTCCAGTTAGCGGAAAAATCCCACACTCATTTTTTCTCACAAAACGGAACTCTGAGAGCTGTCGTGAATCAATCCTGGATGAACAGAACCTGGTTTTGTCACTTACATGATCCACATACCTTGTGCCCGCACATTTCTCCTGCCTCCTCCTAAGCTCATTTCCCCGAGTCCCTCCTGCAGCACAGGCAGCATATCTGCACCAGGCACAAGAGGTGCAAGGAGAGAGGCTGCAGAACGCAGGCACGGACAGTTTTGCACCCTCTAAGGAAGATGCTGTGGATGCAGAAGCAGACAAGGGGACAGGCTTGTATTCCCTGGCCAGCCCAAAGCTGGAAGTGCTGAAGTATCCCAGTCTTTTTAATCAGAGTAGCATCATTGTCCTAACAGCTGTACATCGCGGTCTTGCCACAGACCAAATTTGATTAACATGGCTAATTCAAGGGGAATCATGGAGAAAGACAACTTGAGGAGACTTGTTTCACTGCAGCACTGGGGCTGTGCAAACACAACTGTAAGGAACAACGCGCTCCTTGGCCCACGCAGACAATACTGACACACAGTTTTAAGAGATTTTGTTCAGCTAGGATTAAAATATCCTAACACACAGAGTTTCAATCACTTCTCTTGGCAGATATCCTGCAGTTGCAGAACGAGAATCTCCATCCTTTATTTCTGATTTTTCAAACAGTTAAACCAGCCAGTTGGCACCAAGTGCTCCCTGGGAGCTGAGCCTTGCCCTAGCCTCAGCCTATAAAAGTCTAAAACCGCCTGTAACTGTCAGGACGTTTTCAATCCACTAAGAGCAAGACAAACCCTAGCAACGCTACTGATGCGGCTGCAGCCGCTGCACTGGCACTACACAAGCTCGACTCCAAACCCTGCCGCCTCCACGCACTGCAGGACACGGGGGCGCTCTCCGAGGCACCCAGCTCTCCTCCCCTCTGCTTTCCTGTCTGCTCTCGGAAAAAATGTTTATGGCCTGAAACGATCCAGCAAATTCTCCACAATCTGCACATACTTGCAGGACAATCAAATACACATTTTCAAGCCACAAACCCTTTGCAAAAAAAAAAAAAAAAAAAAAAAAAAAAGGTTGGGGATGCACTTACCGTTCTCTGCGCAGAGGCAGAATCTCAGCTCAGCCCTGTTGTTTCGCCTTGCTTGACATCAAACACGGGATCCTGCTCTCCCCTCGTGTCAGTCTGACCAGCCTGGCTGCCCTGGTGTGAGCGGAGGGGATGCCCTGGCCTGTGGCTCTTCCCTGCGATGTCAGTACAGAGCAGGAGCATCAGTGCTTTGCAGCTTGCTGGGCTGCACGGGGAGGTTTTGCTGAGGAAAAGCAATCGGAGCTCCCTGTCCTGTACAACTAGGCAGCTCTTCCTCCCCTATTTCTAATAAAATGATTTTCAGTAGAGTTAAAATTAACTGAAGCAAAAAAAATCTATCATCAGCTAATAAACAACGTAACACACCTTCTTCGGTGTGTGTTTACATAAGAGAGTCCTCCGTGCTCCTGCCGAAGAGGTGAAAAACCTCAGGAATGTCAGTTCTTTTTTTCCTTTCCCTTTTTGGGGGTGGGGGTTTAATAAAAGAACCCCTTTGGAAAAGATAACAATTATATGTAATGGAACCTGGAACCAGACTCTTTTGGCAATTAATCACCCAGGAGCCGTTGCAATCCTGCAGGCTGTTTCTGACAGATTTTGAGAGCTTTACAGGAATCACTAGGATAAGATGTGCCTGGGCTGGCTTCTGACAGGGACCGATCATGTACAAAGTGGGTTGTTGGTTTGGTTTTCTGTTTTTTTTTTTTTAGTTTATATATTCATACAGACACACACGTGCACCACATACAATGGACACAAATGCACCCGTATACTCATTTATGTAGGATTCTCTCTTTGCATACATGGAACAACTGCAGAACTCATTTATTAGTCCAGAGGCAAAAAAAAAAAAAAAAACGCAAAGAAAAAAAAAAAGCCTTTTCTTCCTCTCAGCAAAGTAGAGCTATCCATCACTTAACAGAGATACTTCCTGTTTTCAAGCAGTTGGGAAGGCATGACTTCCAACCCAAATACTTGGCTTGGCAAACTACTCCTGTGTTGACAGATGCTTTTATAACCACTTCATTCCACCTAAAGTTTCAGTATAAAAGGAGATTTTTTTTTTGAGGGAGGAGAAAGAGAGAGGAGGAGAGGAAAGAGAAGGAAAAGGAAGGAAAATACCACAATTATAACAGCTGGATGACAGAGGTTAGCATAGCTCTGACAGATGTTACCATATAACCTCAAAACGACACGTTAGAGAAAAAAAATGCAAAACTTGTTCCTTGTAGGAAAGAGCATTTTGAACTCCTGCCAAAATACTACAATTCTCTTCAGGAGTATTTGAAAGCTGTAACAATGATCTACCGCATAATACAACATTTCTCATACATAACCTATGCTTCTAGATCACCACTGCTCTGACTGATTAAATTACCAGCACTGGATGAGATCCTTCCCAGAGAGGTAACTTATCCTCAAGGGACAATACCCCCCCGCAGGTCAGCGCTGTCGGGACCTTTCTGGTGCCGCTTTGCTGCGCTCCATTTTCGCAGGATTCGTTAGCAGAACATGCTCCAAGCTCTTCCCCAGGTTGAACAAACACTTGGGCATGTGACCGATGGCAGCAAAAACCCTGCGCCCAAGAAGACGTGTTTGGAAAGCTGTGTGATCCCCTCTATGCCATCTTTTGTTGTATCAGTTTCTATATGCCTTACACCTGGATTCTTCAGCGACTATCCTACCACAAAAACCCCGAGTTTACCTGCCCTGTGACCAAACTTCACAGATTTACCTATAAATAAATAGAGTATAAAAAACTAGAGATATGTAATGTGTAAAAGTACTGCTCGTGGAATGAGAGAGGTATGGGAGACGAGCTCTTCCTACGGAAGGAAGAGATCAGCAGAGAGGTGAACAACATCAATGAAACATCATTCAGCAGCAGTTCCAGAAGCAAATCTGTGACTTTCAATCGTTACAGCCAATGCTGTGGTAGAGAAATATGGCTTCTGGTTCGCATTATTCCCAAGATCACATTTCACTGAGAAGACTCTGTCAGACCATTTGAACCAAAGGGCTGGACGGATAGTAGTCACAGTAACCGCAGGCTAAGGGGAGAGACATCCTGCGCATGCAGAGACTAAAGGCACCATACAGGATGTATCACCCACTTACGCCTGCATTAGAAAACTGAGGTGGTCTCTTTTCAAAACTCATCCTGAGGCTTATCTCCCAGCAGGACAGGGAGTAAAACAAACAAGTCACGGCTTAGGCTCCTTTCTTTAGGAGGCACAGACTTCCTGCCCCCAGTGCCCCCAGAGACCACCTCAGGCACCCGAGACGCCTCCCTGGGGCTGGCGGGTCCTGCAGAGGGGCCATCTCCGCACGGCGCAGCGGCAGCAGACGTGCAAAGGGAGCCTTGAAGGAGGCCGGGCAGGCAGGGAGCCTTGCGGGGCCGGCAGCAGCTCTTCAGGAAGAGGTGCGTGCGGCCGGTGAGGAAGCGACGGGCGCAGCGGCGCAGGTGACTCGCTTGCAGAGGCTGAGAAAGCGCGGTTAGCTCAGAAAGCACTGCAAAACCCCAGATAGCTCCACGCCAGGATGTTAGCACAGGCAAGAGCCAGGCTAATTAAGAACAGCGGAGCAGCGGCTGGGGCAGAAGCCAAGACACCGCGCTACAAGAAAAGGCCCCAGCAGACATGCCTGCTCTTATTATTGCAGGCAGACAATCGCCGACTTCCTCCCCCCGGATGCAGGAAGGCAACCTGGTGGTTTTCTTTCTTCCACAGGCAGAAACCACTTTGTGTGCCGATCTTCGAAATTTGTGGGTGGTGCTGAGTTTACATAAATTACAGTGCTCGCTGTAGCTGCCAGCTGCGAGTGACAGATAGTGCTTGGACTGCGGGACTGAAATATGCACTTCCTAGCCATCAGGCCCGCAGCAGTACTGATGGAAGCACTGAAATCATTTTACAGCTCTACCAAGTGTTCATAACCACCCTACTCGCATTTCCCCGCTGCCACATTGGCCTGGAACCGCTACCCATCCAGCCTTCTCCTTGACTGCCTGTTACTGTATTAGGTCACCCACAACGCTTCCCTCTCTAAGTGCTTCTTGATGTAGGAATTATTTTGGTCGTCCCCCCTGACACGTTCTCAAGGCTTTCCTGCCATGGCAGACAGTCTGGCATCAGATCTGGCTTCATTCTTACCACATATCCTAGATATTTCTATCTTCATTTCTGGATAATTTAGGAGATTAAGTGTTGTTCAGCTCCCTGATGAATCTCAGTATTTGTTATAAATTCACTCCATTTAATACCTAGTATTTCCCCGAGGCATTTGCTTTCAAAAGCTTTCAGATGTCTGCCTGTACCTTTGGTGGATTTCCAGCTCTCATATCTATCTGTTAAGGTGGAAAGAAAGTTTCAGTGGAAGAATTGTTGATAAGTTTTAAGCTACAGACTATCAACACCCAAATCATCTTTATGCTGGAAAATGTAGCTGTTGTCTTGTGCAACATTACTTCTTTCCAGATATGACCTTAGCTCACATTTTACATCCACGCAACATGAAGATGCCTCTTTTGCATAGGGCTTGCTTTTGCATCATAATATTTGAATCGAAAAGGGCTGTGGTTCTCATCATGGGTATTTGTCTTTCAACTTTCCAATATTTTCCCTTTGTGCATCAGTGTGTGCTGGGCTGCCTTTCGACCTTTGCTTTGGATGGCTGAACTGCCACTTGGGAACTAGATTATCTGGAAAACAGCTTAGCTGTCATTTCTGTTAAGTAACATCATGCATGTTCGAGATGAGTCAACCTCTTTTCATCCACTTTTTATTTTCCCCTCAAGTAAATGAGCAGTTGCTCCAAACTATAAAGGGGAAAGATTACACCTCTATCTGACACTACTCTCTGCATGAAGGAATATGCATCTTATCGGTGTACTTTAACCAGTTAAGCTGCACCTTTATTTAATGCCCTGATGAGGCTATTACTTCCTAACATACCTCGTCATTGCAAGATATTACAGACTCAATCCTGATGGACACAGTAAAATGTTAGCTTAAAATCCACATGTACAATATAGGTCATAGTAAGGGGGGTTTCTTTTTGTTTCAAGTGTGTGTTTTTTTTTTTTTTTTAGCTATGGTGGAGATTACACTTGCTCATCTCATGATCTTCTGCTCTCCTGTACTTTAGCTGATCCCTTTATTTTGTCTGAAAGGGCACAGAACATGACTTATATATGAGTGCAAAAAGCACAGTATCACACTGGATACTGCAGCAGCTCAGGTCACCTAAGCTACTACTTACAGCTTAGGAATAATGGTGCAACTTCTGCTATTGGTTCTTAAAATTTTTGGTAACGTTTCAAAAATTCCACATATATTCATCACATAATCAGTTTAAATGCATGGAAAGCAGCCCCAGTTATTGTGCTGGCTATGATATTTATCAAGCAGAAGAGACCAAATGAAGAGACCTAGAGCTCCTGTGGTAAATTTGTGGTTCAAATCTTGCTTGAGCTTTTGGTGTTATGTATTATGGAAATTCTACTCTTCTTTAGTTTACAGGTTTCCAAAAATGCTTGACTCTTTATATAAATAAGTCCATTCTCCTTATAGAAAATAAATTTTGAAAGCTTTCAATAATTTAATAAATACCGAAGTTATTGCTACACCTTAGCAATAACGTTGTCATAGAATCACAGAATCATAGAATGCTTAAGGTTGGAAGGGACCTCTAGAGGTCACCTAGTCCAACCCCCCTGCACACGCAGGGTCACCTAGAGCACGTGGCACAGGACTGCGTCCAAGCAGGTTTTGAAGATCTCCAGAGAAGGAGACTCCACAACCTCTCTGGGCAGCCTGTTCCAGTGCTCTGTCACCCTCACTGTGAAGAAATTTTTCCTTAAGTTCCTGTGGAACTTTTGGTGTTTCAGTTTGTGGCCGTTACCTCTAGTTCTGTTGGTGGCCACCAGTGAAAAGAGGCGAGCACGATCCTCCTCACTGCCTCCCTTGAGGTACTTATAGACACTGATCAGGTCCCCTCTCAGCCTTCTCTTCTCCAGGCTGAACAGGCCCAGCTCCCTCAGCCTCTCCTCATAGGGCAGATGTTCCAGGCCCCTGATCATCCCTGTGGCCCTGCGCTGGACTCTCTCCAGCAGCTCCGCATCCCTCTTGTCTCAGCTAATAATGGGAATCTATTTCTATCTCATCCTGTTGTCAGTGTCACATCATATCATACGGTACTGAAGAATTTAGTGCATTACTCAAGAAGAGAAAATTCCTGATTGCACCATCATTAACGGAAGCTCTGTGTTTTTCCTACCAAACTTCACTGGGAAATTATTGCTCACTTGCACTGTGGAAACAGGAAATATCTCCAATATTCACAGCAAAAGTCCTAACTTCCCAGAATTTAGCACCATATGACCCTGCCAGCTTAGGAGACTTGCTTGAGAGCCACTTAGAACAACCAAACTAATCTTGGGTTCTAATTATCATTTCTATATGGATTTGAAGCAGTCAGCTTAACATAACTATTCGATTACTCCATCTTTTTGCAGTAATACTCTGAAAACATCACGTAATCATGCAATATATAATTTAAAGCAGACAACAGCAATTTCAGGATACAGTTTAGGAATAACATGCCCAGAGTCTGATGTTGCCCAAGGGCAGTGTGGCCTCTAAGGAGACCCTTGTCTGTATCTTCTGTCGATTTAGACTTCCCAAACTGTTTGCAAACTGCAGGAAGTGGATCCAGACATTCGAAACTGAGATTATTCTATCTGACTTCACAGTGACATTATTACTCAAAGCTTCTCTTTTCTCAAAGAGAAAGCTTGAATGGCCACCTGATGCATATGGAGAACTCTTGAGCCCTGAGGTTCAGATTTATTAAAAGAATCCAAGAAAAAAATCCCACTTCACATTCACAACTGCGTTTCTAACACTGAAAGCTTCAGAATACTGAAATTTACTCCCACATATTCTTTGGCTTTCAAAATTATTCTCATAATCATCTTTTAAGTTCCTGAATCCATGAAGCCATGCTTTGGCCAAAGGTCAGAACATGCAGGATCAGAGAATTTCACCTTGGCCAAGCTGCTCTAATGGAAAAAACAGAGTTTCAGATTCTTTCTAGGGGTGCAAAGATAGCCTCCTCTGTACCAATGGCACGTGCATGCAGAAGTCTGTCTATGTGCAGTTTATGTCAAGAAACTCAGCTCCTTTCATGAGGAGCACCAGAAGGAGAACAATGATGGAAGCTGGGCGTATTGACGGTTTTTCTTCCCCAAAGGCTTGCACATTTCCGCAAAATCCACCTGAGTAACATCTGGCCCATGCCAAGCCCCAGGGAGGAACTGCACCAGTCCCAGGCTCAGCCTGTGAAGTGTTCTGGGCAAACACAAGACACAGTTGTGTGCATCCTCAAGAGAAGTTTCATCCATGGTCTTAGCGGAACAGGAGTGGCATTAAGAAAGTGGAAGTCCTGACGGTGCTATCACTTACCAAAGAGACTCTATTTCAAACTCATCACACAGCAGACACCCTCAGGAATGAATCATGTCAGTCTAAATTTAGTTTCTGACAGCACACCATGTCACGGTCACAGGACACCACTCACCCATGGAGAATTCCATTTAATGAGGATGAGGCCCTGGCGTCCTGTAGTCAGGACAGAGACAAAACCCAAGTTTAGTATCCCAAGGGCACATCAAGGATATGAAGAAATTCAAGGAAAGAAGGTAGTCAGAAATAGGAAAAGAAACTTAAATGCTGTTTCCAAACATAAGACTACAGCCTCTGCACCTGAAATTGTCAGATTAACAGAAGCAAGATGCTCACAGGGAAACGGGGTCACAAGAGGAAAATACTTAACAACAGGAAAATACTTAACTACTATTCCGAGAGACCCCTCTTGAATCAGGCCTAGCATGAAGGTGTATCAAGCTAAGCTGAAACTAGTGCTTCAAGGCAGCAAAAATGTACTTGGCTATGGAACACAATCCTAAACTAAATGACAGAAACACCACCTCTTGAAGCTTTGAAACTAAGCAACATGCTAAAAAGATTTCTCTGGAGAACAGTCCTATATATACGCACAGCATTGATGACATTTCCCAGCAGTTACTCTCTTAATTGTTATCTGCACTTCTACATTTTTCTCAGTGCAAAAAACAGGAAACATTTTGCTTTACAACAGGAATTACCAAAGAGATTTCTTTGTGCTGTAACTTCTATCACAAAGGGTGCTGACTATGAATCAAAAAAAAAAAAAAATTAACATCAAAAAGAATTAAAATAACAGTTCAAGTAAGGTTTTTTTTTTTTTTTTTTCCCAGAGTGGTTGCCTGTGAATGACAGACAGACTTGGAGGCAACTACAAATCTGCATCTACTCAAAATAAGTTAAAATTCAGTTGCTGATGCACTTTGCAAAGACACTTGGCCCAGCATCTCTGTTTTGAAAACAGTACTTGTATAACAGGTAGTACAGAGTTTCAAAACTCAGAAACCTTCAACACTTAAAGCATAAAATTGCCAGTATTCGAAGTAAGCAAATCCAAAGAGTCCTGCCCTTTACTAATCTACGCAGAGGAGTGGTAGAGCCTGCACCCGCAAATCCCCTCAGCACCAGAAATGCTCTCCAGCCAGTGCAATACTCACAGCCTCTGCAAATTTAATTGCCATTCCTAGTGCACCTGTGCGGAAAGCAGCACGGGTGTTTCATAGCTCGTAAGGCTTCAGAATTCCTGGGAGATTTATTAGCCAACCTGACAGCCGCTCGCCCCTCTGAGGGGGCGAACGTACCCCACACAAAAGCTAGGGAGGGAAATCAAATCTCAACGTTAACACTGTTTTTCTTCCACCTGGCATATAGCAAATGTTTTCAGAAAAATCCTCAAAGTCCTTGCGTGTAGTACAGAGCCCGCTCCCGTTGCATGGGACTGCATGTTTTATTTTGCTCTATCGGTGCAGCCTGGAGCCTGAGAAGAGGCCGCTGCTGGAGCCATGTGCAGTCACTGGGCCGCTAAGCCAGGGCCTGGCCTGCTGCCTCACACACATGCTAACCCAGGAAAAGAAAATATTCCCGTGGGGACGTTCAGGGAGCTCTGAAGGGTCCTCCAGAGCAGCAGGCTCCACCTGCCCCTAAGTGACTCGGGTTTCATCATTAGGATCCGTTTAAAAGGCTCGTCTAGAAAGCGCTCGCTTGCCCGAGCGCTGGTGCACCGTGGGGCGCCGGGAGCGGGTGCCAAGCGCAGCGCTGCCTCCCACCGCAGGCGGGAAGCGCCGTCCCCAGCTCGCGACCGGGAGAAGCGCTGCTGAACGCCGTATCCATAAGCGTGCTCGGCCGGGCTGCACGGAAACCAGCCGCTCGCCCCTCTGCGCCAAGGCCGCAAACAGCGAGGGCAGGAGCGGGAGGCCGCGCGGGCCGTCACCCACCGGGCCGCGCGCTCCCCAGGCCCTGCGCGGGGCGACACCAAGGGGACACACACACAGGCCCGGCTCTGGGGATGCCGTAGGGACGTGCCGTGCTCCAGGGGGGACACCATAAGCCCCTTCCAAAGAAATGGATTTGAATTTGTACCGTAACTAGTGTCACCTAATGTTAACACTGCTGCTCAGAGCGCCATGCAGACAGCACCACGCACAAAGGAGTGTAAATGATTCTGGTCCCTTACCAACACCTACCTCACTCAAAATAAAACAGTGAGAAACAACTTGTCACTTTCTTTACAATAATAACCACAAATTATGGAGCTTACTGAAATGAAGTACTGTTCACTCGTTTCCAAATTACAACTTGATAAATTGGAATGAAATTAAAATGGCTTTTCAAATTTCTATTAACTGCTGCATGCAGTTAAATGGCGGTTGCAAATTATCATAATACAGCTGATGTTACTACTTACATTGCTGAAATAAAACTCAATGCATTGCAAGTTATATCAAAAATAATCCCCTTAGCTCCTTACTTCTATCTTTTAAAATTAAGGCAGACAATTGGAATATCCCTAAAGATTTTTTTTCCAATTATATATTTCCTAGTCTTTTTTTTCCTTCAGGTTTTCACTTTTCTGAATTTC
This sequence comes from Tinamus guttatus, assembly GCF_000705375.1. The sequence continues at coordinate 674,283 of NW_010585116.1, forward strand.
AGCAAAGCAGCTTTAAAAGGTAACAATTACAGCAAAAACGGTTAATTACCCAACTAGTTTTTAAACAGTACCTGTGGGCACATACAGTCCCTCACATGAAGTTACTTAAAAGCAAACCCACAGGAATTATTGTTAAATAATGGTACGATTATCAAAGAAAATTATTCTATGTGAGTCACTTTACATTAATTACAATATATTATTTGAAAGGTAATGTAGGTGCAATTTATTCCACAGTGCCTTTAATACAGTTTAATGAGCAGTTCCACTAGGAAAAATAGGAAAAAGCTGGATGGATGCAGAGCATGTGACAGCTCTCCCATAGCCCCATTCCCTGTGCCAAATCTAGCCCACATGCACCAAAATCTGCATCAGCATCAAACTTGGCAGGAAGGGACTGAGGCAATAAAACTAATGAAAATCAGTTACCAGAGACTACAGACGGCTCTAAACTTTGAGAGAAAATCATGCAACTGAAGACCTGACCAAATTTCCAACTCCAGCTTCCTGGCACTCTTAAAATAGCCCCTTTACTTCTCAAAAATCTCTCCAAGCAATGGTTTGATTTAATAGCATGCTTTAAAAAGCTGTGAATAAATTCAGGATCAAAGCCATTAAAGGTCCATTTACTACTGATGAGAGAACATCATTTAGGCAGCATTTGTAAATGTATAAAGTAGAAGAGTAACTGTTAATCTCTATGTTTTTCACTACCCAGGAGGAAACTGGCACATGCATGTGTTTTTGTGAAGACAAAACCCACTTTTTTTCCACAGTAGCCATCATTTTGAACGGTGACTTTATAGATTACTCAAATGTGTAATACCATATTTGCATGCATTCGTATGATTCCTCCTTACTGAGGAATCACAACTAAAATGAATACCAGCACTAACTGTTCCCACCAGAGAAGGAAAGAGCCCAGACTTAGAGCCAGAGGGAACAAGAGAAAAATTGGAAAATGGAAGAGCATGAAAAAAATAGAAAGAGCCAAAAAGAAGAAAATAAAATGAGAATATTTTCCACAAAAATTCATCAGAACGTCTGAGATTGTCAGTAAGACTCAGGCACATGAAGGCTTCTTGAAAGGACTCCCCGAATTACCTGACAGGGAATGAAAACGAATGCAGACAGCTAGAGCTGGACCGAGTTTTGCCTGCCTTCACTTTCTGGAAAGGAGTTCAGGCTAAGAAGAGCAAACGAAAGACCCCCAAGGGTTCTGCGGGGCCTCCCAGGCGTCCCCGTTCGGGCCACGCGGCGCATGGTGCAGCGGGGCCCTGCAACCGGCCCGGGGGTCCTGGCCCAGCTGCATCCCCTGGGATGCCCACGGTGGTCTCAGCCACCATGGGGCCACACGGACGCGTGGGGACAACTGGTGGCAGCGGCCTTGAAGCCCAGGCCAAGGCCCTGGAACAGCACAGAGGGCTGAGGCTCTGCGGGGCCCAGCAAGCATGGGAATGGTAGTTCCAAACAGATTTTTTTTTCTGGGGAAGTAGCTTTAACATGAAAATCTGAATGAATTCTTATGTTTTCGTCATAGGGGCATCTTCAACAAACTGTGCCAAATGAGGAAAACAAGACCTGCTTTCCTTCAGTCAGGTTGCTCCGGACATTCCGACTGTTTTTCAACAATTTTCAGGAGAGATAAAGAAACTGTATCAGGTCCTTTCCCTGTTAAAGGTAAGGATTTACATAGAGTCAAGCTAACAGCTTTGTAGAAATAGAAAGAGTCAAAAATCCTTTTGCCTTTTGTATCCAGGCTAGCCAAGGCCTGACCACTTCTGAAATTATTATTGATATTTTGCTTATATTTTATTGGAAGAAAAACTTGTTTCAAATTATTTCGCATTAAGATGGTTTCACTCTTAACAGAGACGTTCATAAGGAAAGCACAGCAGTCTGATATATAAGACATGATCTATATAAACATAAAGGAAACTTAATCTGAAAGATGAATGGTGTAACAATTCCTGCTCTTCAAATTCCTTTGATAAGCGCGTCCCAGGGAAGGTGCCCAACCTTTCCTGTTGTCTAAACATGTTCCCCCAAAGTCTCTAGTATCGTCTCTGCAGAACACACAATGACGGGTTATCCCGCTATGGTTTGACACGGCATTAGGAGCAGGACGTGGGAAGCTAGCCAAAAACCTGAGGCTAAATACCTAGCACATTAAAATTGTCTTTACTATTGCCCATAATGCCATTTTATATATAAAAACGCAAAAGGAGATCCATATGGAATTAGCTGCACTGTTCATTTCTGTGCTGCTTCATTTTTCTTTGGTACATAAAAGAATTAGGTCAACATCTCCAGAATTGCCCAACTTGCTTTATACTTACCAGGAAGGAAAAGCACTCCTATTTTTAGAGTTGTTTGGGGGAAGACAATGAGAAGTTTATAGGACTTCTTCTCATTTGAAAAGGAAACACAGCAGAAAAACCCTCCATCGAGTGGAATAATACAGATTTTTATGTGAAATATCAGTCCAGACATCTACCACTGAAGCTAATAAAGCAGTAGCAGTCTATTATGAGGGCCACTCAGCAGAGGTAAATGAAGTATATATTGTGCCTCCGGGTTTTACAGCTCTGTTTTGATTTCATAAGCACGCAGCAAAACCCAGATGCTATGTGGCATTTAATGTGCTGGTGACAAGAGCCATCTGCTTGATTCTACCAGTCCTGACATCTGCAGCAGCTCTCTCTGTGTTCTGCCTCTTGATACCCAAGTGCACAGACGCTCTCCACACCTCTGCTGCATTTCTGGGGGCCACTCTCTCTGCCAGACTGCTGAGGGAGGTAGGAGGCAAAAGCAAAACGTCAGTGAGGCCACCAGAGACCACATCCAATGACACCTGCATGCAGGTAGTTCAGCTGCCAAACTCCCCCAAACCTCAGCGTGTGTGCAGAAACAAAGACTTGCTCGAAGTCTCAACCTGGACAAATGTGGACAGGTTTTTCACAAGGATAACACAAAAGGACACCTGTGACAAGTGCTGGAAATTTCTCCTCCCATGTACAAGGAGCGACAGAGCTTCTCAACCAAACCACAGTATAAAGAAGGAAATAATAATAGTATGGACAAAACCAAGCACTCTGGAGAAAAGATCATTCCCCATCAGTTTTGTCCTGAAAAGTAGAAAAGTGATAGTTATGCTGACATTACGAAAGCTTCGTGCAGCAAAGCATCATGATGTATAAAGGGGTCCTAAACCTGAATCATTTGGTAAGTGTTGAATATCTGAAACAGGGGCAGCAGCATCCCGATGACCTATAATCATTCTAACTACATCGAGACCAACTGTTTCACTAAGGAAGGCCTAGATGTAGCCAGAATGATTACAGGTCACCCGGATCCTGCTGCCGCTATTTCAGATACCCAGCACGGCTCTAGGCTACACGCAAGTGCCCCGACAGTCGTGCGCCCGCGCGGTGTCAGTAGCTCCGGGCTCACGCGCCGCTATCTCCGCCTCAAAGACTTTTAAGCTTACAGTAAGTGGAGGGAAAGGCAGCAGGTACAGATAAGTACAGTGAGTCACATACTCACCTCAAGCAAAGTATTGCTTCCCTTTGATGAGGTAAGTAAATAATTAGCTATACTTAAAGCACTTCTCTTCCCATCTCGCCAAACACGGTTACACGGGTAAAAGCTTTTGATGATTTTAAGAAGGGAAATACTTAAAATTCATAATCCCTGTGCAGGGAAGAGGTTATACTAGCGAAACCATCTATGAACTCTAGCTATGTACACTATGTAAACCATCTATAGCATCCACACAGAGAATCTTATAATATTAAATTGTTCGTCAATAACTATTATTATTGTTAAAACAGCCTTGTAAATAAAACTAGTGATTTTGCTAAATTCAAAATATTTCTTAGAAACATGCCTATTTTTATGTAAATTTTTATGAAAAGATTTTGGGGCTTCATCTTTCTAGTGACACAGAAGAAATGGTATAAGCGTGTGAGTCCAGGGCCTATTTTTATTATTATTATTACTAAGTGATAGATTTCTTCCTATTTAAGGGGCAAGCAGGTCAGAATGTTGTGTTAAGTCCATAAATCACAATCAGGGGAGACCAGGTATAATTCATTTTTCCTAGATTAGATATCTGTATTCAGAAAGAGATTATTGCCCTAAAATGTCTAGCTGACTATAAAAATGCACTAAACTATAAAGGGAATCAAGCTGTTTCCCTTTCTGACACTCAGTGCCAGAGTCAAATAACAAAAAACTTACTACTTACTACATAAACAAAAGATTAATTCTGCCACTTTATGACAAGAAATGCAAGAATATAAGGAAAAGACTTTTTTTTTTTAACTTTCGTTATTATAAATCCCAGGGAAATACGTAAGAAAAAAACACAAAACCATTCAGCAGCACATGTATTTGCACTTGCCATCTTCTTTGTGCATTCCTTAACACTTACCCTACAGAATAATATTAGCCTAAGGACAGTGAATTATAATATGTGATAAATAGTGTAATGCAGGCAAACTAAGAACAAGCCCTATTCAATTTTTTTTGCTTTGCACAGTCACTATATCAATGTATACAATTCAGCTCAGAGGTTTTTCTTGTCATTTTTCTCAATTAATTTTGTTTTTTATTCATCAGTGCTCTTAAATGACTGCTCTGCTTGGTTTAGAGGACATTTCCTATGGTGGCTCTATTAAGAAAAATTCTAGTGAACACATGTAACAGATTACAAAAGACCATGCAAACATGAAAGGTTTTCTGAGGACGAAGACTCTGCGACAGAATTTGTAGCAACAAAAAGAGAAAAAGGAAATAAAATCATTTTTTAAAATGGGTTTTCATGGAGCCTCTCTAGCCTCAAGTATCACCTCACCAAATCTGAAATATTTTGGTATAGGCAAAGAAAATTATTTTATATAGTTGGATCATTAAATGATTAAAACAAAACAAAACAAAAAAAAACACCCCACAAGGCTAATTAACATCAGAGCATGATTTAAGACCAAGGAAGAAACATCAAAAGCCATTACAACATTGTTTGATGCTCCTCTCTTGGCAGCGTGCCCTCCCCAGTTTCACAAGCAGAGGGAAACCAACTGTTTCCAGTTCCACGTAGGCTCACACGCTAGGAGAGGTCGGGTCCTTCTCTGCTAACTGCATGGGCCTTGGCTGCCAATTGGCTTGGAGTATTTCTCCAAAACAGGAGGTTCCTCCTGCAGCAATGCCTTGGTAATGAGGGTCCATTAAAGATGAAAACAGATTTCCAGAGGAGACTAAGTGGATATGAATACAGTGTAAAATATTATTAAGCATTTTTCTTCTCTATAGGCAGTCACAGAACACAAAAATCTCTCGAAGATGTTAGGGCAAAAGAACACAGGATAAGTAAGCGTATGGCCAAGGACACGACACTCAACGCACACCGTGCACTGCGCCCTGACCAAATCCCTTCACGCTCTGGAGCAGGGGTTGTGGCAAGGACGGAGCCCGGGCAGTCCTGCCCAGGGCCCAGGGCCGCCGCTGCGCCGCGCCAAACGCCACACGACATGGCCGCCGCCTCCTCCTCCTGTGCACTGTGACGAGCCCCAGGAATCGCCCTTCCCTGGGCACAAGGGAACATCCTGAGGTGCCTGGAAGCCACAGAGGTTTGGCAAACCAGTTGCCTCTGTTTTAAATATTATGCAGATTATAGAGGACAGAGAACAAGTTCTACTTTGTAAACACAACTAACAACTGCTACATCTTTACCTTTGCACTCAGGGTTTTCATTTCAACAATTTAATTGCTGAGGTGCACAACAGTGTCCTCCTCTTATTCCCTGGAGACAAAATCCGCACTTTCCCACAAAAATCTTTGGATTCCCAGTGGTGGGCAAGATGAACACTTCTGACAAGGTGCCCACACCTCCAGCCTGGTCTCCAACATACACCAGGCCGGCCCGGAGAAGCAATAGCAAAATTTACTATCGAGTAACTGAAATGGAAGAATTTGGTCTGCAATTCAACATACAAATTTTGGGAGTCACAAACCTTGTCCCTCTATCTGCCTGGTTTAAATCTGTGCCACAAAACAAACAGAAAAAAGGAAGTCAGAGAAGGCAAAGCCTGCAACAGGCTATGCAAAAAGCAAAAGGCTTTCAATTGCACCTGAACCAGAGATGCAAGCACTTGTTTCAGGTCAAGTATCTGTATCCCTTCTAATCAAAATAGCACAGCAGCTTGAGTGTATTAATCAGTTGTCTGAAAAAAATGCCCTCTAGTCGAAATCAATGACAATTCCTTCAAAACGTACTTGTGCGTACTTGCACTCCTTCTATGTACTTGCATGCATCAAATTGGAAGAAGAAGCTAAAGTCAAAGTAGTTTACTCAGGGAAACTCCACAGTCTTGAAAGTTAAGTATTAAAAAAAAAAAAAAAAAGGAATATTCTGCAATGCTAGCGACTCCCTCTGTGTAGACAATAGGGTCCCAACTAACATTTGTACAAAACACAGGTATTTTTGCTCATGTGTGTTATATCACTCACAGGCTAAATTAATCCAGTATATGAGGCCTGGAAGAAAAGTTGTTCTTTCATCCCAAGCTGTCTAATTGGAAGAAAGAAACCATTAGGACAAAATATACTTGGAGTCTGAAAAACATTTCTTAGACAAGATATAACCTCTTTCCCCAAAACAAAAGCTTTAAAAGGAAGCTTTATTTCCATGTGAACCTTCTATTTTTGTACACACCCTTCCCCACTTTTTAAATAATACTTTGGCAAAACATATGAAAAACACAAAAATAATTGGCTGAGTTCTGGCAAAGCTAAAAAGTATAGGGAAAGTCTGAAAAACAGAACACTGCTTACACACCGTGATTTCTTCATAGCCCATTAACTGGCTGTTCTGCCCATGTCCACAACTCACAGGTTTTATACAAGTGTCTCCTTTTCTCTAGAAATGCCAGGTCTAAACGGCGTTTCATACCAAAACAAAAGGTCACCAACACGAAGGTAGCTGCAGTTCGGTCCCAGCACGGAGCGGCCTGGCGCACGCGCTGCACGCCGTGCCGCAGCAGGGCCGCCCCCGGCACGCAGCGCTCCCCGGAAGGTTTGTCTCCACATTGCAGTAGTCCATCTTAGAGATGCTCTCAATCACTCTGTATGAATCAGTATTGAAAACGTTCACGGGAAATCCACTTTACAAAGAATTAAATGGATCTGCGACTATGACTGTGTATTTCGTACATCAGCTAGATCACCTTCTAAAATAATTTTCAGGACAGTAGAGTTGTTAGTGCCTCTACTTACTTGCTGTTTGTTTTGATCCGTTTTAACTATTAAAATAATTGCACATTAATATAAATCCAATTGACCACTGGGTATCACACATGGAAACTAACAAACAGCATTTGTCAAAGAAAATAAAACTCTAACCTGAAAGGAGGCAAAGGTGGGGGACAAATGGCACTAATGGATATAAAATATTAGAAAATATGTTTTTTTCTCTGCAGCAGTCCACCCAAAAGCCATCAGGGAGCAGCTACAGAAGTCACCTATCTTTTGAATCATGGCTGCAGTTTGTTAACTGGATTAAACATGAGTAGTTAAGCCAGATAGGGAAGGCATATCTAAATTAGGGATCACAGTTCAAAATATTTTTCAAATCATTTTAAGACTGAGAGTCTCAAATGCCTGATTCTCACTGACTTTCAGTGAGATGATGGGCCTTCGGTCCTGAAATAGTTTGAGAAGGGTATTTTTTGAAAACTCCAGTCTGTAACGTAGCTGAGGTCACACCATGCTGAATTAATAGTACAACATAAAACATCTTTACAACCTTAAGAAAGGAAGACGGACCAAACAATTTTCTGGGACACCTTCAGCCCAGGAAAAGTTATATTTGTTGAAGGGTGAGGTGGAGAGAAAAAAAAAAAAAAAGGATTCATTTGGGGAAAAGCAATTTTTAAAATTCAGGAGTCAGGATAACTGATTCCTGAATGCCTCCAACCCAGCAATATGCCACACACGACCTAGAAGCTCAAGAGAGAGATGGACTGAGGCTGGAGGCACTCACGCGGCTACAGGCTGCTGCTGGCTCCTGTGTTAGTTGGCACACAGCTCTGATTTAGCTTGTGCTGAGTGGGCCTTTAGGTAAAATAATAATAAATTAGTGATTCACATGTAGTGATTCATGTGTTGGGAGCCCAGAGCATAGAATGCAGACTTCATGAGTTTTATAAACCTATATAAATAAATATAAATGAAATCACACAGTGGGATGTCCCTGTCTTGTGTCTCTCAATAGGATCTAAATTGGATACCATTTTCAATATGCATATAAGTATGTTTACAGAAACACACTAATCATCAGCCTGCAAAAACCAGCTTGGGTTTTGGAGAGCTAATTAAGTTCCCTGGGGGTTTATTTTTGTCAGAGAAGTCAGCAGATACAACTCCGAACATACACAGGAAGCACATCTGCTGAGTAAGATGAGATTTTTACAATTACTTTTCTGACCATAAATATACTTACTTCAATCCATTTCTTCTTCTTAGCTTTACATTTCCCATATCCTATGCATGGTGTTATGCCAAGGTCGCTCGGGTCCTCAGCATAAAAGGTTATATAAACACCTATCTGGAGCAACAGGAACAAAGAGGACGCAGAGCGCACAGAACGCAGGCCTCTGCTCTGGGCCAGCAAAGCAAGCAAGCGAGTGCCAAAGCCAGGCCACTGGCACTGAAAAAAATTCATTTTCATCTGTAGGTTCATGCAAAACATACAGACTTACTATATCATTGGGAAAAATAATTAGCAGAAAATGTAACCTTTAACAGAGCACTTTTGGGGAGAGGGTAAAGAAGGCAAAAAGAAGCAAAAGCAGCAAATATTTGCATCTCTAGAAAGTACGTGATGACCTCTCAGTTCTCTACTTTCCCATGCTTTTCCCAAAACCCAGCTCTATACAGACAGTTGCTTTGAATTCCTACCACTGACAAGGACTCACTGTTGGAGCCTAGTCTAAAACTGCCATTTTGCAGGGGACTTTCTGCCAGGGAAGCTACTCTGCAAGGGAAAGGAGGTTTCAAGGTGTAACAGTTGCACTTAGGACTGTGAAAAATCAAAATAAGATAAATCCTTTCCTTTTCCACGGTATTTGTTATAATTCTATCGCACCTACCTGCAAGCACTGACACTATGCATTAAAAACACTTACAGAGGGACGGCGCGAAACAGAATCGAGCAACTGAACTAAGGATTTATAACTCCGCATCCTCAAAATACTCTAATATTAACAGCAAGAGTTTATCTCCATAAAAACCTCCGCAGCACAAGGCACATCACGGTTTTACAAGTGTGCGAAGTAGTGAGCAGAGCCTGTTAGTGGTTTGTCAGAAGCCTCCTAGGAAGTCAGTGGTCAAATTAGAATTAGCACCCAGATATTGCTTTTTTTTTTTGCTTCTAATCTTACGCCTGTGTTGTAGCCTTTAATCCTCCTGTGCCTCAGGCGATTTCTAAATTCTCATAAACTTCTAAATCACTGCCACGGCGTGATCTGAAGCAACTCCAGCTCTGCAGCAAGGCACTAAGTGGAAAAGCAAGGTGCAGCGGGCTGGCTTAGTGACGGGCGCCAGCAAACCCTTTGGGTAACACAGAACACCGTGGGTCTGCGCGGAGGAGTCCGGCTTCCATACAGAAAAGGGAGCTCTCCAAGAAATAGAAGCAAGTTTGATTTTGGTCTAAAAGACTTCTATAAATCTAAGGGATGTTTACATTGTCCCTGATAATACTAATTTTTCTGCCACTTGCAAAGTATCAAAGCATCCAGGTGACTGGAAAGAGTTATGAAGAGTCAATAAATTTGTACCCAAACATACATATCTGCAAATGTCTTTCACCGATTTGTACAACCCAGTAATATGTTATTTCTTTGTAGTGTTTAAAAAAAAAAAAAAGACTTGTTGAATGTATTTTTATCTGAGTTTATTCTTGCCTTATGTGAATTCTAAAAATACTTCTCACAATCCTTGATTCACAGTGAACACCCATTCTTTCTATTACTCATCAAATGAAATAAATTAAAATATAAATGGAACAAGAAAGCAGAAACTACCTTCCAGCCTTACCTTCTTGACACTACAAACCAGAGTCTTTAATTTATAGTTTAAAAAAAAAAAAAAAAGGCAATGACTCCTTGTTATTGTTACCTTTATTTGAGAGGTTACAGCCAGAAACTGTCCAAATTCCAGACAGTGCAGGAACAGTCACACTTTTGCATGCCAACCTACTGCATGTTAGGACAAGAATCTTTTTTTTTTCTTTTTTTTTTGTAAGAGGACAACAAGCTTGAGGATTTTTTCACAGCAACAGCTTTTTAAGCAGCAAACTAAGGCACACTACACACTATCTATATTCACTCACAAGCTGATAACCGAACTTCTGGCATGCAACTTCAGTGTTCCCAGTTGGACCGATACCCACTTCCTCTACTCCTGCTCCGGAGGCCTTTGCTGGTGATCTCAAGGTCTGGCCGAATTCCTCCTCTGCAAGTCAATAGCTCTCCTCCAAGTTGCGTGAAACCAGTTTCCAAAATCCTAGGCCCTTTTTACCACCTTTCATTACACTCGGTTTTCCTCCCTGCCTCCACTTCCTTTCCACATACTATCCATACAATTTCTTCCTACAGAAGGTACCAAATTGTAACACCTTCACATTCCCGCTTTCCTCTGATGTTAGATGGCATCCATACAGCTGTACACATCTGTCTGCTTACCGCTTGGCTGCAGTGAGAGCATCCGCCAACTTCCTATGTTCCTGCTTTCCGCAGGGGTCCTGCCGCTCGCTCCCTTCGGCTCTTTCCTCCCCTTGCACGCTGACTCTGGGCACAGATACAGCTACCGTGCTCCTAGCGGCTCCTCACAGATGCTCTCCATTGCAGTCGTGCCACATTCTTTCCAAACCAAAATCTTCACCAGCATCTCAAACACACCTGCCCGGAGGGCCCCGGCAGCGCAGGAGCTGCGCGCAGACAGCTGCTTGACGCCCTTCACTCTTCCCAAGCACGCGAACCAGAACCACGAACCCTGCCCTTCAAGACCATAACCTGATCCCCTCTGACTCGCACCATTTCCCAAGTCCTTCACACTTGGACCTGAGCTAGACTCTGCAGGTTCTTTCTGCAGAACATTTCTGAAACACATTCACTCATTATCAAAATACCAGCTTCTGCCTCAGGCCAGTCTATATTTCTGTCCCCTGTCACTCACTCCTTAGATACTTGGCATACTTTAAAGAACATGAAGAAGCACAGAACAACATCTAGAATTCCACTGCAGCTCCTCCAACACCCTTTGGAGTGCTTTATACCAGCAATCTTTACCCTCCAAGTCCTGCAAAAACTTTTCCAGACTCCCCACAACTATTAAACACCCATGTCCACGTCAAAGCCCACAACTCTTACAAAACTCAGTCCATTAACAGGCTGAAGGCGGTGCAGGATTTTTGCTGCTCTGCTGATTTCACCTTCCTGCCCGTAGCCATTGTCTCAAGACCTGCTCTGAGATCCCCTGCTCTGCTGCTCAGAAACCTGGTGGGCGTTTTGCCTCCGAGCAATGGGCTCGAGGCCCCAGCTATGGTCCAAGGGCAAGGCCACTTGCTACGTAATTAAAAGTTAGAGTTTCTAGTCACCTATAATATCTCAAAATGAAATAGCATGTAGGTCTCTCCTGTAGGCCAAATAAAAGCCAACCAGAATCCACATTTCTGAGATTTTGCAGCCCTTTAATATTAGTGTTATGCTTGTTTTTCTTACCAGCAAAAATATAAAAAGAAAGCAAGTATGCCACACAGTTACGGCTTGACACTAATTGAAAACTAACAACTCTGATTTGCTAACCATAAGCAGCAACATTTAAACACAGAAAAAAAACACTTATGGACATGTTAGAACCTCCACTTTACAGAGGGCGGAAGAGAGGCCGTCCTCGCCGGCCTGCGCAAACCACGGCCCGCGGTTCGGCTCGCACAAGACGCGCACAGACTGTCCCTGCAGTGTCACCAGGTGACACCGGCACCCTGAGCGAGCAGGGCGGACAAGGGAGGGGGTTACTGACGTTCCCGGGCTGCAGGAGAGACCTCCGGAGCGCCAGCCGCCTTCCAGGTCAGACTGGCTGCCGCCAGCGTTGCTGACAGGGAGCGGGAGCGCGAGGCCGCTCCGCCGCCACGCGCCAGGAGGAAAAGCACCTTTCTGGTGCCTCGGAGCGCTGGGTCAGGGAAACCTGCTAGCCCGGCCTCTGGCGCTGTTGTTATTCTATCGACAGGATTAAGATCCTTATCGTGGTAAGCTGCTTTCTGAAAGCTGAAAATAGATACCGGTTATGGAAGCGGAGAGGAGACACGGGCTGAAAAATGCACGGCAGTGACACGGCACCGGCCACTGAGAGCCAACGCACGGCCGGGCCGAGGGCTGCGCCCGCGGCTGCCGAGGCCGGCAACCTTCCACTCCGGCCACGGGAAACGGAAAATAAACAAAGAGGGGAGATCCCCTCCCTGCCACCCAGCTACCCCCGTTTCACTCCTACGCCTCACTCCAGTGCGTAGCTGGGGGTGCGAGGGCGGCCGGCACGGCCAACAGCGAGGCAGCCTGGGCATCACCTCAATGGGGGTTTGTCCTCGCTCACAGGAACTTCTTCAGCGGGAATCTTTGGCAAGCTAAAATAGAAGGCCAGGAAAGTCCACGCTCCCCTTACAGAATCAGGTTATAACCTCCGCTTTTCCAGAGAGGCCAAACTCCATGTTGCCAAGCTCAAAAGAGAAAATGAAACATTTTCCAATATATTGGAACAGCTCTACTGAACTGTTCAGAAGTCATTAATAAACATCCCAACATTTCCTAATTCATTCACACGAGTACTTGCACTCATGGGAGAATGGATCCCGTGAAACACTGCTGAGCAGGTGTTACTTTATTTTTCCCCTCTACACAACGTAGAACAATATTCCTTAGCTCTTATCTTCGCTGCTTTCTTTCCTCAGCTATTTGTATGAACCCACACTTCAACAATTATTTACGAAATTCAAATGGTGTCAAAAACTCAGCACCCAAAAGTTATTACAACTACATCTCCTTCCTCATATGGAGTCACCTTCTCAAGTCTGCTGCAACGTCTAGAGGAAAGATGCATGAAAATGCAGCCGACTTCATTCTTTCACGAGTTGTTCTGTGCTAACTGCAGCAGCACTTAAGAAATGTGTAAGAAATACGTAACAGAGAACAAGCTGCAGCTGCGACGTTGTGCTACAGGACCTGCAGAGGCAGAGTGAGACTGGACATGTGCTTAAGCATGTGCTCACTGCACTGCAGTGCTCACTGCACTATAGTTTCCACTGAGTATCTTAAATTCAGATAGTGTTTACATTGCCTTAGTAGTTATGGCCAGAGTACAGCCCTCCCGGGCTACTACAGGGTTTCATTAACGAGGAAGCAATAACTAGGGTCTCACACCAGGCCTGCACAGCCTAAGCAGGAGATGGGCAGGAGCAACCTTGCCCTGCTGCCCCTCAGACCACTGGGGACACCAGCTTCTGACCCACTAATCCTTCTTTTTAGGCATCAAGTCTCCTGGGAGTTCAGCTGCTTGGGGGTATGTGCATGTGAGGCAGGGAGGAGAGCCTTTTTCAACCAATGACCATGGTAGAAAGCATAGGTACTGTATCTCTGTATAATAATCATGGGGTTTTTTGGACATGAGACGAGCATGGAATCATTCTGTTGTTGCTTTGTGCTGGTTTTAGCAAACTACCACTCTGCTGTGCTTTTTTCCCCCTTCAGAGCTGTCTTACCTTGACAGCAGAAATAACACTGTTAAAAAGGAAAGAATCAATCTCCAGTAGTCCTCCTCTGACCCAGAGAACCTCTCCTGTAACTTTACACCAGAGAATAGCCCCGCTCTGTGTTGCCATCTTACTAAATGCTTTTAAGATTTTAATCATTCATTCATAGGCCGCTAGGTGAATATTATATCCCTTTCCTGTAGGCAATCAGATACCGTAATGCTTTAATGTTAAAACTTGTTACTGCTGCATACAAAAAAGAAAAGTAACAAATAGTTTCTTATTTAGTGCTGGAATGGCACCCAGAACACCATCGAGCTAGCAGCACTCACCCCGAGGGCTCCTTTATTAATAAAGCTGATCTGACAGGATCTGAAAGCACCATTGCAAAAGACAAAGCATACAGGAAAATCAGAACTAATTTTAAAACAAACAAATTCTTAACACTTAAACTCTAGCAGTTGTGACAGTATTTTATAGGCACGAGCTTACTATTAGTGCACTGGGATGACACTTTAAACAGACTTCACGAAAAGCTTCAGGACCAGGAGGTTTCTGTTTTTGCAGTTCTCCTGGTAAATATACTGCTTGGTTGTGTATAGTATGGCAATTAATGTAATACACAGCAGAGGAAGAAACGCTGTAGATGATATTCCTGACAAACATGCGGATATTTGTACCTCCAAGGGGCCATTTGGGAACATTGGCAATGCTTATATTCTTTTTTACACCTCTGATTTTATTGTCCTTCCCTGAATTTTCCAGACCTCTAAGGAACTGATATCAAGTGCAACAGAGTCAATAAAAAGCTTTCCATTTTCTTCATCAGCTTTTGGGTAAGGACCAGAGCTTGCTTTTGCTTTTAATTTTTTTTTCCTTTGTAACAGTCACAGGCAAAATAAAATAATAACCTGCTGACGTTTGGCATTTATATGAGTGGTAGAAGCATCACACACAGATATACAGTAAACTGAGCTCAATGCTATTTGCAACCTACATAAGTTCATGACTCAGGTTTCTTTACAATCACAGCAGCATATCTTTAAGACAAGTTTTCCTTCAAATTGCTTTGTCCTTTAAATCATTCTCAGGTATCTTCTCATCTGTCATAAAATCATAAAGAACAACCAGACATATGTGGAAAAATCAGAAGTGGGATTCCTTTAGTACACTAGTGCCAAGATGGCTGTGCCAGTTTTGCAGCACAGATCATACCTTACAGGCTACTGAGAGAAAAAGGCATATGACAGTTTCAGAATGATCACTGCTTAAAAAAAGAAAGTGCCCAAACCTTATTCCTACAAAGGAAAGACAGGGGAGGAAGGAAGGCAAGGAGGAATCTCTTTCTCCAAGCGTAGTTATCACTCTACCAAAGATTAGAATGAATGCTTTAGCTTTAACTGTCCTCGAAAAAAGCTAATTCCCCTGCCATTCTGTATTTTATGAAAACAAACACACACAATATTGCACTAGCTGTTTTTATGTTCTGAATAAATATATCAGAGCATGAAGCTTTCCTTGGCCCTATTTCCTATCAACAGATGGGACTTGAGAGCTCCAGCTTGCTCTACTGAATCATAAAGACATTACAGCAACATGTCGTTTTCTCCTCAGTTGTAACATCCTTCCTACTAGATGTACTTTTGTTCTGGCAGCCAGGTCCTTTTATAGGCCAGCAAACTATTAAGCTGTTACAAACGGACAGGCAACCATAACCCCCACAGGAGCCTAGAGCTTGACTTACAAATAAAAACACCTGCCACCAGGCTCTTTCCTCACATTTACATTACTGAGGCATGACCTGTATGTCTGTACATATATATACACACAGCCACCCTGTTCTTAGAAAGTTACAGGGATATGGAAATTATGTGTTCTGACCACTAAGGTCACTACATGTAACGGAAAAACAAAAATTAGTGTGGAAAAAACGCACTAACCTAATAAAGGCCATTGAGATGGAGAAGAAAGGCGTTGTGCTACGGTGCTAGAGGACACCTTACAAATCTGTTCTTCTAAACATAGACAGGAAAGATCCAAAATAGGCTAGAAAAGTGGTACTTCAAAGTCCTTCACACAGTTATTGCCACTATCTAGCCACTATTCTCTGCAGTCGGAAAGGGCTCAATTACTACTTCTAGGAGGTAAAGATAGTACTGTAAAACATAAGACGTTTTGGGAGTGGTTCTCACCTTGACAGTCTACCAGGACGGCTGCTATCAGAAATATTTTGGGAGTGGTTCTCACCTTGGTCTACCAGGACGGCTGCTATCAGAAATATGTGTAAAATCTCATGAAAACAAACTGCATATCACTGAAAATCACTAAGCTATTCCTTTGCGTTGGTTCATAGCACTGCATCAACGCCTAAATCTGCATTAACCATCAGGACACCTGGAAAAGTTCACAAGCAACACAATAAGAGCTATTGGAACTGCCCACCAAAACCCCCAAACCCAGAGGTCAGCAACACAGAACTAGACTTTCACCTCTCCAAGAAAAACAAAAAACCCACTTCCCCAAGGCCAAGTACTGCACAAATGTTCTCACTGGCTCCCACAAAGAGCGTTTGGATCAACAACCTCAGCACAGTACTTGCCCTCCTGAAATCATCATTGACTGCAGTATTCTGAACTTAAACATCTATATATAGGTATATTTTGTTTAATCGGGTAACATAAAATCATAACAAAAATAAATTTGCCAAGATAAGAAAACAATAGTTCTAGCCAACAACTACACCTAGCCTTCAAGATATACTAGTGTGGACTTCCAGACAGATTTACTATCTATAACTAAAAAATAGCCTTGAAACAGTGTAAGGTAAAGATGTAAATTCAGCTGAAAACCACAGCTTTCTAACATACACAACTTTTTTCTCTACAGCAAGCGATTTTGCAGAACATCCTTCTGTGAAAAATATGTGCACTGAACCACTGTTACAAAAGGGGCTCTGAAGGATTTTGTGGCTTAATTTCTCTACCTGCAATGGTCGCATTGCCAAAGGAATGGGAAAGGTATGAGCAATTCTTTACACAGTTGTGTTTTAAATCCCATGCCAAGTCTTTTGGTTATGAAGAATTTTTTTGACGGAGTTGAAAGTCTATCACGAGTACACAGAAAGACCTAGGGCAAGAACAAAGGTGCAGGGCAGAAGCTAGTTTATTCAGGCTTGTCAAGTTAAATCTTGTAAAATATGCACACATTTAATTGTTTTCATCATTTCTGTGTGTTTCAAGCGTGGAAGGGGCCTCCTGAATCATCCAGGGGAGAATGCAAGCACTGATCCTGGGAGTCCTGTTTGATCAGGGAAGAAGTCATTCACTGCTGGCACAATCTGCAGCTTTAAAAGGGGCTTTTTTTTTTTTTTTCGGTCACACTAACTGCAGACAATTTGGAACCAGTTAATTTATTTCAATCCAAAATCTCTCAACAGCAGCCTGAACTTTGCAAGCAACCTTAGCAGTGGGTTAGACACATTATAAAGGATTAAATAAAGCAATAAAGTAATGGGGAATAAATGAGGGGGAATGAGCGTGTGGGAGATGCACTGTAATTGAGAAAGCATTATAAAATGAGGTACCAGTTGCAATAGCTGCAGTAAAACAGTTAATGAAAGCCCAGCGCAAGTCTGGTTTCTCTCTTCTGTTGTCATTTATTTTTCTGAACGACTGGATTTGCAGCCTCTCTTCTCCTGAAAAAAATGGCAGATGACAAAGGGGACACCTGGAAGAGCAGGGATGCGCCACCGTGGCCCCCTGCTCCTCCCCGGCCTGCCCGCTTCCCGCCTTTCCGCAGGTGCCCTCCGTGCAGGGAGAGCCCCGGGCACGGCCGGGCGCCCCACGGCTCCCCTCCCGGCTCGGGATGGGCCGCTGGAAATCTTTGCAGGGCCGCGCGGCCGCAGGGAGCGCAGCGGGAGCGCACGCGGCCAAGGGCGCTCACAGCAAACCAGCCTTCGCCCTGGCAGCCCAGCAGTTCCTCACGAAACACTTCGCTGCTTTTCAAACTCAAGATTTTCTTTCTCACGCTTGCTTTCCACCTCTGTTGTGACAATTGGTAACTATGAGAGAACCTGCAAGGAAAACTGGCATATATTCATTCATAAACCCCAGAGAAATTTTAGTTGAAGTTTTGTTTAGCTGAGGTTTTTTTTTTTTTTTTTTTCTCCTCCAGTCAACCAAAATTACCACTGGAAATGTTAGGGGGAAAAAAATATGGCCTACCCAGCATGTCCTTCAGTTAGCCCCATTTTTCTTTTCTTTTTTTTTTTTTTAAAAAAAAAAACAAGAAAAAAACATGTACCACCAACATGGAGTTTGGTGGATTCTGATCTATTGATGGTGCTCACCCAAAAGGCCTTTTTCTCCCCAGACCCCGAAGCGGGAGCTGGGCCAAGGCCCCCTCCCCTCTGCTCAGCCGCCCCACGCACAGGAGGGCACAGGGGCACTCGCCCTGCCCCATAGCGCGCCGTGCCGCGCAGGAAGCCAGGCGAGCCTTACGAAGCGCGCCTGAAACAGCACAGGGGAACCTAGGCGAGACAGCAGCACTACATCTTCAGGATGAGACCTTCAACAGTGGCTTTTTGGGTTTTTTTTCTCCTCTGCATGCTGTTCATGTAGCTTCTCACAGTTCAAAGTAACATAATCTGCAAATACCATCATTTCTATATGTCTATATACTGGCATTACAGAATTCCCTCTCTGAAGTGTGGACAAGCAAAACCGAATTAGAGATATGAATATATAATCAAAGTCAAAATGGACTAAAATGTTAAAAAGATGACTCCTGGAGTTACGTGAATAATCTTTCCATGAGATGAGCTTACTTTACTTAAAATAAATAAATAAATAAATAAATCCACAAATAAGATTCAGTATGAAGAAAAAGGTTCAGTATGATGTCTCCATCACATAGACCTCCAGCCAGTCAGTAGCCAGGGATGGGAAGGATAGCCCATTCCCAAAAATCCACCAGGAGTATCAGCACACAACCCAATACAACAGCAAAACAGGTATCGAAATAATCTGTCCATCCCATTTGCTTCCTGCAAAGCAAAGAGTAAGCAAGTTTGCACCCTCATCTGGAAAGGTTTCTCCAGTAAAATCTGCCATGCTGCTTCATTGCAGAGCCTTCGTCTTGCATGTGCTTCAGGAAAAAACACCCCTCAAAAAGCCTGAGGAACCAGACCGGCCATGTCTCATACCAATGTCTTCTGACAGTGCTACTCAATTATAAATATCACGTGGCAAGCATCAGCACCAGCATCACCCATAGGTTAACTGCCTGCTTTGAAAAGCCAAGATGTGTGCTCCTTCTCCGTATGAACAAAAAAAACCTAAAAAGACTATCCCTGCATCACATCCCTCCTCTAAAATTCGTAATACTTGCCAAAATTATAACCATTAGTGGAAAAAAAAATTGCTTGGAGAAAGGTAGTGTGCTTGCTGTTTCCGCTATCTACCCCATGGAAATAGCTTTTCCCTCTAATGACAAAACAAGTTATGTGAGCAAAATGAAATGATTCACAAGCTTGGGCTGTACTCCAAAATCCCCATATATTAAACCCGACCATCAGTTGGATCATTGGGCATGTTTGCTAAAGAGCATAATAGATGGAAATCTGCTTCTTAAACTGTTTTTCATGCAACAGGAAACAGACAAAAGAACATGGCAACACTGACACTCGTGGCGGCCGCAGCAAGTAGGGAGCTTCACATCGGAGCCTTTTCTTGCCCAAGATTTTGTCTTAACAAAAATGGAAAGCGTGTCCCTTCGACCAACAAGGCAGAACTTGGTCTGCATTTACCTCAGGGCCAGTTTATAAATTTGAGATAAAAACCTCCCACTACAACCCAATATCAGGGTGTCCCATACAGTCATCTCAAAGCATTTTAAACAAGCACACAAAACATACCCACACAGCTACATGTGGGAGCACACGCACGCCCTGCAGAATCTGCTAGGTACATTCTTCTATGTGCTTTTAAAAAAGCAGCTTCTGCCATTTATGACGGAAATAGCTGAAACATGCCTGCATGTTTTTCATCCACGGTTAATTAAAATTAAGAAAAGCCAGAACTAGGATGAAACATTTAAGATAGCTTTCCTCGGAAAGTTTTGTTATAACAGAATGAGGTGATCCAAATAGGCATCTCCCTGCAAAACACAGACGGGCTTGCACAAAAGTAAAACCTGTTGAGTGGGGCAGATCAATGCAGTCATCAGACGTGAGCCGGCGGCTTCCCAGCCTCAGCATCCAGGCTACCAACACTATTACCCTCTTGAATAAACACAGCGTTCGGAAAGGTTAAACCTGTGAGGTCCTCATCGGAAAGTCCCTGAGTAAATTATAACATTTGATGATGACATTCCTGTGTCTTTTGGAAGCAGCGAGGGGAAATAAGGGTAGGTCATTATAAGCCACTTGCCTTTACAACCGGCTGTAAAAGACAATGAGGACAGGAAGCTTCCCACCGAGATCAAGGTGCACAATCCCCAGCTAAAAATAAACAAGCCCTGCTAGTCACATCTGCTGGAAAATATCATTGGAGCCTCAATTCCCAGGTGCCAGAGCAACAGGAAGGGAACGCTGCAGTACAGCGGGCTCCCAAAAGATCACAAAACAACAACTGCACACTGGCAAGGAGCGCTCTTCGTGCTAGCGCTGCAGAGAGCAACATCAGAGCGCAGCTAGCTTGCTTCAGCAGTAAAAAAGAATAAAAGGAAAATAGAAATAAAAATCAGATTAAAAGAATTTCGATTTATTCCCATTTCCTTGCCATCCTTCAGCAACCAGCCACAAGTCTCGGGGGCTTTCTGCAGCAACACCTTCTTGCCAGAAGTACTTGGAACAGGAGAAAACCATACATTTTTACCCCCTCTCCCCAGGTCTCTCAGTTCCGTTCGGTAAGGAAATCTCCCAGGCTGAAATAGATGTTAGCAGCGAGGCCCCCTCTAAATGTTTCAGCCACTTATGACTTACCTGTGCTGTTGCCTTCTCCAAGGCCTCCTCCTGCCCCACTCGTTACGTGCAAACAGCAGGGCCTGGGGCAGGCCTAGAGCAGCGGCGCGGCTGCCACAGAGCACACGGGGAACATATGGCTGGAGCCAGAGAGGAGGGCAGGTCGCAATGGGGTTTACCACAAAGTTAGTACTTTTCATCCTGTTCCACAGGTCAGTGGGTTGCCCACTAGACATCACGGCCTCCTGCATATGCTGCCCGCTCCTAGACACTACCAGGCTTACCTCACTGCCTGGGCATCAACAGACACATGTTCATGCCAAGAAATATGTGTTTCTGAGGAGGGAATGGAGCTGTTGCCTTCTCCAAGACCTCCTCCTGCCCCACTCGTTACGTGCAAACAGCAGGGCCTGGGGCAGGCCTAGCGCAGCCGCGCGGCTGCCACAGAGAACACGGGTAACGCCGGCTTGTAAGGGTAGGACAGGCATGTCTTGGTCAAGCGTGGGACCGAGGGAGATTTCTGCCTTCAGCAGGTTTTTACAGAGAGCCAGGTGAAAAGTGACAACTCCGGAGAAAGCTGATTCCAGCTTCATGCTTTCCACCCTCCCAGTACTCCCCACCTTTATGGAAGGTGCCTCACTCTTTCTGGTTCCAGTGACTAGTTAAAGAACATTTCCTTCTTAATGCCACCCAGGGGCACCTACAATTTACATGGAAGAGTTATATCTGGTATCCACACTGTAAGAAATGGGCAGGAAGAGGTGGAAAAATATAGATAATGAGAGAAAAAAAATAGATAGTATTTTTTAATTTCTGTTTCTTATCAGTAACTATTTTTGCAGGACTCAGTTCTGCAAGGTGCTGGTCACGAATATACATCCCCCCTCAACTCCGCTGCACATTATAATCAGAGAGGAATCACACACATATTCTCTTGGACACATTTTCCACATTATCCAACTACATCCTACCCTTAGAACTATTCTGGCATAATATTGAGGAAGTTGTGGCTCAGGTGGTAAACACAGGACCATCTTGAAAGGAAAGTAAATTAAGCTATATTCAAATTACATGGTAAACCACGGGTTTTATAAAATTACCCCTAAGAACAAAAACCATTTTAAGTTCTGTTGACTGCCTAATAGCAAGAGCTGTACTCTGGTTCCAAAGCATTCATATTACAATGCAAAGAGATATGAAAGAATACCCAAGGTTTACCAATTCTAAGTCCATATTTTGCCCCAGAATTAACGGTTATCTTTTAGTAAGGAGTGTCCTCAGAAATTCAAGTCTTGCATTTGATGAAATAACTTTTGGGAAGGGTATTCAACGCCAGGGCAGCACTTACACTTATCACGCAGGTGAAGCCCAGCACTGCTTTCCCCTTTTCCTTTCCCATGCATCCCATTCCCTTCTGCATCCCATCCCAACGCAATCACATTAAGCAGTGAGGCAAACAGAAATGGCAAGGTTAGGTCTGGCTCCCTCATGCCTCCAGCACATCAGCTTTTTTTTTTTTTTTATTTTTTTAAACATAGCACTGTACAGCATTCAGACCATCCAAATCCAGCCTACCGAAAAACACGTACTGTAGGTATCAATGCAGAAGGGAATTCATTAGCTGAATATTTCCTTTTTGTTTCCCCCCTCTCCAAGAACTTCATAGAGAAACAGATCAAGGTCCATTTCTAACAAGTTCTGTTCTGAACACTTTAGGTTTCTGCAACAGAACAACTTTGAGCCCAAAGCTCCCACTGTGGAGTTTTGGCAGGTGGACTGGCAGAGCTGATCTGAACAGTAATACATTTCAAAACTGTGGGTTCGAATCAGCTTGGTTATCCTCTCAGCCTGGTTATCTTCTCAGCTCCACTCTTCTTTTGTGCATTTGCATTACAAAGCAAGGAGCGGATGCAGAAGGAGACTTCCTTAAGCCCCAGTAATTGGGAGGATAGGCCCTTCAGTTCAATTGCTGCAATGATGGAGATCACACATACAGCTTTGGGGGAAGCAACTAATTTCAGGTTTTAAACACCTGCATAGAAAGAAAAAAAAAATGCAGATCAGAGGAATCAGGGGACTGGGATTTATGAGTAAGACTGTCAGGAGTATAAGAAACAGAATACAGTATTTCCAGGTCTCCTTGCCAAATACATATTCTGACTTTGGTTCATTTTACATAGGTTCAAGCAAGCAACAACAACAAAAAATTGGTCTTACGGTCTACAGAAACATCAGGGATTAAATGTCAATAGCAAATCTCTCAGTATTTCCTGCCACCATGCCAAATAAAGTCGACTTCCAAGCCAAACATCTGCTTTCTCTGTCCCAAACAGGATCTCAGGAGGAGGAAACATAGCACCCTGTACCACTGTGGTTAAAAGATGACATTTTTAAAATTCCACTTAATTTACCTGTAAAATCTGTAAAACCTGTACAGAAAGAGCAAGTATATTTAAAAAAAAAAAAAAGAAAAAGAAAAAAACACCCTGCTATTTGCATTCTGTTCCCCCAGGGCTTCCGTGACCGTGTTATCATTCATCAATCATGCAAATGTTGCACTGACAAAAATATTCATGCAGGCTAATGCTTTTTACAGAAGTTCCCGTTCTACATACATTAATTCTAAAAGAATAAACCAGACTGACATTTATTATGTGCTCATGTATATAGAGCCCTCTGTCTCTTTTGCTCTTGAAAAATGCAAGATTATGCAAAAATCAGGTGCTCCAATGACATTAACACAACCTTGAGAGGACAGCTTCATCAGTGTCCAGTGCAATACCTATGGAAGAGCACATATTTTCCTGCTTCTGGCTTCCACTGAACAATACTACTACTGTAAACTAGGGCATGTGCTGTAATTACATGTGGTGAACTAAAACAGACAATCATTTTTCTAGGTGAAGATCTCAGGAAGATGCACCAGGGTTTTGCCATCAAGCATTTTGATGCCCCAGGAAACGGGGGCCTCTGGGGAACTCTGTTCAAAACTCCCTGCTGTCATTTGTGAAGGTCCATAGAGCATTTTCCTGATAAAAGATGACAGCATTCTTTGAGTTACACCTTTTCGAAAGAATACAAACTTTTTAAAATTCCAGGTAACACACTGTACTTCTCCCTTTTAGGAAGAAAATCCTAGTTGGATGTCAAAATAGATTTATGTAAACTTTGAAACTTGGTATATACTGTCTAGCTAATTGCTCTAGAAACTGCTCCTGTGCATTTTTACAGAGCTTAAATTATTTAGATGCATTTCTCTCAGACAATTAGATATTTATTGTAGCAAAATTCAAGTTTTGGTGATGGAAGATCAACCCTTCAAAATTAACAGGGAAAAACTTCAACACAGAACCTGGAACAGCTCCCATGTATGTTGGAGCTGCTGTCATCCAGCTGAACACCTGTTTATAGCACCCCAACAACCTTGCCAGCACGGGCCTACCCACTTGCACGTGCAGTCAGTCAATCCTCACAGCGCGCTGGCGAGGCGCAGTCA
Source organism: Tinamus guttatus (assembly GCF_000705375.1). Next base: position 698,541 of record NW_010585116.1, read on the forward strand.
CCTTCCTCCTCCTACTGCCACAAGGACAGAGCCATGAGCCCCAATTACAGAGGCAGGAAGGGGCAAAGCCTAGATTAGCACTTCTTGTTCTTTAATCCTGTGATCATTCCTAGAGATCACAGTGCCCTTAGAGCCATGGAGTTGAAGGACGCAGAAACTATTCTAGTGTTCAGCCAGTATGTAACACTATGCTAAATTTTAAACGCTATCAATCATGTAACGTCAACTACTATTATGAACCTGGGACGGAGTTCAAGGCCATGGCAGAAAGCAGTCACATCACAAACCTTAAAAGGAAGGAAACAAAAAAGAAAGAAAGAAAAAAAAAAGAATCACACTAATCTGCATACACAAAAATCCAACCCTAAACCAACCCCTAGCACTATCAACGAATAAACAAAGCTCAATAAATTCAGCATCTGTTAACGACTTTGAAAGAATGAGGGGATGCTCTTAGAAAAGATACTGAGTTCTGAAGAATGGAAGAAAGAAATCAGAAGTTCAAGCCAAAGTACTTGTTAAACAGGAAAATGTGTAGCTCATTTTCTTTCAGTTTGGATATATCAGCAATGACGAAATAAAGGTTAAGTCTTTGGGAAATGGAAAACAGAGGTTTTTTTTCTTCTTCAAGCAAACAGTATAAACAGTATAATTCTAATATTACAGAAATAAATGGTGAAAAACAGACTAATAGCAAAAAGGTTTTCAATAAACAATAATATTTACTTAGTGTGCATTATTTAAAAACAGCATGTTGTTAGGACATGTTGGAGTTTCCAGTTGTTTTTATCTTGTAAAATCTCTTGTATCAGTTTCAAGCCGAAGTCATGTTTCCACATGAAATATTCATATTCTCGGTTTACACTAGTGGGCACACTGCACCTCAACAAGCTGCAACTTGCTGTCAAATGGGGCTCGCACTGCTGGGGAAATGCTACATTTTTAGGTCTAGATGTGAAAGAGCACAGCTCTAAAATATTCCGTGGCAGTAGAGGAATAACGGCTGGACACGCTCTCCTTTTGCCTCCCTTAAATGTACATTGAACTTATAATCTTCACATGTTCAAGGATTACGAAAGGATATTCCTTTTCAATAGGGCACTATTCTGCAGCAGCCCACGCACTGTCAGCGGAGGTTCTTTCACTCTGTTCCTGATTTAGATAATACGGAAGCGGACAGAAAATAGAAACTGAGATTTGCAAAAGAAATGGTAAGTGATGAAACAGATTTAAAAGAAAAAGAAAAGCCTTCAGTCCCATTTCCTTGAATTTGCTGCTAGGATGGAGTGAGGAACATGGGGAACTTAGCTCCAAGTCAGACCACCTGGTAGGCTGCTGAAAAGCCAGGAAGGCCTGGGAACCTTTGTATCTCAGTGAAATGAAAGACCTTTTCCCATCCCGCCATCCTTAATTGCTCAGCGTATTTCCTGGCAATAGCAAAGGAAATGAGTTGCTGCTCAATTCACTAGAGTCCCGTTCTACAGCTCACTTAAAAAAAAAAATCAGTGAGGGAAGAAACTAGCACAAAAGAATAGTTGAAAAATGAGTTACCTGATTTAAAGGAACTTGGATCTGATCCTCACTCACCTCTCTCTTCCTGTATGTTTCTGAGCATATTTAGCCTACCCTACTACAGCTGCTCTTTAGTTCACCTATTGCCTAAACAGATAAAAGCCATTAATGACCATGATTTCCTCAGGTGCTCTGGTAAAGAGTACCATGTGCATCTCTAGGTGCCACCCTGCATCCACTTCTGTTCTTTCCACTCGTGGTTTGTATCTCATCTGCGACGCAGGCTGCTGTGAAGGTGCATTTCACACAGCAGCTTCTTCACCGTTAGGACTGCACGAGCTTCTGCATAAAGACAACACCTGCAACCTCCTCAGAGCCTGCAGAAGTGCACAGCACTAGACAGTGGCAAGTGTTGGCACCAAGTCACGACTGTATTTCGTTTTAGATCTCCAAGTCTCATGGGCACAAGAGCAAGCAAGCAGGCCTTCAGAAAAGTCAAGCAGTTAGTCATTACTTTCTGCTGTGGGGCTAATTTTTATCATGTTACCTTGCTGTCAATCAGCTCCCAATGTATCTGGGAACTTTATTATCACCATATTTTTAATCTGGTGCGTGTGTGATATTTCCCATTCATGTTCCCTTCTATATAAATATGTCTATATATAGAGAGAGGAACAAAACTTCTGAGAAGCAATACTTCTCGTATTGGCTGTACACCATTTCCTTGATAATTCCTCAAGAATCTAAATAAATTATGAGACACAAAACTGTTAAACTAGTATCTGACTTATCCTCAGACATTAATTATTAGTAACTGGTGGGGGAGTAATGGGAGGAAGAGAAACAGAAAAGGGAGACAGTGAAAGAACACCATGGCATAAAAGGACACAACAGTAACTCAGAATATGTTAACTTACAGTGCAGAATATATTAACTTATAGAGAAATATTCACAAATGCTAGGAAATGTGGAAGTGTTTAGTTGAATTGAACGAGCAACTTAAATCCTGTCCCAAGTGACACAAATCACTTCCCATTCTCTTCAGCAACAACTTAGTTTCAGCAGTAAATTCTGGTATTTATTTTTGGATGAAGGATTTTCCCCAACTGCTATAAAATACTTGCAGCAAATGTGATTTGGGGCACACATTATCCTTCTGCAGCTGGAGTATCCCGAATGTCAGCCCCCAGGAGCTGATTTCGTACACAAGCGGAGGGACCCGATGGAGGCCGGGTGACAAGGAAGCACAATAAATAGTTAATCATTAGATTAGCTTCCCGTCTCTCCTGGAGGGTGACACAGATTTACTCCCTCAGATAACCACATGGGGATGAGTAGCGTGGGGGCTCTACATCCCTACACTGTTTAAATGACAAGCAGTAGATGCAATTAGGAGTTTTAGCACAACGAATAGACACCCTCGCACGGCTGCTCATGAGCTTTGGAACAGGCTCGTCGTTTAAGGAAAAAAACAGTGAAACAGTTTTGCTTTATTTGTTGCTGCTGTTCTTCAGTATACAGATCAATAAAATCAAAACTGGATTTGTTAAAATGGCTTTCAAAGGGCTGGGAAGATTTCCAGTAGAAAATTCCCTCTTTTGAGATTGAACAGGGCAAATACTCTGTTGATCCAGGCTTCTTCTGTGGGCTGTGTATTGCTACAAGGATGAAAGGAGTTTTTCACACCATCACACAACTACAAATAAACCAATTCTGTTGGGTTCTCCTACTTATATCAATTTCTGAAATGCAAATACATCTGTCCCAGGGAAATGTTAAGAGCTCCTTCCATGCTTCCTTCTCTCAGGCAGACTTAGCATTAATTCAATTGGTTTAGGCATTTTTAGCAAACAAAACATATTTTAGGTTTACTTTGGTTATTTAATATTGCATAAAACCTAAAAGTACTTTCTTCCACAGCTCTAGTTTGCCGCTATCATAAATTCAAAGCTCCAATGGAGAGGCCTGGCACAGAAAGGCCCCCTCGCTCAAGCTCCCCGCTCCGTTACGGGCTGCACGACGAGGCAGTCAGCAGGCACAGACCCGCGATGAGAACAGGCACAGTGCGGGAGGGCGAATGGTTATTTTTGCAGGTCAATCACCTTTTAATATTCAATTACCTATGGCTGAGTCTCCCGTAACTAAACCACCCTCCTCTTAAGAGCTATCGAAGCATGTCTATGGTACAAGGCTTGGCTACTTGCAATGCTACCATAAGCTTAGTCCAACCTTACCCCCTCCATCTATTAGTATCAATTTTGTCATGCCAAAATAAGGACAGTGATTTTCTTGGGGCAAGAAGCTTGCCTATACTTATACTGTGAAGAATCTAGCTTAGTTTTAAGCTCCGACAAAATGAGAGAAAAGAAATAATGTTGCTATTAAAATACTGAAAACCTCAACTCCATAATTTCACAGTAACTGAAGAGTGTGTTCTGTCATTTTTGCATATGCTACCAGATAAACACTAGTAAGGAAAAGACACACTCTGGAAAGATTTAGTTAGTATTTTAGAATAATTAAGATTAATGGAAGGTTTCCAAACTAGCCTCCTAATGTATCATGTACAGCCTATTAAGCTTGACACTGCCAGCTTTTTCTCATGGCCTTGGCTGCACTGACTATTTAATATATCTGGTGTGTGCTATCCCCTAGGACGACAAAAGAGACTTTATAAACTGTTAGGACAAACACTGACGTGCATCTAACTTTGTTTATCGCTGAAGCTAGGCCAAACAGTGCTAATTGGAGCTCCTCTGCTAAACAATGTTAACGCGCTAATTAGCCCACTTCCGAAACTCAATGTTCCAAGAAAAACTACAAATATAGGGCAAATTGCCACTAAACTGCAGCCTCTGCTAGTATGTGACTTTGCAGAGAGCCACGGACAGGTAACAAATGGCAAATCTGAACAGATTAACCAACATATGTGGCCTTGCAGCATAAAGAAAGTCTCTATTATCTGCCTGACCAGACCTAAGTATCCAAGAAAGATAAACGGTTTTAACAGCTGTAACTCAGGTTGAACAAAAACAGTTACACTCATAATCCTGGAAAAAAACATCCCATTCTCTGCAAAGAGAGAGAAAGCTAGGGGGAAACGTCTCCAAGAAATTCACGTGCTATGTTTTGAATGCAAATGCAATATACTACTCATTTAGAGTTTAGAATGCTAACAAGAAAACTAAAGACGCACTTGTCTGCTAACAACTTAGCTGAATTATTCAGACCTTTGAAGCGAGCAAATTCAACCAGTCCAAAGATGACCAAATCCCACATGTGTTTTTCAGACCAACAGCAGGTCCATTTTGAAGCAGGGCTGGGAAAGGAGGTTAAAAAGGACAGAAACTCCAATGAGGACAAATGCCCACGTTCCTGCATGCAGGTGCTCTGGGACAACCAACGGACAGGAGCACGAGACAAAGAGGCAGAAGAGCGACTGACAGGGAGCAACAAGACTGAGTACGGAAAGAGGGACAGGATACTCTTGAGAGGCACTTTCGCTTTGTACCATCATGATTTAAATTACATATAACAGGATAATCATAAAAGAGAGTCAGATCATTTACTTGTGCAGGTTTTCAGCATTATTTTTTCAAGGTAACTTCCTAGCTACTCTCACAAAACATGGTAAGGATATCGCCACTTTCCTGCGCTGCTTTGAATTCCAAGCACGTTGTTCCGAGCACAGGCAGGCAGAGCAAGGCCAAGTACAAAAGGATCCTGCTATCTGGACGCTCCTGCAATGTCAGTGTCACCGATAACCAGAAATGCCTTTTGCTCTGCTTAATCAAAGGGGGAAAAACTCTTGACCTGGAATTTCAAGCTAACTTTGCAACTTTTGTCTTCTGACCCAATAGTCTCTGAGGCGCGCTCGGTTTCACTGTGAACAGCCTCCTCGTGCAGCTCCAGCCGAGTGCCGGCCCCGCGGCCCGAGCTGCTCCGGGCCCTCGGGAGCCTCATCTGCGGCCGGTGACTTCCTTGGAAACTACAAAGGCGACGCGCACCACGGCGGACTCCCCGCTCCGCCTCCAAAGGGCGCCAGATCCAGGAGAACCGCAAGCTCCCCCACGGGTTCCCAGCACCGAAGGAGCCTCCTCTTCCCCCTGCCCCTGCTGCCCACACGCCCGTGGCAGGGATGGATCTCGCCCCACGCCAAAGCCCCACGGAGCTAACGAGGCTAGCTAAGGAGGCTAGCTAACGAGGCTACTTCAGCCACAGAATAAGGCTGCAAAATCTCTCGCAGCTGTGCATCTTTTTTATACCCAACACTGCACAAAAATTGGTGGTTTCTCCCTCCTCGTAGCTTAATCTTTTTTAAATCATAGGATCTTCACATGATCACACATCCCTCATGCAGAAGCTTCTTCTCTTTTTAGGTCACTTGTCTCTCAGCGACTACCAGCCAAGGGCAGTACATTCTCTGGAGCTTATGGGAACAGCAAAACATTCACTCCCAACAACTCAGCACTGTTGAAAGAAAGTAATCAGCTCATAAACTATTAAAATTGCTCCTTCAAAACTTCCAGTTGAAAGGACTAGTAATTTTACCAATTTTTTTTTCACTCTTATGTGAAAGCAAATTTTCTCTTTGATTTGATCCTTAATCTTTTGTATTATTTAAAGGAAGATGTTCCCTTTGCAATGATGGGGAAAGCCATGTAGAACCCTAGGCTACTTAGTTAACTCAAAAACACATCAGATGGCTGGTGGAGGAAAAAAACAGTGTCTGCAGCTTTGTTTATGGCTGTCGATGCCAAAGGATACACACAAATATAATCAGCTTCAGAAGACCTTTTCTTTCTTTCTTTTTTTTTTTCCTTCCTATTTAAGACATGAAGACCTTGGAAAAATTGTCCCCATCCCCCATCATAACTGAATTTGTCACGCAAATTTTAAAAATGTTCCCATGATGGAGAACCATAATTTCTCTTCCTATTTCATTAGGAAGCGGGAACATAGTTTGAAAAAACAGTTTAAATTGGGAGCTCTTACTGCTGAGGACTGAATAGCTGAACAGAAATAGTAATGCCACAGAAATTGAAATGTCAACTCTAAGGTTGCGTGGGTGCTATTTTTGGACAATAAATGCTCAAGAAAGCAAATAAAAAATCAACATGGGCATACTTCTTGAATAAAAGAACTAGCTATCAAATAAGGCAGCACAAGGCAAATACCCTGGGCAGGATTTTCAGAGTCCCTCTGCCCACAGAGCATACAGAAAGACTTGTGGAAAAGCAGCATCCTGAAAGAAGCGCTACAGCTAGCAGAGAATAATAGCAATTAAGGAGGACAGTAAAGCTGTCAACAGCTTCCTTTTAATTCAGGCCACTGTAACCGCTAGCCTTACGAACATGTCTTCATGGACAAGAGGAATGAACAATTAAATCCAGAAGGGCCGTGGGGACTGGGCGCCCCGGTCACGTGGGAGCAGCACGCACCTTGTCCTGCCTCCCCGCACAGCAAGGCCTCCCCGGCACCAAGGGGCAGCTGGAATCGCAGCGCTCAAATTCGCGTTGTGATAAGCGACAGGCAGGGGCCCTTTCTGCCCGGCCATCGGGCTTGATCTCCTCCCATACCAGGGCTCAGCACTGCCCTGCTGGGACTACATAGAAAAGTGACCATAATCAAGTATCCTCAACTTGGAATTTTGTCCCTGGCGTGGTAATACATGGTTTGAACTTCCTTTAGGAGGAGTAAGAGAGTTCAGACTGCTTTAGCTGTCTTTTCTCAGGCTTGCCTACAAAGACATTAATGGCTATACTAATCCTGTTGGGACACTCCAGGATTAATGCCCCTTACCCTCTTCTGCTTCTATTTTGTACATAAAAGAAGGAAGGAAGGCAAAGGAAGCAAGGAAGGCAAAGGAAGCAAGGAAGGAAGGCAAAGGAGGGAAGGAAGGCAAAGGAGGGAAGGAAGGCAAAGGAGGGAAGGAAGGCAAAGGAGGGAAGGAAGGCAAAGGAGGGAAGGAAGGCAAAGGAGGGAAGGAAGG